>CM068777.1:822314-948643 GCA_035084275.1 Hydrolagus colliei
TGGGGGGTCAGAAAGAGGGAGAGAGAAAGAAAGTAAGCTGACTGCTGTAACCTTCACTGTCTCTCTCTCTCTCTCTGTGTGTACAGACCTCTGTATTCACTCCAGCCTTTGGATCCATAACTAACGTACGGATTAACAGCACCATGACCACCACCCCAGGTCCTCAACCTTCTCCTCAACAAGTTCAAGGTGACAACAATAATATTAATCATCCTGGCGGCTTTTCACGTCTTCTAGACTGTGTCTCAAAGCGCTTCACAGGATACACTGTAAAGTGAATTGACTGTATATATATATATACATATTTGTGGGAGAGCGAAACGCGGCAGCCAATTGCGCACAGCACGTTTCCCCCCCCCACCCCCCACCCCCCCCCCACACACACACACACACACACACCACAAACAGTCGTGAGTTGAAATTACTAATTTATTATTTGGGGGGGATTTCTTGAGGGATATTAATCAGGCATGTGTGTGTCTGAGTGTGTGTGTGGATGCTGCTGTGTGTGTGTGTGTGTGTGTGTGTGTGTGTGTGTGTGGATGCTGCTGTGTGTGTGTGTGTGTGTGTGTGTGTGTCTAGTATGCGTGTATAGAGTAAGGAAACGAAGCGCGCGTGTGTAGAGTAAGATTTCGCCCTGACCTGACCTGCCGGGAATCGAACCCAGGTCTCTCTCGCTTGCCGGGCGAACGCTCTAACCACTGAGCGACAGAGAATCTCACACCTTCCTTCTGTTTCTTTCAAATCTAGATTGAGAACAGTTCCGATGAGTTCGCTCTGTACATCGTTCACACAAGTGGAGGTGAGTTCCGACACTGACCCTTTTTTTCCATCTCTCTCTCTCTCTCTCTCTCTCTCAGTAACACACTCAGTAACTCTCTCAGTTACTCTCTCAGTATCACAACAACAACAACTTGCATTTACACAGCGCCCTTCACACAGGCGGGGAAAGGTGGGAGAGAGAGAGAGAGAGAGAAGTGGGGTGGGGCGGGGGTGGAGAGAGAGAGAGAGAGTGAGTTAGTAAGGAAACTTGCCCAAGGTTTCGCCCTGACCTGACCTGCCTGGATTCGAACACAGGTCTCTCACGCTTGTAAGGCGAGCGAGTGTCTCTCAACTAACTGAGCGACAGGAGCTGGTGCGATGTTAAAGCAGGGGTTTAAACGCTGCCTGCTCTGCTGTTGTGGTGACTTGGGTTTCAATTGTTTCTCAGAGAGGATCAAACTAAAGGCCTCGGACTACCCTCTGATCGCCAGAATCCTGCAGGGACCCTGTGAACAGATAGCAAGAGTATTCCTGATGGAGAAAGACCTGGGAGAGGAAGTCACCTATGATGTAAGTTGTCTCTCTGTCTCTCTCTCTCTCTCTCTGTGGTTTGTCCCTGCCTTTGCGATGAGTCCCTGTAGCTCAGCGGTTAGAGAGAAAGCCCTCGCTCGTCTTGTAAGTGAGAGTCCTGGGTTTAGATTAATAATAGTAAAATAACAATCCTGGCATATGATATCGCGGCTTTTCACATCTTATCGACTGTGTCGCAAAGCGCTTCACAGAATAGACTGTGAATGAATCGACTGTATATATATATTTTTGTGGGAGAGCGAAACACGGCAGCCGATTGCGCACAGCAGCGTATCCCCCCCCCACACACACAAACACAAAACAGTTGTGGGTTGAAATGACCAATTTTATTATTGTGTTCTATATTGGAGGGATTATTATTAGGCGCCTGTGTGTGTGTGTGTGTGTTGTGTGTGTGCGTGTGTGTGTGTTGTGTGTGCGTGCGTGTGTGTGTGTGTTGTGTGTGTGTGCGTGTGTATTGTGTGTGTGTGTTGTGTGTGTGCGCGTGTGTGTGTGTGTGTTGTGTGCGTGTGCGTGTGCGTGTGTGTGTGTGTGTGTGTGTGAAGTAAGCGTGCGATCTGGGTTCGATTCCCAGCAGGTCAGGTCATGGCGAAACATTGAGAGGCGAGAGACCGAGAGAGAGAGAGAGAGAGAGAGAGTGCGCGTTTGCTGACAGAGGCTGGGAGGAGCGAGCAGGAGGTGATGGAGGGCTTTGAGGCCCTGAGCACACGAGGAAAAGGTTTGTCAAACTTGTCTCTCCACAGGTCGCTCAATATATCAAGTTTGAGATGCCGGTTCTCGAGAGTTTTATTGTCAAACTCAAGGAGGAGGAGGAACGTGAGGTGAAAAAGCTGACACGCAAGTATGTTAGTGTTTAATCTCTCTCTCTCTCGCTCGCCGGGCCTTCCTAGTCCTTGCCTCCTAATCAATTATTATTGATTCCTGGAGTCCCTGTAGCTCAGTGGTTAGACACTCGCTGGCTTTACAAGCGCGAGAGACTTGTGCTTCGAATCCGGGCAGGTCAGGTCAGGGCGAAACCTTGGGCAAGTTTCCTTACTCCACACACACACACACCCACCATACACACACACATACAGACACACATACACCCAGACACGCTTGATAATAAACCCTCCAAAAATAAACATCATAATAAAAAATTGCTCATTTCAACCGACTGTTGGCTAGGTGAGTGTGGGGTGGGGGAGGTGTGGGGGAGACACTGCTGTGCGCAATCGGCTGCCGCGTTTCGCTCTCCCACAACTACATATATATATATATATATACACACTTTACAGTATATTGTGTGAAGCGCTTTGAGACACAGTCTAGAACAACAACAAATTTATATAGCGCCTGTCACGTCAGGAGGACATCCCAAGGCGCTGGACAGTCAGGGAGCTAGGATCAGTTATTAGTGGTAGTAATATTATTATTATTATTCCCAGGTATTCTGTGATGCGTTTGGTGGTGGAAACACGTTTACAGGAGATGTCGGCGTCCTGGGCACAGATCTGAGTTCTTCCGAACCGGAGGTGGAGAGGGAGAACCTAACCCTCTGTACTCCCCTCCCCACCCCTCCTCTCCCCTCCCTTACCCTCCCCTCCCCTCACACAGTCTTTGAGCGGGAGTGTGAGTGACAGACTCCAGAGAGTCTCAAACCTTCTCTCCCCAAACCCCACCTCCCCCCCCCACCATACCTCCTCCTCACCCCCTCTCCGTCCCCACCTAAGATCCACCTGTTATTCTCTCTGTTCCTGTGACCAGCTGCTCCCCCTCCCCACCCCCCCCCCCCACCCCCACCCCTTACCCTGGTATTGTGTGAAGTCTTTCGAGATGAAGTTCTTTTGAAGCACAAGGGAGAGCGTGATAGAGATAGCAAAAGCACAGGTCATATTCCTAGTCTCATCCCTCCCCTCCCTCCCTCCCTCCCTCCCTCCCTCCCTCCCTCCTCCCTCCCTCCCTCCCTCCCTCCCTCCCTCCCTCCCTCCCTCCCTCCCTCCCTCCCTCCCTCCCTCACAACAACATCAGGAAGGGGGGTGGGGGGAGAGTTGACTGTAAGGACACTTCGTAGAGGAAGCTCTTCCAGGTTTCCGTATATGTTTTTAATGCCATAAAACATCACCCGGTTTACGAGTCAACCTCACCGTCAAGAGAATCAGCTGCCCGGCTAAGAGCAACTCTACAGTCACTTCACTTTACAGTGTGCTGTCGTGGAGCCCTTTGAGGCGTCAGTGGTTAGAGCCACTCGCCTTACAAGCGAGAGAGAGAGAGAACGTGTGTTTGAATCCAGGCAGGTCAGGTCAGGGCGAAACCTTGGGCAAGTTTCCTTACTCCACACACACACACACACACACACACATCTAATAATCCTCCCAAAAAAAACACAATAATAAAAAATTGGTCATTTCAATCCACGGCTGTTTGTGTGGTGGGGTGGTGGGGACGCTGCTGTGTGCAATTGGCTGCCACGTTTCGCTCTCCCACAAATATACACAGTCATTTCACTTTACAGTATATTCTGTGAAGCGCTTTGAGACACGGTCGAGAGGACGTGAGAAGCGCTGTGTCAAACGCAAGGATTCTTCTTCTTGTTGCTGTTGTTATATTTTGAGTTGTTTGCCAACCATTGCGTTCCTGAAGACAGAGACTTTGTCTGCATATCTCTTTGTCTGTCTTGTCTGTCTAGCTGTCTGTCGCTCAGACTCTCCGTCAGTCTCTCTGTCACTCAGTTTGTCTCTCAGCCTTTCGAGACGTCTCAGAAGACGTGAGAAGGCGCTGATATTAAATGCAAGGATTAGTATTATTATCGTTGCTGTGTTGTCGATATTCGGAGAGAGAGACACAGAGAAGCCAATATAGTACTGATCAAACCCCCCCCCCCCCCATTCCCCTCCCTGCTTCCTTGCAAACCTCTTAAGACTGTCAAAAAGTATATTTTTCTGCCACGTTTCACGACGTATGTTTGGGAGTGAGTAGTTGTAAAACTAGTGGACTTATTTTTTTGAAAGAACCAAAAAAAAGACTAAATATGGAATAAAAGTTTTGCCCAGCGCAGTTTGGTGTGTGTGTTGCTCAGTGGTGATTCGAATCTGTGTCGCGGACGGGCCGGACAGTAGGGGCTCAAATCCGAAGCGCTCTGAGACGCTGTCCGGCTTGGAGGGCGCTATGTAAATCGAAGTTGTTGTTGTTGTTGTGAAGTGACCAAACCTCACGACTATCCTGCTCCGGAAGAGAGGTAAGTGGGAATCGATTCCACCCCCCCCCCCCTCTTCCTCCTCTCTGTGAGGCTCTCTCACCCACTCACTGTCAGGGTCTCTCCTGGATACCCTGAGCTCCTGCTGAAGCTGACAGAACTGGTCACTCCCAGCTGATTCACAGGACACTGCAGCCAAAGCAATAACTAGCTAACTAACTACCTAACTAACTAGCGGGGAGGGTAGTCCTAGCTGGACAAGCAATGGGAAAGCCTGGCCAGACAGTGATATCAATGTCCAAGCTATTGTCCTCCGGACGTGAAAGGCGCTCTATAAATGTAATTTGTTGTTGTTGTGTGGGTTTAGCTGGTTAGACTCCAGCAGTTACCCCAACACACACTCTGGGCTCCCCCCCCCCCCCCCCAACACACACTCTGGGCTCTCCCCCCCCCCCCCCCCCCCCCAAGCCTTGGTGACAGGTTTCTGTGTGAGAGAGAGAGACAGACACCCGCTGATCGCGCTGACTGGTTTCTGTGTTTGTTCCAAGTCCCAGCCGTCAGGTGGCTCACATTTCTCTTTCCTCAGTGGTTTGTGACCTCAGTTTCCTCCGCTGCAGAGACAGGCAGGCCTCACGTGATGCCAACTCGATCAGCCCCGCCACAGAGACACGGTTTGCAATGTTGGAACTCGTCCAACAGATAGCCCCAGGTATCCAGGTGTCCTTCCGCTTGAATCAAATCTCCTAGTTGTAACTTTCGCCCACCAATATATATATATATATATATTATATACATATATATATATACAGTCAATTCACTTTACAGTCTATTCTGTGAAGTGCTTCAAGATGTAGATAAGATGTGATGTGGCTTTTTTGGGGACAAATTATTATTATTCGCGCGCGTGTGTGTGTGGAGTAAGGAAATTTGTCTACGGTTTCGCCCTGACCTGACCTGCCTGGATTCGAACACAGGTCTCACGCTTGCTTGTAAGGCGAGTGAGTGAGTGCTCTAACCACTGAGCTACGAGGAGCTGAAGCCGAGGGCCTGATTGAGTGAGTTCAGCTCCACATCTGGCAGTTCAAACCACCGCACAAACTGTCGGTCGGGCCAAACTCTGTGCCAATGTGTTTGCACCCAGAGAGGAACTCTTTCCAAGAGAGGAACTAGTTTGTTTGTTTGTTTGTGCACTGATGTATTTTAAATGCAACGAGACAAATTTTTTTGTATCGTTGCATTTAAAACCAAGTTCCCCTTTCCACCAGCCTGGCAGTTGCTTGACAATGGTGTGTCCCCAAACTACACACTCTATTCCATCCCACCCCCACCCACCCATCCAAGATATTATTTCCTCACAGAAATCTATCAGGTGCATAAGCAATTTGTCCTTTGAGCACTTTTCTGCTTCCAGTCTCAGTGGGGAGCCTGTTGTTCCCATTTCAAGGAGCAATAATAAAATCGGTCGTTTTCAATCCACGGCTGTTTGTGTGTGTGGGGGGGGAAACGCTGCTGTGCACGATTGACTGCCGCGTTTAGCTCTCCCACAGATACAAAGTCGATTCACTTTACCGTACTGTATATTCTGTGAAGCGCTTTGAGACACAGTCTAGAAGACGTGATAAGGCACTGTGTCAAATGCAAGGTTTAACCATTAAATCCCTGTATTTTTAATAATAGTTAACTCTTGTATTTCATATAGCGCTTTTCACATCTTATTGACGTCTGAAAGCACTTCATAGATTATACTGTCAAGTGAATTGACTGTATATTTGTGGGCGAAACGCAGCAGCCACTTGTGCACAACAGCGTCCCCCACAAACAGCCGTGGATTGAATTTTTATTATTGTGGGGAGTTTTTTGAGACGATTATTAGGCGCGCGCGTGTGTGTGTGGAGTAAGGAAACTTGCCCAAGGTTTCGCCCTGACCTGACCTGCCTGGATTCAAACACAGGTCTCACGCTTGTAAGGCGAGTGATCTAACCACTGAGTTACAGGGAGCTCCAGAGACAGTGGTTTCCGCCTCGACGGGCGAACAATTAACACTTTCGGAAAGGGATGCTCAGCACTCGTTTGGAACTCGTTTTTAATTCTTTTTATTGTTAATCTCTGCGTTTGTCGGTGGTACATTCAGAAAGAGGGAACGCGGCAGACTGGATTCTTATTTATTGCACATCACAGTAAAATCATTCGGATTCACTTGTTGATTCTCAGCCCAGGGCGGCAGTGCTGGCTCGGCCGCTGTCGAGCGCTCTAGGGCGCTTACCCTGCCCGGAGGGGCGCTGTGTAACATTCAACTTGCTGTTGTTGTTTGTTCCTTTGGATCGATTAGGGTTTTTCCCCTGATACAAGCAGCAGCCGTCAACCATAACCAAGTCAAAAAAGGTAGACGCACGGAGCAGGACAGTTTTTAAATCTTATAGTAAAACAGAAATGAACTTTTTTGTGTACGGTACAGTTCATAACTAGACATCTGTGGCGGGGAGGAGTAGGGGGGTGGGGGGGGGAGGGATACTGACAGCTTTTTAATAACAACACTAGATAAGAGTCAATTTTCTTTTGTCCTTTTTTTAAAAAAAAATGATAAATTTACCGAGACCAGTGTTTGTGATGTTGCCAGTGAAGCCAACAGTGAGGAGGGAATTCACAGCACAATCCTGACCTCAAGTGGCTTGAAACATTATTACAGTCCTGCTGGCTTGTTGGGCACCATGTTCATTCTGATCAGCTGTCTCTTGAGACAGTACTGGAGTGAGGACTGCTGTCCCTCTCTCTGTTTCCCTCCTTCCCTCCCTCCCAAGCAGCTAACTGAGCAGGTGGTACTGAGGTCAAACTTGCAGGGCAGGGCATTTCAGGATGTGTGGGACTTGGGTGTGAATTGGAGCCACACCAGACCAGGTGAGATCTACTTTGTGAACCTAATTGAGAACATTAACTATGTCCACTCCCTGTAGGTCCACAATATCTTTGGTAGAGAATGGGCCAGTTGGGAGGGAGAGGTTGAAGGTGATTCCCTATTACCCCGTGTGGCAGATTCAGGAGTGTGGATTCAGGAGTGTGGATTGAGCTCTTCTTCTCTGTTCACTATTTAGCAAGTACGTCCTGGTATGTATTTATGTATGTATATGTAATACGGTTGGTTGTAGCTGGCTGTAAATGGTTTCTGAACACTGGAGAACATCCATTACATGTTAAAGATTATAAAAGTGGGTAAAAAATAAATAAATCTTTACAAGCGCAAAGGGAGAAGAAATGCACCAAATTTAGCAAGGACATCCTTCTGACTCCCCCACCCACTCATCCACCGTCTCTCCGTTTGTGGTTCTGTTACCCCCCTGAAAGGGAGTGAAGCGAGATTCTGTTGCTCTGGCTGGTTTGAGGACATAGACTGACTGACTGACCGACCGACCTACCGACCGGCCAGCAAGTCAGTCTCCCCATCTTTCCGAAGCAGGGGAGCTGCGTGTGATGGGTACCTTCAGAGGTTTTGTTAGTCAGTGGCGCGCGCACCAAGTTATGGCCTGGTTTGAGCGGAGTGTTTGACTGAAGTTAAAGAGTGAGCGTACGGATGGGCGTTAAGGGTTGGAGTGTAGTAGCGGCGTACAGGTGGAGTTAGGGTTACAGTAATAGTTAGTTGTCTTTGGGAGTCAGGCTAATAGTTTGTGTCCCACCCAGGAGTGGTATTTCAGCCAGAGGAGCATTGACCAGCCTGCCTTGTGTGTGTGTGTGTTTATCATCCAGTTTCTCAGCCAGCCAGCGCCACACATTGAGAGTAAACGCCACATTATTTTTTTGCGATACAGAAGGTGTTTGCGTTGTTCACTCTGTTCAAGCAGCAACGATTCACTCGGGGGCAGAGCTGTGTGACAGTGATGGTGGGAGACGGGGGAATCGGGTCAATTTTTACCTCTTACAATTCTCCTGTGCTTGGGTGAGCCAGGGCGAGAGGTTAGACAGACGGCTTAGTGTTCATTGGCTGCTTTGTCTCCTCAGCCCGACATGATCAGCGACCACGGTTTTCCAGGGCAGCCGAGTGCCCGTCACAGGGAAGTCCTGAGAGAGAGGAGCCTTCCCGAGGTTCAGTGAGAGAGGGAAGGGAGTACAACCCTGGCGACCAGACATCAGGTTCTACGTGGGTCAGTCCTGAGCTCCTTGTCTGATGTGTAGAAGCAGCCGCTGTGCGTGGCGGGTGAGAGGGTGCCTGTCTCACACTTGCTTCACACTGTCAGCTCAAAGCGCTTTTCGTTTCATGTTCCGTTTGCACTGACTTTGGGTTTGGGTTTGGGTTTAGAATGCCTGACCTGGGGACAAACAGGAAAAAAACACACAGTAAATGGGGAGGTGGAGGGTTGGGGGGTTGGCAGGGGGCGAAAGGCAGAAAGACTCGATAACGTAAGGAGAAACACCCGATAACCTGCACTGTACGGTGGGTGGGGGTGGGACGGGGGGATGAGAAGCTGTCACTTAACGCTCAGGTTACAAAGGGAGAGAGGAAGCAGGATGTGAAGCAGGCTGTTCCTGGTGATATTGAGGTGCCGCAGAGCTGGAAAAAGGGAGAGAATGGTGTGCGAGGACTTACACTGGTGCCCGGTACAATTGGCGGAGGTTTCTGCAACAATGACTCAGATGGCTTTTCTATGATTTCTTCCCCCTGGATCGGGCGATGAGATGCAAAGTTAGCTTGGAACCATTCAATATAGCTGTGCAAGTGTGTATGTGTGTGTGTGTGTGAGAATGAATGAGCGAGCAAGTGAGAGTGTGAATGAGAGAGACAGAATTACATACCTTAATGCCTTTTAATGTTGGAGACAAGTCCTGGAGAATTTCTGGAGTATCTCCTTTCTGTTTTTTGACATCTGGAGTCTCTATTGTGGGAGAACTGGTGATGCCGAGCTGGACAGGGAACAGAAGAGCAGTGGGTAGTCAGTCTGGGCGCGTGCAAAATTAAACTAGGAAGGCTTGCTCCATCACAGGTTTGGTTTTGTGATTGAAAACTCTCAAACCCTTTAGGTCGAGAAAAAGTTACAAGTTCTAAGATTTTTGTTAATGTAAATTGAAAGAGATTCGGGGAGTGGGAAGGGTGGGGGAGGGGAGGGAGAGACGTAAACTCACCTCAATTATTGGCACATCCTCCACGATAGGTTTCGGCTTGATCTCGGTCAGGTACATCGCACGAGAGAGCAGCAGGAGTGACGGAGGCACATTCTCCTTCAGGTGTAGCTCGAGCCACTGGTGAGAGAGAGACACAGTGTCACAATGACTGTGAGAGATATCCGCACCCATCTCAAATCAGGTCACTGTCGGGCAATTTCAACACCAGGTCACAGCAAAGCATTGCCTGCAACGCCGTCTTCCCAATCGGAAACATCTCGATTATCACATCTAATGAGTTACAGGCAGATGAGATGGATGCCCAGCGCCCTAGTTACTATCAGTCCCAGCCTCCCCCTGGCCTAGGAGGTAAACAAATCTCCACTCAGTGGGCTCTGTCTGACCTGCTTCAGATCCCCTGCCCGACTCATTGTCGCGGTTTGGGCCTTCGGCCTTTCTGCCCCCACCCTCAAATCGTCAATCCCTCCGCCTCGCTCTCCCCTTTGCCTCTTTCGAGGCCTGTCACAAAGACCCTCCTCTTCCACTGCGCCTTCGGTCACCCTCCTAAACCCTACCCTCCCGATTCCCGACCCTCAAACCCTTGGCTGTCCAGCGCCTTGGGACATCCTCCTGATGTGAAAGGCGCTGTGTAAAATAAAACGTTGTGGTTACTGCTGTGCGGTTTGAATCGGCGCCTTCGTGTGACCTTGGTGCCATCGGGACAGGCCGCTCGCAGGTACCTGCCATGTTTCCGCCCATCCATCTCGGAACTGACCTGATTGAGCTGTTCCCGAAGTTGCTGCTCAGTGACTCCCAGCGATCGCATCCCCCTCGCTCTGCAGGCCGTCTGTAGCTCAGACACAGTCAGCGCCTCGGTTCCCTCCTTGGCAATCATCTGTAACCCAGAGACAGCCAGGTAACTAGAGTAATAATAATACTGTGATAATAGTCCTCGCATTTGATATAGCGGCTTTTAACGTCTTCTAGACTGTGTCTCAAAGTGCTTCACAAAATATACTGTGAAGTGAATTGACTGTATATTCGTGGGCGGAACGTGACAGCCAATTGTGCACAGCAGCGTCCTCACAAACAGCCGTGGGTTGAAATGGCCAATTTTAATATATTTGTGGGGGGAGGGATCATTATTAAGTGTTTGTGTGGAGTAAGGAAACTTGCCCAATGTTTTACCCTGACCTTCCCGGATTCAAACGCAAGTCTCACGCTTGTAAGGCGAGAGAGTGAGTGCTCTAACCACTGAGCTACAGGATTCACCACCGACAGGCTTGTGAATTCCTCTCCAACCTAAGCCATGCCACACCCACCTGATCGTCAGCCTTGATGGAGCTGAGTTCCATGAGGAGTTGGAACCGGAGCAGGTTGTTGGTGCCGAGGGGCTGGAGTTCCAGCAGCCGGCACAGAGCCACCAACTGAGGCCGGTTCAAGTGCTCCAACGTCAACTCATCCTCAAACAGTTTGGAAAAGCTGACAATGTCCTTCGTGCTTGGCTGCTCCCCCGAGTGACGAATCTTCATCAGACAGAGAACAAAATAAGAATATAATAATCCTTGCATTTGATATAGCGGCATTTTACATCTTACCAACGTCTCAAAGTGCTTCACAGAATACACTGTAAAGAGAATTGACTGTATATTTGTGGGCGAAATGTGGCAGCCAATTGCGCCCAGCAGCGTCCCCAACAGACAGCCGTGGATTGAAATTACCAATTTTTATTACTGAGGGGGTTTTTTTTTGGAGGGATTATTATCAGGTGTGTGTGGAGTAAGGAAACTTGCCCAAAGTTTCGCCCTGATCTGCCTGGATTCGAACACAGGTATCACGCCTGTAAGGCGAGTGCTCTAACCACCGAGCTACAGGAGCTCCACATACATGACATGTATCAAATGTAAAAGTATTCTTGTTACACCTAGAGGGGTGTAGATTCCAGCTCACGGAAAATAAATCCACTCTTTAAACAAGAACACTCGTGGTGACAGCTGTGAGCTGATAACAATTCAAAAGTTTGCCAAGCGTTAGACTGCAAGTGCAAACTAAAAGTCTGTAAGGGTTTGTGCCAAGGTTAGCATGCTGAGTCTGAACATTCAGAACAGAAACATACGGTCTATCTTGTACTGGGGACCTGAAGTCTTGCCAAGTGCTCAAATGTCTGTAATATCTGGTGGAGAGGTTAATAACGGCTGAGTGATGCTGAGCAAAACTGATGCGAGAGGTAAGGCTGTCCCAGGCAGATACAAAACTTATTCTAATCCCCTGCCCTCTATCCCCTCCTGATCACAGCCCCCAGCTCAGGTCCACTTTCTTGACTGTCCAGCACCTTGGGACATCCTCTCACTGTAAATGTCATTTGTCACGGCAGTTAGGAAATGTGTTGTGATCAGGAAGGGTAGCCCAGATTTGATGGAATTCTCTACCCCCAAAAGGCTGTAGATGCTCACTCAGTCCTTGAACATATTCAAGACTGAGATTGATAGATTTCTTATGGATAGAGGGATATGGGGATGAGAGAGGCGCAGCGGCAGGTGGAGTTAGATGAGAAGATCAGCTATGATCTATGGGACAGTGGCAGTTTGGATTAAGAACTGGCTGAGTGATAGAAAGCAGAGGTGGTGGTTAATGGGTGTTTCTCGAAATGGAAGGAGGTGTGCAGCGGTGTCCCCCAGGGATCGGTATTGGGACCACTGCTCTTTCTAATGTATATTAATGATCTGGAGTTGGGCATAGAGAGCACTTTCCAAGTTTACAGATACAAACTTAGGTAGGGTAGTAAATAGTGAGGAGGACTGTAACCAACTGCAAGCAGACATACACAGATTGGTGGAATGGGCTGACATGTGGCAGATGGATTTTAATGTGGATAAGTGTGAGGTGATACACTTAGGTAGGAAAAATGATAGGAGGCAATATAGACTTGGTAGCTCAATCTTAATGGGGGTGAACATACAGAGAGAGATCTGGGTGTTCAAGTAAGCGAATCATTAAAAGTAGCACGGCAGGTAGATAAGGCAGTAAAAAAGGCATTTAGTGTACTGAGCTTTATTAGTAGGGGCATAGAGTATAAGAGTAGGGAGGTTTTGGTTAATCTATACAAAACACTGGTTAGGCCTCAGCTGGAGTCCAGTTCTGGGCACCTTATTTCAGGAAGGACATTAAGGCACTGGAAGGAGATTAACGAGAATGATACCAGGAATGGGGAACCGTAGCTATGAGGACAGACTGGAGAAGTTAGGACTCTTCCCATTAGAGCAGAGAAGGTTACGTGGGGACCTGATAGAGGTCTTAAAGATCATGAAAGGTTTTGACTAGGGCTAGACATGGAAAAGCTGTTTCCGCTGGTAGGTGTGTCTGTGACCCGTCGTCACAGTCTTAAGATATCTACCAAAAGAAGCAGAGAGGAGGTTAGAAGAAATTTTTTTACCCAGTGAGTTGTTTGAATTTGGAATGATCTGCCTGAAATGGTAGTGAGGTCCGATCGATAGCGGCTTTTAAGAGAGAACTAGATAGGTATCTGGGGAAGACGGGTTTGCTGGGTTATGGGGAGAAAGCTGGTGATTGGGGTTAACGAAAGTGACTTGCTCGGTCAAAGAGCCGGCACAGACTCGATGGGCCGAATGGCCTCCTTCTGTGCCGTAACATTCTATGATTCTTTGATTCTATGATCTTACTGAATGGTAGGGCAGGCTTGAGGAGCAGAATGGCTCCTTATTCTTATGTTCTCATGGAGGACAGCGGATTAGAATAAGTGTGTGATGTTAATTCTCTCTCATCAGTTTTTTTTCCACCGTCAGCCACCAAAAAGGAGCTCCTGTATCTCAGTGGTTAGAGCACTTGTCTTGCAAGCTGGGGAGACCAAGCTGGGGAGACCTGTGTTCGAATCCAGGCAGGTCAGGGCGAAACCTTGGGCAAGTTTCCTTACTCCACACGCCTAATAATAATCCCTCCAAAAAAAATCACAGTCTCCGCGATGGAGTTCCAGAGAGCGTGCACGGTGTTTGACCCTCGACGGCGGACATCAAACGCATTGCCCGAAACAAACCTGCTGAACGTAGGTGGAAAATTGTTTTGTAGCATCGCCGGTCGCAGCCTTGTTCCTCTTGGCCATTTCTGCAATCGTGTCCTGTAGAAATTTTGCAAGCTCAAGCTTAGCTGCCAGTGTTTTCCTCTGCTTTTCTTTCTGGAACAGAAATAACCCTCGACCGTTATATGAAGAGGAGGCATCCATCCCATCAACGTCATCCAGTCTCCTTCAAATCCATATTGCTATTTTTTTCAATATTTTTAAAGCTGGACACGGTGCCTGTGGACCAAGGAAGGTTATTGATGTCTATTAATAGAGAGGGAAAGGAGGTGGGGCTGGGAGGTATGGAGAGGAGTAAGGGTGGGGTCGAGGGAGAAGGTGGTGAGCTTTAGGTTAGTCATGATGGGAGTCCTGGTCCCAGTCAAACAACAATAACAAAATTATCTTTGCATGTTTGAAGAGGAGGGTCTTGAGACAGGTCTTGAAGGAGGCAAGGGAGGAGGGGAGAGGTGGAGGGACTGCTTAATTAAGTTCTAGAGGGCGGGGATAGAGTGGCTAATGCTGGGGCGGGCTAGGCTGGAGACCTGAAGCAGGCTGGAGAGGGAGTGGGCAGGTTGGTAGGGAGTTAGGAAGTCGCAGAGGTTGTGGGGAGCTTTGAAAGTGAGGACCAGGAATCAAAGTCAAAATAATCGCTGGTTCTCACCCACCCACCTGTTTCGACGGTATCTCGAACGTTGACGGCAACATTTCTGGAAACAGCTTTAAGAAGACAGGCAACAGGAACTCCATGAAAGGCACGATGATGAAGATCACAAATGGGACCAGGCGGAAGAGATCAGCACACGTTCGCAGGAGCTGAAAAAGAGGATTAGACACCGACATGAAGACCGCGGCTGCAATTGAAACTCCACGTGGTCAAAGGTAAGACTTGCGATTACCACCGGAATGGAGGTGGCAAACACAAGGTGCTGTTGCCTCGCTAAACCAAATGGGCCGAGGTTCAATTCTGCTCAAAACCTGGAAGAGGATACTTGAGGGAGTGACTTGCAAATAGTACCAAGCTCGCACGATGTACCAAGGAATAGCAGCCTGTGGTTTTGCATGTGATGCTCAGCACTCGTTGAGCAAGGAAATGGGTCAGTTTCCTTGCAACAATCTCTGTTTACAGGTAAGAGGGGAAGAATTTTGAGTTTGAGGTGGAATTAAAATATCAACAACACAACAATACTTTTTACACAGAACCTTTCACATCAGGAGGACATCCAGGGATGTCAATCAGGGATTTGGACCCAAGCTGGAGTTGGAATCAGGAGAAGTGGAGGACGGAGAGCGTAGTGGGAGGACGTGCCCGAAGGCATGGTCGAAGAGGAGGATCTTAAGACATTCCTTGAAGGAGACAAGGGGGGTGCAAGTTGTAGGGACTGTGGGATTAAGTTCACCCGGGTGGGGGAACTAAGAGATTGAAGGCCCGATTACCGATAATGTATAAGTCTGCATATTGTGATATGCCCACAACACAATGGATAGAAAATCAATTTGAGCTTGCATTACCCAGCGAGGACACCCACCCTCCGTCTCTCCCTGCGGGTCAGCTGCTGACCTCGCAGTAACTGCTTGACCATCCTCCCTGCCACCATGGTATCAATCCAAAGCAACCGGAATCCATCGTAGTAATGTTTGATTTCATGTGTGATTTTTTGGAGCAAGCTTTTCCGCACCAACTCCTTTTCCTTTGACTTGGGCACGGCAGCCAAATCACCAGTGTCTGTGTCTGCCTTGCCACTGTCGATGTCAACTTTCTTTTCCTGAAGCCACTGGTTCGACCTGTGCAGTTTGCGTACAGGGACCAGAGAAGTCTGCAGATGAGGTAGGAGGCAGCACAGAGAAGGAGAGAGGAACCTCTCCAGTTCTTTATCTCTCAGACGCGTTCGGTTTGAACAAAAGTCACGCACATGCAGAACTAGCACAGAAGCAGAGTATGTGCAGATGGTGCTGGGCGTGAGAAGGTGAGCTCCTCTGGAAAACCACAAATAGGAGAGGGGTGGTGGGTGGGAGGAAGATAGGTACAGTTAGAGTTTTACAAAGAGGTAATTTCACCAACAACAGTGCTTAAAATATTACACTTATACCTCGAACAAGTCTGATCTACATAAATCGGGCATTTGCTCGTGTAACTCGTGCACATGCCATATAACTCACTTTGTATAAGTCACATTAAACTTTCGTCCACAAAATATACAATCAATTCACAAATCACTTTACAAAATATTCTGTGAAGTGCTTTGAGAAGTTTCAACAACATAAGCCACCCAGCAAATGCAAAGAATATTATGATAAATCCTGACTTTGAATTTCAATGAGATTGTCTGTGCTTTACTAAGTTTAAATAAAGGGTATTTGTTTATTCCATGTCTCCACCTTACCTTGATCTGGCAACGGATGTGAGCAAACAGCAGCCTAAGGAAGCCATATCTTCTGCAAACCAAGCCTGCTGTCCTAAACACAACAATAAATTAATGGAAAAGCTGTTTTTTTGCTCAAATAAAACAAGTACAATTTTGCAATCTAAGGGCCAATCAATTTGCAGATCGCAAACGCAGGTGTAAAAGAGAAATAGGTAAAATTCTTGTTTCGTGAAAGGATTTTGAGCGATATGGAGAAAATGTCTTTATTGTTGATTTTCAAAAATTTTAAAGGGAGCAACACAGTTTTTAAACTAATTCACAAACTATCAAGCTCCCAATATCACAGGGCGTAAACCCATGCATGGAATACTAAGCATAACATTGCAAAATCACGGTTGATGGCTTCTTCAATTACATCAACTAAGTTTACCGCTGTTAGATTGTTGTTTGGCGGATCACTTTCTGAGGGTAACAATCCGCTCAATACATAAAGTAATTTGGCCACTCAATCCACGACTATTTGTGGGACGCTGCTGTGTGCATTTGGCTACCGTGTTATAAAACACACTTCACTGAGAAGTGCGTATGAGATGTCTCAACAATGTGATCAAAGGATAGATCGAATGCAAGGATTGTTATTGTTGTCACTGCTTCAGAAATTGTGAAAGTTGCTGCACAAAGCACACATTTCCCAACCTGGAATTGACATGAAGCTGCAGGGAAAACTGCCTTGATGGTGCTTAGTGCTGAAACATACATAATGTGTATTCCACCCCCATCGGAGCAAATCATCAACATCACTGCACTTACCAACCCCCCGTTGGGATTACTTTTGTCCCTTGTCTTAATGTACTTGTGGGTTCAGCACTCCCTGAGGGACAAGGCACAGATGCTAAATAATGTGCGTTTTCTACACTCTTGCAGTTTGATTTAGAGAACGCTTCTGATTTTGCTTTTGGAAGCAGCCTTAAAATGTGTGTTTGGAGCTGATTAGAGAAAGTTAAGCGGTAGATTTCCCAGTGTTGGTAATCCAGGCCCAACCAGCTTTAGGAGTATTTCAAGACAGATGCACTTCCTTTGAATCGAAGCGTGGGAGTGAGTTCACAAAATTGAGGTTTTGCTGTATCCACTTTGAAATCCTGTCTTTCCTGAATAAAAGAAACTGGTTTTGGAAATATGCTGATTTGCACACTGATTGTTCTACTTAAGGTAATTGGCATCCAGCTTCCAGCCAAACTACAGAGCATCAAGCTGCACCAATAGCTGAGGGAGTCAATGAACCATGTGGTGTGAAATGTTGTCACATGGATCACAAAGGTCCCAGGTTAAATGTCTATTCTCTGTTGAGTCTACTGATTAGCAGCGAGGGTGCTGCAAATGGTCTCAGTGTTTGTTCCCTGGTTTGAAGGAAGGGGAGATGGAAAACAGACTGGGTCTGGTTGTTTTGCAGTGATTTCTGCTGGAATTGGAATATTGGCTGAGGATGGAGAGGTGCTGAAGTCTGATAGGAAATGTCTGAGGAGCCAGCAACATTGATGTCCAGCTCCAGAATGATGGGCTGTCTTCAGGAGATAAAGGTAGGGAGAGGGCAAATTGAAGTCAACAATAACTACCGGTAATTACATTTTCGTGTCGGAACGACGTCCTAAATTGCTGGACAGTCAGTTATTTGGACTCAAGATGGGGATTGCGATTTGGAGGGGTGGAAGGCGGGGAGGGTAAGGGATGGAAGCGGAGAGAGAAAGGGAAAGAAGGCGATGTCAAAGATGATTGTCTTGACACTTGCCTTGAAAGAGGCAAGGTAATGAGCTGAGGGACAGTTGTCTGGAGTTCCAAAGGGTCTGGGCAGAGGGTCTGAAGTCCCAGCTATGAAGGTGAGATGGGCTGGGTGGGGCACTTGGAGCAGGCTGGAGCCTGGTGAACGGAGGTTGATATGGTGTAAGCAGGTCACAGAGATAAGGATCAAGGCTTTGGAACAAGGGTGAAATATGAAAGATCTAGATTGAAGCCTCTGTTTACCTAGCAGTATAGTAATAATAATCCTTGCATTTGATATAGCGCTTTTCACGTCTCAAAGCGCTTCACAGAATATACTGCTATTCTGTATAGTATTCTGTATATTCTGTAGGAACCCGGTTGTTAGTTGATTGGATCACTTTCTGGGGAATAATAATCCCTTCAAGTTACTGTTTGTGGGACACTACTATTCACAATTGGCTCCCACGCCTCACCCACAAAATACACAGACAATTTATTTTGCAGAATAATCTTGTGAAGCGCTTTGAGATGTCTCAACGATGTGATTACGCGCTGTATCAAATGCAAGGATTGCTATTAAGTACCAGGGGCAAGTTAACATCTATCAAATAGTTCAATTATCTGTCTGCCCTTCAATCGGGCAGATGTTTAAAATAGCAAGAGATAACAGGAGTAGCCTTGTAATGATTACAGCACCAGGATGCTAAAAATACATTGTTACAGGACAATTATCCAAATCACTGGCTGCAAATCTAGAAATGACTCCACGCTGACTGCAAACATTCTAAACATTGCGATGTAAGTCAACAAAAAGGTTGAGTGTGGCATTGAGCCAAAATAATTTGAGTCTTGATTATAATCCCGTTCCAAAGCTGGTGGTGGTGGGGGGTCGGGGGTGAAAGTGGGGTGGTGGTGGGGGGGTGTGGCGGGGGAATGTAACATCCGATCCCAGGGTCATCATCACTGTTCTATTAATGGAACTGTGGTTCGTGGTGGCCAAGTGCTGCCAATCGCTTTCGTTCATTTCACAATCCTTTTCTAAATGACTGCTTGAGG
Source organism: Hydrolagus colliei (assembly GCA_035084275.1). NCBI lineage: Eukaryota > Metazoa > Chordata > Chondrichthyes > Chimaeriformes > Chimaeridae > Hydrolagus > Hydrolagus colliei. Next base: position 841,183 of record CM068777.1, read on the forward strand.
AAAAGTTCCTGGTGTTTTTGACAAGAGAGCAAAAGACTTGGATTGAGATGTTAAGGCGCTTTATAAGTGTGATTTTGTTGTTATGTATCTTACAGCACAGATAGGACGCTGTTCGACCCATCATTTTATGTGCTGGAGTGACCTTCTCCACGTGATGAGTTGGGTCATTTCGAATGTGTGTGTCTCTCTCTCTCTCTTGCTGTTGCTATCAAACTGTTCTGTCAGGACAGTAAAACAAACACTACAGGTAGGGAAGCTATTGTGTCCAAGGGAAAACTCAATATTAGGGAAAGAGTGTAATTTTGTTATTTGTTGCTGTTGTTTCTGCGTCAGGCAACCTGGCTCGGTCAGGAGGCTGCGTTGGGATTTGGAATTCACACAGTCTGAGCTGACGCTCCAGTGCAGCGTCTGGGGGGAAAGGGGGGGGGGGGGGGTTGCGTTGGATGAGACATTAAATCTCACTCCTTGGGACGTCCTCCCAACGTGAAAGACGCTCTATGAATGTAATGTAGTTGTTGTGTGTTCAGGTGGACGTTTAAAGATCCTGCTGCCTTATGCGACAAGGGAACATACACACACACACTCATACAACAGTCTCACACACACATTCGCTTGTATACACAGTAACAACACACGCATCCATATACACACTCACACTATGATCATCTACTGTACTACTTACTACTGTATTATTATCATCACATTTATCACACACGGGCCCTCTCCCACTGACTGAACACACACACAGACACTATTATTATCACACATGCACTCTCACTGACAGACGCACACTCACTGACAGACGCACACTCACTGACAGACGCACACTCACTGACAGACGCACACTCACTGACAGACGCACACTCACTGACACGCACACTCACTGACAGACAGACACTACTCACTCACTGAAACACACTCACTGACTGACAGAGACACACTCTCACTGACTGACAGACAAACACTGACTAGACCCACTCACTGACTGACAGACACTCTGACTGACTGACAGACACACTCACTGACTGACAAGACACACTCTCACTGACATGTAGACACTCCCTGACAGATTCACTCATAATCAGACCCATTATCACACACTGGCTGACAAGACACCTACATACAGAGTCAGTCACACAGACAGACAGACAAAAGATACACTCACCAGGCGTTAGGGGGGAGAGAGAGCGGCCTAGGCCCCCCTTGGCCCTTTTTATCCGCGACGCCGAGTCGTTGCCCCCACCCAGCGGGCGGCTTGAGGGCAGCACGGTGAGGCGGACACGGGCTGCCCACCGCTGTCCATTGGAGCTGAGGTGAGGCAGCGCCGGGGGGCCTCGGACTTCACTGCGCGCGCGCGGCGGCGTCTGACGGTTGACAGTTGACTGTTAGGTTTCAAACCGCGGCCAGGCCGGGTCTCGAGCGCCGTCTCCAAGGGCAGCGCGCATGCGCAGGCCGAGGAGTGAGTGATGATGGTTGACCCGCCCACCGCCTGTTTGATGGTCCCCCTCGGCCAATCCCGACAGCCGCTCGACCCTCCCGCCGGTGACGCGGCTCCGCTCACCCAATGGTCAGGCGCGACGTTCACGATTGACGGCGGCCGAGAACCAATAGGAGGAGCCCGTACGCGGCGTCGACGTCGGCTCCATTGTCCCGCCTACGTGCCGGGCGAGCCAATCAACACGCGGGGAGGGGGGTGTTTAGGTCCCGCCCACCCACCCTGGTCGAGTGTCAAACGACGACAACAACAGCAGCCACAGCGCCCCCCCTCACCGCAGGATAGCGCCTCAGAGCGCTTGGTAGACAGGACCACCACCATCACACTGCAAACATCAATGACGATGAGAACAACGACGTTATGTGTGACGTTACCTTTCATGTCAGGAACTTTCATGTCAAGTCCTGCGTTCACAGGGTGGGGGGGATGACAGCTCGACTTCGCAGACGAAAAGGGCCAAGGCCTAGGCCTCTCTCTCGCTCTCATGTTTTTGTTGTGCAAACCTTGACAGCACTTGGATGGCAACCCTTGGGGGGAGAGGGGAGGGAAGTGGGGGGGGGGGTGCGGGGGGATGGAAATCGTCAATCTAATCCCTGGCTATTGCGATCGGCGGCAAAAAGGTCGGCTGACTTCTCCCTCCTTCTCCGTCCCTCAGGGCGCCAAACTAATATCAGCATCTCGCATCTGTGCTGTTACCCTAGCCGTGCACGGCAAGGTCAGTCCACGCAGGGGGTTTCAAGAGGAAAACCAAACAGCTTGTTTAACCTCTTGCAACACCAGGTGGCGTCCTTGCTGACTTGGGCCTGCGTAATCCCTCGCTTTTTGCGTCTTCCAGTTGTCTCAAAGCAAGCTTCACGGAATGCACCGTAAAGCGAAGTGACTGCGTGTTTGCGGGCGAAACGCGGCAGCCGATTGCAAACGGCAGCCTCCCAAAAAAAGCGGGGGATTGAAACGACCGATTGATTTTTTTTCTTGGTTGGTTTGTTTGTTTGTTTCTCGAGGGATTACGATCGGAGTAAGGAAACTTGCCCAAGGTTTCACCCTGCCTGGAATCGAACCCCAGGTCTCTTGCTTGTGAGGTGAATGCTCTAACTACAGGACTCCACTAATGAGGCTCCATGGATTTTCTTGATTGCATGTAACTCACCCAGAAAATGCACCCTTACTCCACTTTATTATGTGGAGGTTGCTTTCCTTGGGGGTAGTAATCCTGTCATTTTTTTAATTAATACAGTAACGATAATAATAACTTGATCACTCAATCCACGACCATTTGTGGGCCAATGCCGTGAGCCATCGGCCGCCGTGTTTGGCCCACGAAATAACACAGACAATTGGCAATAGTTCCATTCTGCATTGGAGTCGTTGGTTCTTATCTTGAACAGTAGCCTCGTCTTGTCTTGCTGCCAGTACAAAGTGGAGGAGAGGATGTGGTTTCTGAATTGGTCTAGTTTCCTGTTTGGCAAGTGTGTGTGGGGTGGGGCCCGTGGTTAAGGCTGGTTGAGCGCTCAGCAATGGAACCTCGCCTCAACGTTAAGAATGTTTGGAGTTCGCTGGTCCACTGAAAGCCAGTCCCAAAAGCAACCCAACAAAACATGATTGACTGCTGTGCTTGTTATGTGGCATTGGTGGCTTTACAGCTATCCGCTGTTTCCTGAGATGAAGACAGTGCATTGCGCAATGGAGTGATGTCAAACACATTGCTTTATATAGAGCAATCTGACACCCGGGCCTTGCAACTTAAATGCTTCTTGAGTTTTAAGTGCTGACCTGTATATTGCCCACAAACCTGCTAGTGGGACACTGCTGTGTGCAATTCACTGCTGCGTTTCACCCACAAAGTATACAGACTTTATACACTTTAGTATGTTCTGTGAAGCACTTTGAGACAACAACAAAATTACGTTTGTATAGCTTTCACGTTGGGAGGACATTCCAACGGTTATTATCACTAACTACAGTTTTATCATTGTTTTTCTCCTCCTTTCTCCTTTAAATATCTTTGAATTATATACAGCGTTTATAACATTGGCTTTCACCTTGCTTTATTCTGTTGATCTTGTTAAGTTTTTGTAGACTGTCTCCAGGTATGCCTGAGGTTTGTTGCTTCACCAGATCTGTCCAGTAATAAAATAGATTTTGGAACGTAACAGTGCCTGATGTGCGCGCTTGTGTCAGTACAATGTAGCTCAGTGGTTAGAGCGCTCGCCTTACAAGCGTGAGACTTGTGTTCGAATCCAGGCAGGTCAGGGTGAAACCTTGGGCACGTTTTCTTACTTCACACGCCTAATAATAATCCGTCAAAAAACCCCTGCAATATATTGGTAATTTCAATCCACCACTGTTTGTGGGGACGCTGCTGTGTGCAATTGACTGCCGCATTTGACTGCCACAAATATAGTCAATTCACTTTACAGTATATTCTGTGAAATGCTTTGAGACGTCTAGAAGACATGAAAAGCACTAAATCAACCGCAAGGATTATTATTATTGCAATAAATCATGTAATCAATAGAGTTGGTGCCTTATCAGAGTACCTAGATGCCTTTCGGCTGAGACGTAAAACTGACCTACTCAACTCTGACTATTGAGGTGGATGTTAAATAGCCTCCAAAGATATTTTTTTTTAATGTTAGTTTGTGGGACACTTGTGCGCAAATTGCCAGCTGAGTTTGCCTATAAATAGCTGCTATTCCACACAAAAAAAATACCGTGAAGCGCTTTGAAATGACCAAATTCAAGGATGATTATTGTATTCTTTTAATATATGCCTGATAGTATTATTATAAATAACAGTCCTGATTAGTTGTTACATAATCATTTTAATTACTCCTTCTTTCCAGTTTTGCTTTCTCTTCTCGGCCCTGTTTCTGCCTCTCTGTAATTCCTGTTCGCTTGTTGTGTAATTGTGTATATTTTTATACTCCAGATACAGCCAGTCTCTCTGTGTTTATCACAGTCATCAGTCTCTGTAGATGTGTCTGTGTCACTGTTACAGAAGCAGATTTTTTTGCCGTCTGGGCTTTTGGATTTTTACATTTGATGGAAATCTGTGCATCACAGATTTTTATATATGAGGAAAACTGCAATAGAGTTATTCTTCACAGGCCAACATTTTTTTTAAAAAAAAATCTTTATTGTTTGTTTTCTTAATTCAGTATACATGCTGTCCCTCTATCCCTCCTTTGTAATCTGGTTTTCACTTGTATGTCAGTGACTGTATGTCAGTCTGGCTCAGTTGGTTATGCTCTCTCGCTCTCTCTCTCTCTGTTGTGGGTGGAAGCCCCCACCTTAGGTCTTTGAAGTCTAACACAGTCTAAGCTGGCCATTCCAATGCAGGCTCGCACTCCAATCTAGGCTCACACTCCAATCTAGGCTGACACTCTAATACAATAAAAGAAGCAGAGGGGAGGTGACAAGAAATGTTTTCATGCAGCGAGTTGTTCAAACCTGGAATGCATTGCCTGAAAGGGTGGTGGAGGCTGATTCAATAACAACTTTTAAAAGAGTGGTGGATGGTTATTTGGGGAGGACGGGTTTGCGGACGTTTGGGGAATGGGATTGGCTTTGAATAGCTCGTTTCAAAGAGCCGGCACTGACACGGTGGGCTGAATGGCCTCCTTTTGTGCTGTATAATTCTAGGACAGTGCCTGCGCTGCCAGAGGTATCGTCCTTTTGAGGAGAAGCAAAGGACCCATCTGTGCCTGTTTATATTGATGTTAAAGCTTTGCTAAAAGCGGAGTCCTGGCCAATAATTCTCCAGATAAAATGAATCATTCACTTCACGGCTGTTTATGGGACATTACTGAATGCAAATTGGTTGCCATGTTTGCCTACAAAATACAGCAGTTACACTTCACAGTAATATCCTTTGAAGTGCTTTGAAATGTTTTGATGACGTGACAAGTTGATGTATCAAATGCGGGCATTATTGTAATGTGAACATGTGTCAGTTTGGTTCAGTCGGCAGCGTTCTCGTCTCTCTACTCAGAAGGTTGGAGATTTTATGGCATAATTGGAAAAGAAAAAGAGTAGAGATTTTCTCCCATTCAGTGTCTTTTCTGAAATCCCATCAAATAAAGTTGTTCTGTTTGCAGGACATTGCTGTGTGCAAATCTGTGTGATGTGCTTGCCTAGAAGACACTACACTTAACTGTGAAGTTATGTCAACACTTTGAGAGTTTCTCCCAAAGTGAAAGGTACTACCGTATAATCAAATGACTTCTCCTGTGTACATTATGCTCTTGGGAGTCCTGTGGCTCAGTGGTTAGAGGCCTTGCATGCAAGAGATGTGGGTTCATTTCCTGGCAGAGCGACACCTTGGACAAGCTTTTAACCAACATACGCACATCTAATAATAATCCCTTCAAAAAAAGAATAAAAATTGGTCATTTAAATCCACGACTGTTTGTGAGACATTGCTGTGTGCAATCAGATGTTGAGTTTCACCCACATATTCAAATATATTCATGGTCAATTCACTTGACAGTAATATTCTGTGAAACGCTTTCAGGACGTTAATAATTTACTAATTTGAAAAATATTGTTTAATGTTTTAATTTAACAATTAAAAAAAATATTTGGGATGACTGGAAGATGTAAAAAAAAAGTGCTATATCAAACGCAAGCTTTATTGTAATGGTATAATGCACAGTCACTACACTTCAAGCACTGCCGTGTCGCACTTTGAGACATTTCGAAGACATGATGAGGCGCTTCATCAAATAAATGCCAGGATTATTATTATTATATGATGCCTTCTCTGTTTCTCATTCCTCCCTGTGTGTCTGTCAGTCACCGATGTGATTCACTGAGTGGGGAGGAGGAGGAGGGCGGAACTACATTTCCCACGATGCCCTGCGCGTCAGAGAAGGATGAGGGGGGAAACTACATTTCCCAAGATGCTCCGCGGGCTAGTGCAGGGCGGGCTCGGCCAATGGGAAGGCGGGGTTTTGTGCGGTTGATGGGGGGTGGGGCCTTTGTGCGTCAACGAGAGCGAGCGAGCGAGGCGCGCGAGACCGAGAGCGCGGGAGACAGAGAGCGCGAGAGAGTGAGCGTTCGTCAGTCAGTCAGTCAGTCAAGTCAGTCAACCTGAGGCCAGTCAGTCAGTCAGGGGAGAAGAGAGACAGGCACCGACTGACCGAACGACTGACCAGGGCCTGGAGTAGCCTTGACAACACTCCCCCCCCCCCCCCCCCCCCCCCTCTCCCTCTCCCCTCCCCCCATCCCCTACACCCAGACTCCTTCCCCCAGAGAGCGGAGGGAGGAGAAGAGGCCCTATAGCCAGGCTCGGCTGCAAGCCATAGGCCGACGACGGCGAGCGGCAATAATAGAGCCCGGGGCGGCTGCGGTCAGGCTGTGTTGAGGCGAGCAGGCCCCGAATGGACATCTACCCCCCTCCCCCTTTCCTTCCTCTCTTCCTCTCCTCCTCCTCCTCCTATTACTATTACTGCCATCACTCATTCACACTCACTCAACACCCTCGTCCTTTCTTCGCCTCCCAACCTGAGCCAAGGCTGGGGACTGACTTGAGTGTGTAGAGAATGGAACAAGCTGAAGGTAAATGTTAATGTAAATTGTGTGTATGTGTGTGTTAAATGGGAGGAAACCACCCATTTTGATTCAAATTTAATTCCCTCCCCTACTCTATTATTATTATTATTTCCTTGTTTACTTTCTTTCTGTGCAAACATTATTCTAATAATCGCCCGCCCACCAAACACACAGTCACTTTTTTTTAACTATATAGATATATATATTCTGCAAGGTCTGGTCTGCGGGAGATGTGATCGAAGGCGAGGATCGTCGTCTTATTATCATTATTACTAATGTAATAATATAATATTGTAATTTGATATAAATGCAGCCTCGCCATAACTTCTAGATGTTTGTGTCTCAAAGTGCTTCGCAGAATCTCAAAGCATATCCAGTCAAGTGAATTGACTGGAAATGCTGTACGTATATATTTGTGGGCGAAACCCGGCAGCCAATTGCGTACAGCCGTGGGTTGAAAATGACGAATTAATCGTAATTAATTAATCGTAAACTTGCCTGAGGTTTCGCCCTGACCTGCCTGGATTCGAAACGCAGGTCTCAGGCATGTAAGGCGAGCGCTCTAACCACTTAAGCGCACAGAGACGCTGTCCGGCGTGGAGGGCGGTGTACAAATTGAAGTCGTTCTTGTCGTTGATGATGCTGATAATAATCCTTGAGTTTGATATAGCGCTTCATCGCAAAACCTCTGCCCACAAAACACGCAGTCACTTGGCTTTGCAGTCTATCCCCTGAAGCGCTTTGAGGTGTCTCGAAGAAGCGATCAGCGCTATATCAAAAGGTAGTGATTGTTATGATAGTGTATATTCTACTCTACACCACGTCTTTGAGCTGTCTCGAAAAGTCATCATTACAAACAATTTGGTTATTATCAGGCATTTTTTTCCCTGTTTACCCAGCTATAAAAGCAGGTTGTTAGTCGATTGGCTGATGGCTTTCGGGGAGGGTAATAATTTGTTTAAAAAAATAATAATTGCCCACTCAACCCATGACTGTTTGTGGCGCACTGTTGTGTGAAATTAGTTGCCATGTTTCTCCCACAAAATACAATTGCTACACTTTACAGTATATTCTGTGAAGCGCTTTGAGACCTCTTGGAAGACACGATAAGGCACTATCAAATTCAAGAGTTATTATTATTATTGCAAATTAACAATATAAATGTTGATAATGCAAAAAGTTCAACCGAGATGGTACTGAGCGTGTTGAGAATGGAACAAGCTGAAGGTGATGGTGTGTCTTTTGAAACCCGGACACCCATTTTGTGACATGTTTTCCTGTATTTTTTAAATATATATACATATATATATTGATACAGAAATATTCAAAGATGTTTAAATTGCAAAAAGTTCAGCCAGGTCATAACTGGTTTGCGTTTCTTTAAAATATATTAATTATGAGATATTAAAAATGCAAAGTTCAGCCAGGGCAAGATAGGGTATGACGTTTAATGTGTGTTGAGGTTTTGGCTACAATGCTTGATTTAAAGGGGCAATGGCAGCCATATTGCTGCCACTTTCTTGTCTCTCTTCCCTCTCTCTCTCTCCCCCCACCCCCCCTCCCCCAATCTCTTTTCTCTCTTGCTCTTGTTTACTATGAATGCCAGGCGAAAATGAAGTTGGGAGTGGATGTTTTTTATACGTGCACACGCCTCTCCTCAGCCTTTAGCAATCGTGTATAAAATCCAGCTGCTTTAATTTGTTTTCTGTGTTTTTTTTTGCTTGGCTATGTGTGTGTGTGTTTGTTTTATTCCTCTCTTATCACACACGCATTTCCATCTTGTTTATGGAAGGACAAATCCAATGATGTAACTGGTAAAAATTAGTCAAGGGGCAGCGAGCAAGCGAGAGAGTGAGAGAGACACAAGTTCATGTCTTAATACTTATTCTTGATGGGAGGGTTAGATAGCTGGGTTTTGAGGATGACATTTTACTGTATATCAATATACTGATGTCAGTTTTTAAATCGTGAACATTTATGGAACCTCTTTGTAAACCGTTTAAATTAAGATGAAGGCTGCACTGAGTTGCATTCTTACTCTAGCTTTTAATTCCTGACGCACCATTTTGCTTTGCATTTATTTATGTGTCGGGAAAGCTGTGTGAGTGACACTGGCTGCGATAACGAAATCGGTTGATGCAGTGGGCTGGAGGCATTGAAAGTGTTGGTATGATTACAGTGATCACAGAAAGAGAAATATCGGTAGCATAGTTTGTGCATGAATTCTCCCAGGCAATCCCGCTGACATTTTTGTTAACATCAACTTGGTATTTATATCAGTAAAATATTCTTGGCGTAAGACCAATAGTTGTTGTGTGATTTCAAATAACTCACTTCCTGATTCCCTGACACGCTGTGTGTATCTAGCCAGAAGGAAGTTCAGAATCTGTCTCATCAGCCTTAAAATAAATATGAATTTTCACCAAAACAGAGAGGTCTGGTGTGCTTAAGGACTCAATCCACCTGACAACAACAACAACACAATGACACTTGTATAGCGTCTTTCACTTTCACGTCAGGAGGATGTCCCAAGGCCCTGAGCTTGATGTCAGCATTCTAAACCCAGCCACTATACACACATAATAATATAGTATGTTGCCCTCAAAATATACAGACAATAGCCTTTGCCGTATATTCTGTTAACCACTTTGAGACATCTCAAATACGTAATGTGGCGCTATAGCAAATGCAAGGAATATTATATTGTTATTACTCAACTCACTTGAGCTAGATGCAAATGTATTCTAACTAGAATCAGAGAATTTTACGGCCACTAATATTGCCACTATTCGTGTAGAGTATATATATATTTGGCACTGCATCAAATGAAAGGATAATTATTAATTCTAGCCTTGAGGCTGTCGTTTGGATGAGAGAAGTTAAACCACTGTCTCGTCTACATGTGTTGGCACTGTTGGAAAAGAGTTAGAAGAGAGTTTGTCCTAGAGTCCTGGCCACCAACCAACCAACTAACCAGTCTTTTGTCTACATCATGGCTATTTGTGGGACATTGCTGTAAGCAAATTGGCTGCCACAGTCACCTACAAATACGCAGTCACGGCACTTTACAGTGAATTGTGTGAAGCACTCTGCGATGTTTTCCTGATGTAGAATGCAAGCATTATTATTATTATTATTATTCCACTGCAATACTTTGAACATTGTCATGGGAGCAGGATTCTGAGGAATCTTTATCAATGGATATTAAATAAGGCGATATTAGCCCTGCATGAAACTAAATTGAGAGCTCTTTTGAACATCTTTTGAAAAAAAATCATAATAATTTGATCACTTGATCCATGACTGTGTGATACACTGTTGTCTGCAATTATCTGCAGCGTTTTGCTCACAAAGCATACAGTCAATTCACTTTACAGTATATTTTGTGAAGCTTCTTGTGGGAAAGGGCTGACTCGCATAGAGAGAAACACCAGTGATAATAATAATAATTCTTGCATTTGATATAGTGGCTTATCACCTCTTTGAAACGTCCCAAAGCAATTTGTAGCATATACTACATATTTTGTTTGTGAAACCTGGCAGCCAATTGCGCACAAGTTGTGGATTGAGTTATTCATTTTAAAAAATATATATTTGAAGAGATTATTACCCCCGGAAAAACGATTCACTGATCGACTTAACAACCGGGTTCCTACTAGGGAAACGGAAACAATTGGAGTAAGAAAACTTGCTCATTCTTTCGTCCTGCCAGGAATCAAATCCAGGTTCTCTCGCTTGGGAGGAGAGCGCTCTAACCGAGCTACAGCACTCCACAAGTGATGAACCTTGAGACTCATTTCTTTGCAGAAACATTCCAGGAGTGACTGGCATCGATGATTGTGAATCCTGGCTGACTCTCTCTTCCTCTCCATTCCTAGGCCAATCATCTAGTCATGTTTTCGGCTTCATGTTTAAGGTTCAGTATCAATGCCTGACATATTGCAACTTGAGTGAAATCTGCCAAAGAATAATGAACTGTGATATTGAGTCATCTGTCATGTGCCACATTGCAACACCTCTGCATGTAACACTGCCCTTGTGTCATGCCCTGAGACAATATCCGACGTGAAAGTCGTTGTACAAAAAGCAAGTTGTAGAAAAACAGAAATGGCTGGGAACACTCAGCAGGTCAGTAAGCATGTATGGGGAAAGGGAAGAGAGTCAAAGTTTCGGGTCCACGACCCTTCGTCAGAAGCAACCCAAAATGTTGACTATTTCCTCACTCCATAGATGCTGCCTGACCTGCTGAAAGTTCCCAGTGATTCCTGTTGTTGTTTCAGACTTCCAGCATCTGCAGTATTTTGTTTTCTGCAAATTGTTATTATTGAATTATCTGGCATTCTCTGCATCTGGCCTGCTCCATATCCTCCCCACCATTAGCGGGCAAGCCCTTAGCCACTCTGTCCCAATCTCTAGAACTCCATCCCCCAGTCTCTCTGCCTCCCTCCCCTAACCCCCCAACCCCGGGCGCCTTCAAGTTCCGCCTCTTCGACAGTCCCATCGGTCATCCCCAATCCCCCCGTTTCCCTCCATCCTGCTTGTCTCCAGCTCAGGTCTGAAACAATGATAGTCCAGCGCCTTGGGACGTCCTCCTGACGTGAAAGGTCAAGCGTAATTTTGTTGTTGATGCCTTTGGGCCTTTAATACATTGCTTTATTTTCTTTAAATGCCAAGAGCAGCTGAACTAAGGTGCAGGGAGATTTGAGACTGGGTCATTGAAGTCTGCTGCCGTACACCTAAGTGTCAGAAGGCTTGCAGGTTAGCAAGGCTTGGAATATGTGTTTGATGGCAGGTACAGACAAAGTTGTGAAGTCAATCCGTTTGGTTGGCTAACAAAATAAATGATTCTTGATTGAATATTTCCTAATTGATAGCATCAATCTATCCTGTTTTGTTATTTCTATGATTATCTTGTTGGCCAACCATAATCTGGGCCACCGCTGGAATGGAGGTCGAGCAAATGATTTGGGATATTGGTTCAATGCACAGTCTATAATTCCCTCTCCCAAAAGGCTGTGGAGGTTGATAGATTTTTTTGGTAGGTCAGGGTAGTAAGGGATGTGGAGAGAAAGTGGGAATTGAAAAGATTAGTTGAGGTATAGATCGGCCATGGTCTAATTAAATGGAGGAACAGGCTCAAAGGACTGAATGGCCTACTCCTGTTCCTATAGGTCGCACCACGCATTGCTGCAACGCTATGTTCATTGTGGTTGGAGTGAATGCTTGTCATGGAGTATTTGTTTCTCGGCTTTTTGACAGGTTGTAGTTTGGCCTCCGTTCCCCATCTTCCGGTCTCACCTGACGACTTTCTTCTTCGACCGTGCTTAAGGTCACCTACCCTTGGCTTGGCATCGTGCCACTTTCAAGCGCCCTGACAGCAAGTTGTTGTTGTTGTCTGGTACAGTGGTGTTCAAATAACCAGCTATAACTCTTGTAGCTGCTCAAAATGTCTTTAGAATTCACAGGGACTTTAAAACCTAGTGATTCAGCCTGTCACTTGGACGCTTGTCAGAGCTGGGTTTTGTGTGTGGAATGATAGTGCATGACGTAATTTGAGATTGAGCACCCTTACTTACACACGCGCAGACTCTCCTGTGTGGCTTCAATCGCGACCAGAGCACTGGAACAGACCTTTCTGATGATTTCCTGTTTTTTTGTGGAATTGAGCCTGAGTCATTTAGATAGAAAAAGATACTGAACGAATGCTGGAAAACTGGTAAAGGCAAAAAAAAATCTCCAATGTCAGTCAGGCCTTGAAAGATAATTTTCCGTATGGGATGTGACCCTTTATCAGGATGGAAATTATAACCGTCCGTTTCTTAAAAAGCACTTTTGGCTCAACAAGGTTTGTTTCCAGTCACAGGCAGAAATACTGGTGTGTTTTCGAAACGCTGCAGAGCTGGAAATAGTAATAATAACTGGTACGCGATTAATAGCTAACTCGTATGTGAGTGTTTTCATACGAGACTTTTGAAATGGTGAGGTACAGCGTGTGATGTTGATGTAAACTGGTCGTTTGACTCGGACCATAAGAAGCAAGGGCGTTGCTGTTAAATGAAAAAGCTTTAAACAGAAGTCAAAATGAGAAGGAATACCGCTCCTCACCACTATATAGAGTAATGTTGTGAGTGTATATATAGAGCCATTGAAATTTACAGCACACAGAAATTTATAGCCATTAGCTATTGTGTCTGCACCATCTCTCTGAAAGAGCTATGCATTTAGTCCTGCTCCTCTGCCCTGTTTCCATCATGTCCTTTTGTAGTTTATTTAAAAAAATATTTGTCTGTTTCCCTTTTAAAAGATATTGTGTGGTTCTGCTTCATTCTTTATTTTTAGTAAACAGAGTAATAGAACTTATTTATTTTTGAGAGAGAGATAGGAGCAGACAACATTTGTGTTATGGTTTTGACTCCCAGGTGTTTTTGCTGAAATAATCTTTTCCACAAATGCCTCCGTTGTCTGGTCACCAGGGATAGCAGCAAAATTGTTGCTATGGAAAGGTCTTAAACTAGTACAGTGCTTTCTTTTCATCGAATTGGTGTGAAAAAGATATTGTTTAGCGCTCAAGCACCTTGTCATGACGCACAGAATAAATAAATTTGCATTTCTGTGCTTTTTGTCATTGCATGAGAAAATTGAATGAGGCCTGCTAAATTGTTCTGTAGCTTTGTAAAGGCCTGGATTTAAAAAGACAGTAATAATATTAATATCTGCATTGATATAGCGCCTTAGCACGTCGTTGAGACGCTTCAAAGTGCTTCACAGGATATACTGTAAAGTGGAGTGAATGTGTATTTGTGTGGGTGAAGTGCTACAGCCAGTTGCGTACATCAGTGGCACACAAAACAGTCATAATATTTTTTAACTGCAGTTACCTTTCGCTGATTTGAACATGCGTTCTGTGGGGAAAAAAACAATTAGATTGAGTTGCTCTTCTCCAGTGATCAGTCCACAACTGTGAAGTGGTTTGAGACGACTCGAACATCTGATCAGGTGCTTTGTGAAATGCAAAGATTATTATTGTAGATTTGACTGACTGAAGCGGTTTGATATGTACATGAGGTTGCGCTGGGAAAATGAGCAATTCCACATAGAAATATTTTGAAGGGGAAGAGCATTGGCAGATTCTTATTAGAGCCATTCCGCAGTAAACAAACTCATCATCTCAATCCATAGAGTTCCCTGGATAAATCCACGGCATTTGCAAAAGATATTTTTGTCCTCACTGGTTGAAAAATAATACACACAAGCTGATGATAATAGAGTGGTATAATTGTTCTCCTCTAACTTCCCTCGAGCGCAAAGTTACAAACAGATCTCTGTGCACATTTGAGACACTCAACCTGAAAGGTAACAGCGTGACTGATTGGGTAGTACTCTTGCCTCCAAGTCAGAACGTTGAGTTATCTTGGAATCCCTTCATAATATAATCCTTGTAATAATAATAGAAATGTTATTCACCCCCTGACACCTCTCTCTCTCTGACCTGCTTAGCCCACTACCTGCTGCCTCAGCTCGACTGACCCCAGCCTCCTGCTTGTACCATTACAATTCATAATAATATTTCTGGATGCGTAGTTGAATTTATAGCATATTATTATCAAATGCAAGGATTATTATTATTGTATCACAAGACAAAATTGAAAATGATGTGTTTGTGGCTTGTTATTTGCTCTTTGATCTGGGTGAGGAGTAATGTCTTCTGCCTTTCTTTCCCCCCCCCATTTCTTCCCCCCCCACCATTTCTTCCCCCACCCCCTCCGCCTGCCCCTCATCCCTCACCGCTCATCCCTCCCGAAGGCTCAACAGGCGAGAGGGAAAGTTGAGGATGCGGGGGCAACACAATGGATCTCTCCTACTCATTCATGAAAGGTATCATGGGAAACACGATACAGCTGCCACAACAACTTATTGATTCAGCCAACATGAGGCAAGTTCCTGATGTTCTCAATGCTGCCAGTGGTATCGGGGAGGATAGAGGGCAAACTTACGAAGCTTCCTTACAGCAAGGCTTTATATACCCTGCTTCCAGCGCTGACAGTATCCCACCAGTTACCAACGGCTATGCCAGCGTTAATCTATACGACACACCAAACAAGTACGCAGGATACTCTCAACTGCCCAATGGCTCTGCCAATGGCTATGGGACGTACAGGAGCTTGGCCTCCACTGACTATTACGCGGTGGAGAACTGCATCGTCAAGCCACCAGAGATCCAGGAGAAAGCGCCCTCGCCTCCTGCCTCCGAGCCCGCCACGCCAAAGAAGACGGGCTCACCCGAAATCAAGCTACGCATCACCAAGACCTATCACAACGGTAAGGCGCTTTTCGAGTCCTCGCTGTGTGGAGACCTGCTGAACGAGGAGCAGGCGCAGTCACCGTTGGCGGCCTCCCATGAACAGAAGAGGGAGAAAAAGAAGAGGAAAAAGCATGACTCCTGCAGCGGGGAGGAGCAGTCCAGGAAGAAGGTCATCAAAGTGGAGCCCGAGGAATACAAAGTGAGTCCTGCCAATGCCAGGGGGAGAAAATCTCTGCGTGCGTACCTTTCTGTCTGGCATATGGCTTTGTGATTTTATTATTTTTGGATCAAAGGTGATGTTTCCTCCGCCTTTGAGGCGTGCATTACGGTTTCAAAGTAAGAATGATTTGTTGGGTATGGAATGCACTGTCCAAAAAGATGGTGGAAGCAGATTCCTTAGTAGGTTTCAAAAGGGCATTGGGTAGGTACTTGAGAAGAAAATGTTCAGGGCCATGGGATAAAAGCAGGGGAGTGGAACTAGTTAGTAGCTCTTTCAAAGAGCTGGCATACGCATGATGGACTGAGTGGCTTTCTTCTGTGCTGTAAGATTCTATGAATTGTCTCTTTAATTGACCTTTGATGGTCATTTTCAGTCTGCCAGGATTTGCAACGCTAAGAATGGGTTCTTAATTTATGCTGCTCCCCTTTGGGAAGGAGGCAGGGATTAGCAGTAGGTCGTGGCTATCTTGTCTGATTTCTCTCTCTCTCTCTCTCTCTCTCCGGCCCTTCAATCTCTGTAACTTTACATGTGGAACAAAGCAACTGGTGTGGGGTGGCTCAGTGGGTGTGTCTATTCACACCTAAAATGTAAATTTTATTTATTATAATTTATTTATTCAAAATGCCTACTAGCTCTGGGTCAGGTTCTGCCACTGTTCAGTGGTCCAAGATGCTGCCCTGTGTGAAGGGTGCTATACAAATCCAGGTGGTTATTGTAGGTTTATGTGTGTGAGTGAGCGAGTGATAGAATGTCAGATTTTTTTTTATTGGCTTGTAAACCTCCCGTGTTGTGAATGAAGGAGTTTGCCACTGGAAGATCCATTTCCAAGTACCCTCATTGCAATGTATGTGTACTGTTCGTGTTTGTTTTAGGCAACTATTCTATTGAGCGATCAGCAAATTCAGAATGGACAAGCTTTGATAAGCTTTAGCATTGTAATTGTGCTTCATTGGTTGTGTGCATTGATCCAGAGTTTGTTAAACTAGTGTCATTTGTTTAGACAACTTTTATTAAAATAGCTGAGGTATTGCTGCAAACAGCCTGTGATTTTTATTCTCACACAGAGACACTCTATTCTGTGTCTCTGACCCTCCAGCACACATATTTTTGCCAAACTTTGACCTTGTTGTATTCAGTTCACCGTGTTTGTTATCACACACAATTAATTGTCTGGTGTGGTGCCGTGTAAGCTCTCTTCAGATGCTACCCTGCGTTAGAGGTGCTATATAAACGCAATCTGTTGTAGTTGTACGAAGCCAAGCATGGATGTGTATTTAGTCTGGTTTGGGGGTGGGGGGTGGTCAATGTAGGGCCCTTTTTTGACAGTCGGCATGGCACATTGATCAGTGGTGAAATATCCAGGTCGTAAATTGACTGCTGTTATAAACTCTGTGTTCTTTCCTTTAACAAAGGGAAGCCAACACAGGAAATGGCTTGTTCAAAGCACATACTTTCTGAGGGATTTGTTTGTGTCGAGCAGGTTACAACTGGATATCCTCTTGTGGTGTGTAGCAGGAAATATCTGTTCAGTCAGGTCTGAGGTTTAATTCTCGTGTCCTTGCCATTATGTGAGATCCTCACCAGCTTGGCATGAGATTACTTGGCACATCATACGCCAGAGCAGCACACCAAAATTGTCAAGCTGGCGAAGTGCGTAGCACTTGTCTCAGAGTCAGAATATCTTGGGCTGAAGCCCCAAGTCGGGAGTTTGGATGCACTACTGGGGTGATGGGGTGGGTTCTAAAGATCCCACAGTGCTGTTTGAAACGAGAAGGATGTTCCTCCCAGTTAGCATCCTATCATGGCCATCATGCTTGGAGTGGTTAGACCACTCGCCTTGTTAGCAAAAGACCTGGGTTCGATTCCCAGCAAGTCAGGGCGAAATCTTGTGCAGGTCTCCTTACCTGAAATGCTTGATAATAATCCTTCAAGAAAAAAACCAATAATAAATTGGTGATTTCAATCGATGATTGTTTGTGTGCACAATTGGCTAACACGTTTCACCCACAAATATACAGTCAATTCACTTTACAGTATATTCTGTGAAGCGCTTTGAGATGTCTAGAAGATGTGAAAAGCGCTATATCAAATGCAAGTATTATTATAATCAATTCTCCCTGTATAAAACTAGTACACTTACTTCAAGCCTGTTTTTGATTTATTTCTGTCAGCATATCATCAGCCTTCTTCATTGGAGAGACTAGAGAAGCTGTGAATGTTATCTTGAGATCAGGGAAGGTGGAGTGGAGATTTAATAGAGATATTAAAAATTATGAGGGTTTTTGATAAAGTAGACAGGGTGAGTTGGTAACCAGATTTAAGATTATCAGCAAAAAAAAGAGGCCAGACGAGGATAATTTATTTTACTCAGAGAGTTCTATGGTCAAGAATACACTTCTTGAAAGGATGGTAGAAACAGATTTGATGGAAGCTTCCAAAAGAGAATTGGATAGGGACTTGAAAAGGAAAAATGCACAAGTTGATAGGGTAAGAGAGGGGGGAGAGAGTTGTTGCTATCAGTTGGGTAGCTCTTTCAAACAGCCGTTAAGGGAATGATGGGTGAGGGGGCGCTGTATAAATGCAAGTTGTTGTTGTTGCGTGCCTCCTCTTCTATCTCCTTTCCAAGGTTCAAACCTTTCTCTCTCTTTCAGGTCCCTCACTTGCCAGCTTTTGGAGGTCAGAGCGCAGTGGCAGCCCAGTACCAGATTGGGGACCTGGTATGGTCCAAGGTTGGCACATACCCCTGGTGGCCTTGTATGGTCTCCTCCGACCCCCTGCTGCAGATTCACACCAAGATCAACACACGAGGTGAGGCCATCCACCGTCCAGCTACAGTGTTTTACAGCAAAGATACCTTCACCAAAGCGAGAGGGATATCCTTGCAAACATCTTCAGCTGCAATATCTCTGTAGTGTACTAATCAGCCACTACCATCCCCATCTTCAGGTTGTACTTGAAGACTTTCTTCTTCAACCGTGCCTACGGTCACCTCCGCCCCACCACCCTCCGGCTTTGCATCATGCTCCGCCACTATCGAGCGCTCCATGACGCTATCCTGTTATTCTGCAAGTTTTTGTCGTAATATTTGCATCTGATGCCTTATCACGTCGTAAATACTGTGAGAATCGTGGGTCAGCCTTGCTCAGTGGTAGCATTCAAGTCCCCACCTTGGGACTTCAATTCACATAATCTAAGCTGTTGTTCCAATGCAGCACCAGGGGTGGGTGGGGGTTGCATTTTGTCAAGTGGTGCCATCCTTTGGATGAGATAATAAATCCCCCAAATAAAATTGGTCACTTAATCAACAGCAGTTTGTCGGACGCTGCTGTGCGCAACTGGCTGCTGGGTTTCTCCTGCAAAATATACATACAGTCAATTCACTTTACAGTATATACTGTGAAGCGCTTTGAGATGTCTCGAAGACCTGATAAGGTGCTGCATCAAATATGATGATAATGATGCTTATGATTGTATAGCGCCCTTCACGCAAGGAAGTGTCTCAGAGTTGGGCAGACCACACAAAGGTGGATGAGTGTGGCCCCAAACTTCCTCTTTTACATTCCACTCTGGGAGGACGTCCCAAGGCATTACCTGTACAGTTTTTCCCAAGCCTGAGAAGAGAACTACTTGACCCGTGAGAAACTCACCAGTTATGGAGTGTCGCTCAGCACCCACTGCTTAGTTGGTGCGTGTTATCCCACTGAGACTTGTTACTCCCAACAGTGTCAGTGATTGCGGAGTCCAATTACCAGCAAGGTTGTTGAGTCCCGTCCCTAATCAATAGCTTGAAGCTTTGGAGTACTGTGCTGAGCAGTCGAGGTGTTGAGATGGAGCAAAGTTTATCTGTCCTGATTTAAACTATGATGCATAACGTTTATTCAGTCTGTGTGTGTCTGTGTGTATATTGACAGACATTGATACTGCGATACAAACCCTCTGCGTATAAGATGAGGGCTAGCGTCTGTAGTTAGCAGATGGTCTTATCAGTTGTAGCTCTTTGTTGTGGTGAGCTAGGCTTACTCTGTGTTTTGAGGGATGTTAAATATTAACAGGGAAAGAAAGAGAGCCACATGATGAGATTAATGAAGAAGATACAAATAGTTGCATATTATAGATGAACAGTTACATGTAAATTAAATTCGATCCAGGTTAATAAATGGGTATTTTCTGCGTTCCTTTTTAGAAATGCTTTTATATTGTTTGTGAGTTACTTTGGTTCAGTAAATATCTCTTCTGGGAGAATCCAGACTAAATGTACGGTTGAAGAGGAAGGCCTTCAAAGCTTTACCTGAATATAGGGGATATTCGCCCACAAATATACAGTCAATTTTCCTATTCTTCATCCTGCCCCGCACCCCCCTCACCCCCTCTTGTCCCTACCTAACTGTACAGCGCCTTGGGATGTCCTCTCGACGTGAAAGGCGCTATGTAAATGTAAGTATTGATTGATTGATTGATTGATAGATATGGCAAAACGGAGAAATTGAGGGAGAGTTTTAGTGGCTGAAAGTGAGGCCAACGATTGTGGAATGGGGGGGGGCACAAGGAATAGCAGGAAGCTGGCAGCAACAGAGCTGATTCAGTACATAGGTAGTTTGGGACATATGTGAATGTAACTACCAGGAAGTACTGTGGAAGATGAACTAGATGAACCTTGGTCTTCTTTGTCTAGCAGTTCTTATGTTCTTGAGTGGTTTGGAAAGTAAGCGGATTGGAGCAAGCCGGTAGGAAGGTGCCAAGGCATGAAGCGAAGCAGCAAAAACTAGGTGATTTGTTATTTGCCAACCGTCCAGCAGGGCATTGAATCGTCAACCAACTCAATCTGGCAGAGCAGATGCTGACATAGTGGGAGTGTTCTACCCTGGATATTTGCTGACAAAATACTGTAGCTTGTGGTAGACAACACTTCGTAACTAAGTGTTTTGTAGGAGCGGGAGAGAAATAAGAGCGTGGATGTGGAGGAAGGAGTTTTTGTGTTTGGGGGGGACCCACACTTCATTGAAAAGCCTTCAGTGCAACAGAAGTTGGCATCGCGTTATTCTGCCTGTCTCTGTGGGGATTGCTGGGAGCATTGTGCCTGGGGTCATCTCCGCTGGCCTGTGTTGTTTATCCCTCGTTCCCCCTGTCTTACTGTTAAGAGCCAAGCTTTTCAGTCACTATTATCCTGCCCGCTGGAACTCCTCCAACTCTTCCTTCTCTCGCAGCCTTCAAAGCCCTCCTTTAAAAACCTACTGTCCTTTCAGATAATATCCTCACTCCTTCCCTCATAGTGGGGGAGCTCACTGGCTTCCTCATTGTTTTTGACGAGCGCTTTGAGATGTTATCTTATATAAAAGATACTATAGGAATCATTCTTTCACGGCTGCTTGCGGGGACATGGCTATGTGCAATTTGGCTGCTGTATTTGCTATTTGCCTACACTTCACTGTAAAATCCTGTGTCAACACTTTTGAGACATTCCGACGACGTGATAAGACGCTGTATCAAATGTAAGAATTGTTACTTTTGTTTAATTTTTTTGGGTCCGGACGCCTGTCTTGTGGGGAGTGGAAACGTAATATTAATTTAAAAAACAATCGTTGCATTTGATACAGCGCTTTATCAGGTTTTCGAGAACCCTTGAAGCGTTTCTCAGAATATGGTGTGTATTTTGCGGGCAGATAATTGCGCACAACGGTGTCCCGCAAACCTCAGCCATAAGCAAATTGTTATTTTTTTGGAGGGATTATTACTCCCAGAATTTGTTTTTTTTTGTTAACAAAAAAGAAGGGATGTTTTTAACCTTTGATAATCTTTGCCGTCTGTTGGGCAGGTGCCCGGGAATATCACGTGCAGTTTTTCGGGAGCATACCGGAAAGAGCCTGGGTTCATGAGAAGAGAGTGGCACCTTACAAGGGGTGCTCGCAGTACGAGATCCTGGTGGCAGAGACAGCACGGCAGGCCAGCAGCGCGGCTGAGAAACAAAAGGTATTTTATTTATTTCCAGTTGCTCCCTTCACACGATCCCCAAACACCCCCCCACCTCCCTCAGCTCGGGTCGAAATCTCTGACTGTCCAGCACCTTGGACATCCTCCTAACATGAAAGGAGCTGTGTGAATTTAATTTTGCATTGCATTGTATAATAATAATCCTTGCATTTGATGAGCGCCTGATCACATCTTCGACACGCCTCATTACAGGATACACTGTGAAGTGAATTGACTGTATTTTGTGGGCGAAATGCGGAAGCAGATTACGCACAGCAGTATCCTCACAAACAGTCGTTGCCTAAAATTTCACCCTGCTGGGCAATCAAAGCCAGGTCCTCTCGCTTGTGAGGCGAGTACTCTTAACTACTACGATACAGGACTCCTTGCTGATCTAACCTTTGATCAAGTGCCCAACTCCCTCACAGTTAAGTGTTTCGTCTACAAATATACAGTCAATTCACTTTACAGTATATTCTGTGAAGTGCTTTGAGACATCGATAAGATGTGAAAAGCGCTGTCTCAAATGCACGGATTATTATAATTTATTATTATTTTGATTGTCGCTGCAGTATCCTTAACTGAGCCTGTCTGTGGCCTTCCCCCATGTAGATCCTGAAGCCCATAGCACAGAGAGTGCGTCCTCAATGGGATGTCGGCATCGCTCAAGTGGAGGAAGCGTTGAAGATGACTCTGGAGGACCGGATAGCACAGTACACCTTCATCTATATTGATCCGCCGCCCGAGACCTCGCTGGAGGCCAGCAAGTCGCCCGCCTCACTGAAAGCAGAGGTGAAGAGGAGCAGAAAGCCACGGATGTTTCCCAGGGCGGATCAGGAGGGATCGGAGAGGCACTTGGATTCTACCAGCCCCCACTGCACGGGAGACGGGAACGGGCACCCGGGCGAAAGAGTAGCCCCCAAAATGGCCTGGAGGACTGCAGCGGCCAGGAAATCACTTCCGCCCTCTCTCGCCAACCTGAAGGTCGAGAAGAGAAACGGCGGCGGCTCGGACTGCGACGTGCTGCTACCGGTCGCTAAATCCGATCAGGTACTGTCAGTCCAGGAGCAAGGAACCACAGGGACCTGCGTCAATCAGTATTTAGTTGTCTCTAAGAAGGAACTTACAAGGGTAATTATTGATTGATTGTTTTAAACAGAAAAATAAACGTGGCGGGGAGAGGGTGTTGGGGGGATTGGTGGGGGTGGGGGTGGGTGGGGAGCGAGTATTCTTTCAAGCAGCCAATGTTTCCACTGATCACTGTGCTTCTCATCCCTTGTCCCCCTCGCTTGTGGCTGAATGGTGTGTGTGTGCTGGTGTGTGTGTGTGTGTGATTTTCTGTGTGTGTTTGTGTAGTTTTCTCTGTGTGTATGTGTGTGTGTGTATAGTTTTCTCTGTATGTGTCCATGTCCACGCACGTGTGTGTGTGTGTGTGTGTGCTAACTAGCCTGATTTTTCAAAGCGTGTGTTTGCGCATGCAAGATTTTTGTGTGTGTGCGTCCATGCATGGTTTTGTGTGTGCATGCATGGCTTTGTGTGTGCGCATATATGGTTTTGTGTGTATGCGTGTGTGGGTGTGTGGAATGGGTGGCCAGGAACTTGTAAGAGCTGAGGATTTATTCGGTGAGGGGTTTTCTCATGTCTGCCAGGTGAGCAGAAGGCTTACAACCTTCTGTTTCATCCTTCAAAGCTACCCACACCTCCTCCGCACAAACACCCCCTCCGCACAAACAACCCCCACCCCACCACCCAGCTCTCCCAAGTTCCCAAATTCAGACCACCTGATATTAAAGTGACACCTACTCACCCGTTTACCTCAGTGAGGTGCACACTGGCCTGACTGAGCAATGAGAGAAGGGAATTTAGTCAACATTCAGCAGTGTAAATTGAGACAAGCAGCCAAAATGGGGAGTGGGAGAGAAGAACATAAGAATTTGCTGGACAAAAGAAGACCAAGGTCCACCCAGTTCACCTTCTAGCATTCTGGCAGTTAGATATACAGGTCGTGTATATCTATATATCTATACAAACTATACACTGGATAAACAGGCCATTCACCCATCTTGTCAATGCTGGTGCTTATATTCACACAAGCCCCCTCTCCGCTTTCCCCTGGAACTTTTCAGCTAGTCTAGCTACTGCAAATATCTGTCGAGTTTCATACAACTTGTCCAGCTGGGATATTATTGCTTTGCGTCACAGGGCTCAGTACCGCAATGTTGAGTCTATTTGATGTGCCGAGCAAGCCAGAGCCTTAGATTATCACAAAGCTTATATACCTTCACCCGGTTATCTCCTTGGTGTCAATTCAGTCCAGAAGAGACTCTGATTGCCTTCATCCTTTTCTTCCTCTCCGCCTCCCACCCTCCCCTGCTTTCCCTTCCTCCACCTACTCATCGCCAATTGAGATACAATTTTAAACTTTGTTTTACTGACCTGGAACAGATGAAGAGAGAGCTGAGCGGATCCAATGGGATTCGAACCCAGAACCTTTGGTCCCACAGCTACTCAACCACCCAGTCTGTGTACAGTCTTATGCGCTCCCTCTCCCCCGCTTAAAGTTTTGTTAAGTCATCTGTGCTTCTATTGTACTGTAACCCTGGAAAACAGTCAGTATTTGTACAATACAAACGATAGAATAAACCGAAGATGCAACATCACAGCGTTGAACGCTAATTCTTCAGGACAACTGTAAA
Source organism: Hydrolagus colliei (assembly GCA_035084275.1). Lineage (NCBI taxonomy): Eukaryota > Metazoa > Chordata > Chondrichthyes > Chimaeriformes > Chimaeridae > Hydrolagus > Hydrolagus colliei. Next base: position 865,416 of record CM068777.1, read on the forward strand.
AATCTCTTTAACTAACTAATAATAATAATAATCCTTGTATTTGATGTAGCGTCTCATCACATTTTCTAGACGTATCATAAAATGCTTCACACAATATACTGTCAAGCGAATTGACTATATTTTGTGGGCGAATCACGGCAGCCAAATTCGCACAGCAGAGTCTCACAAACAATGGATTTGGATTCAGCGACCAAATGATGATTATTTTTTTTGGAGGGATTATTGGAAAAGCAATCTGCCAGTTGACTCAACAACCGGGTTCCTACATACTGTTAGGTAAACAGGAGGGTGGGGAGGGGGGGGCATGTGAAGTAAGGAGACTTGGCCCAATGTTTGGCACTGCCCGTCCGGGAATCAAACCCAGGTCCTCTCGCTTGCGAGGCGAGTGCTCTTAACAACTGAGCTACAAGACTCCACTTGGGCCTTTTGGAGTTTTGCGTTGGGCTGAAATCCTAAGGGTCGTGTCTTAAGTGCGTCAGCATTGTGGCAAAGTAAGGTGCGTGATGAATAGCGGTCTCACTCGCCTCCCCCCCTCCCACCCCCACCTTCTACCCCTCCCCCCCACCCCCACCCCCCACCCCCCCCCCACCCCCCAACCGGATTGATTCACCTTGTCTTCCCGCGGGTTCCACAGTTGAGAAAAGTTTCTGCTGAACATGAATGGAGTTCACCGAGTGGTTCTGTGGGGTATGTACGTTATGTGCCTTGTTCTGGTCTGGTCTGTTCTGGTGTCGTTGATAAGAGTCTTGCGGAAATCAGTGGAAACCGTTTTAATTCTCTTCTTCACTCTACCTCTCGATATTGTTTCCAGTTCCTTTCTCCCACTATTATTTGGCTTGAGTGTCATTTAGCCCTCCTTTCTTTTCAGTCTTAACAGTGGAAACATGTGTTAATGGTATAATTCTAATAATAATTAATCTTAATAATAAAAAAGCATTTGTGTTCCACTTCCCCAGAGATATCAACACAAGAATCCTCTCCCAGATTCTCTTTCTCTCTCTCTCTCTCTCTGTCTCCATCTCTCCCTCACTCTTTCTCTCACACTCTCAAAGCCAGTGGCTTTGGTCACTGAGGGGAAGCGGACAAGCTCTGTCCTGCCTTTGTGGTCATGCAATACAGCCGGTCGCTGAACCACAAGGGAAGAGGCGGATGGAGTGAGAGAAGGAGAGATTGAAAGAGAGAGATTGAAAGAGAGAGAGAGTGGGGAAACTGGCCGGGAGGACAAATTATTAATTATAATTAATTTAATAGAACAATGAGTGTTCATTATAAACTGTTAAAGTTCAGATAATCCTTTCCCCTCCTCTTCCTCTCTTTCCCGCTCCCTCTTACTCCATCCCCACCTCCACCCACTGGCTCCATTATGGTGATTTTGCTCCTATATTGGAGTGAGATTTGGTACAGTGATCAGTCTGCTAACTGCGGTATATCCGGTATATTATTTTCCTCAGGGAACAAAAGTAATCACTATCCGCTGGTTTATAATTGACCAGGCAAACCGATTCCATTTCATGCAATTTAATGCTTCTTTCCATTTTCAAACAGTATTAAACTGTTGTGAGTGTGAGTGAGTGAATGTGTGTGTGTGTGTGCGTGAGTGTTTTTGTTTGTGTGTAAGTAAATCACCTTGGAACGAAGCGAGCCGTACATTTGTTCACACCCAGTGACGTGTTCGACGCACTCCTTTGAAATGAAAAAAGCAGTCAAAAGTTTGGCTTCGACGTACAGTCCTTTCCTCCCCCAACCCTCCCCTCCACTACTTCCTTCGAACATTTTTGTGCCATGTCCCCAATGCCCTGCTTTGAATGGGGCTTCCCCCCGGGGCATAAGAAACTAGTAAAACTATCGGCGGTTGGGTTTCTGACTCGTTTGGGTAACAAGCTAATTTTATTCCTACAAGGGAACATGTATTAAGGCAGATGTGTCTGGCAGAGAAGTGGACAAGGTTGCAATCACACCCATAGACTTGCAGAGCGACCAGCAGGAGCCTGAAACGCATTACTCCACATATGGAGATCTTTTAGCAGGTAAGCAAGTCTTTACAGCCTTCTGGTCCCATGGCAATTTGCTCACCATTCATGTGATCCTTCACTTTCATATTCCCTTGCACCTAAAAAATAATAATAATGATGATAATAATAAAATATTCTTATCTAATGGCGGGTCATCTACCAAAACATCTTGTCAAAATCGAGTCTGGTAGCTCAGAGGTTAGAGCATTTGCCTTGCAAGTGAGAGGACCCGGGTTCGATTCCTGGCAGGGCAAACGTCAGCTTGTAATGGCAAAACCATTTCCTCAGTCTTCGATCAAGGCTATAAGATATAATAATAATCTCTGCATTTGATATAGCGGGTTTTCACATCTTATTAACGTCTCAAAGTGCTTCACAGAATATACTGGAAAGTGAATTCACTGCATATTTGTGGGCGAAACGCGGCAGCCAATTGCGCATAGCAGCGTCTCCCACACACAGCCGTGGGTTGAAATGACCAATTTTTTGGAGGGAAAATTATCAGGCACGTGTGGGTGTTGGGTGTGTGTGTGTGTGTGTGGAATAAGGAAACTTGACCGAGGTTTCGCCTTGGTCTGCCTAGATTCGAAAACAAGTCTCAGTGCTGTAAGGCGAGTGCTCTAACCACTGAGCTACAGAAGCTCCACAGGAGCTTCTAACCAAAGTGTTTGATCGTCCGTGAGCCTTGGGCGGCAACTTAACCCAAGTCAAAACCTTTTCTTTTTTGTTTCCGGCCTAAATCGGCTACCAGGATCTTTGGAAAGAAAGCAGCAGAGAAGGTGCGTCAGGAGCCGCTCGGAGTCTGAGAAATCCGTGGAGGCCGTGCCAAAAAAGAAAATACGTAAGGAACAGGTATGTGCTGAGACTGGCGGACGGATCTGAGCACTCCTGAGACACAGTCTCAGTGGTTAGAGCACTCGCCTCGCAAGGAAGAGGACCTGGGTTTGATTCCCAGGTGGGGCTTAGGCAAGTTTCCTTACTCCACACAGACACAAACACATACACACACAGACACACCACATTTATACCTTTCACGTCATGAGGGCATTCTACTTTGCAGTACTGTATATCCTGTGAAGCGCTTTGAAATGTCTCAAAAACGCTTGATAAGGCACTGTATCAAATGCAAGGATTATTGCGATTTGAAATTGGGGATGATTCTGAAAGCAGCAGCGTTGGAAGCAAGAAAATTATTAGGGGTTTTACAGTAGATGATGCTGATATAAAAGCGCTTGGTGCTACATATTTTTTTAAAATTTAATTTTGTTGTTGTTCAGCTGAACTCCTTGTTATATCCACAGGCAGACGATATGCCATTAACAGCAGAGAAACTGTGCCCACAAAGAGGCGGCTGCCTCTCTTACACGCAAGCAACTGCCCTGAGTTCAGCCCTTCCAGGTAAGCTAGCCAGTCGGGTGTCTGACCCACACAGGAACCCATCATCGTTACTTAAGAGTCTCCAAACCCTACTGGGAATACCACCCATCCCACCTACACATGGGAATCCCAGCGATAGATTGTCGGAATGCAATCCTCTCTCTCTCACTCTCTCTCTCTTCCTGGAGAGATGCTACCTGATCCTGAAAGGTTGGCAGTCAATTAGCGGATTGCTTTTCCGGGGGGTTGTAATCCCTTCAGTAGAAAATAATTTGGAAGTGAGCAAATAATAATTTGCTCATTTCCATCCACGCCTGTTTGTGGGACACCGCCATGTACAAACGGCTGCCACGTTTCTCCCACAAATGCGCAATGAATTCACTTGAAAGTGTATTTTGTGCAAAGCGGTTTGAGATGTCTTCAATGACGTGTTAAGGCGCTGTATCAAATGCGAGGATTATTATTAGTATTATTATTCGTAGGTGCCAGCGAACTTTCTGACGCCTGTAAGCCGCTGAAAAAGCGTAGCCGAGCTTCCACTGACGTGGAAACGACCAACGCGAGTTACAGAGAAGTGAGCGATTCTGACTGCAGAGGCCTGGTGAGTGATGGTGGGGTGGGGGTGGGCCAAACGCAAAACTCCCAAGGAGAGTTGCCTCGCAAGCGAGAGCACCTGGGCTTGATTCCCGGGCAGGCAGTGATTGGGGGGGAGGAGGTGGAGGGGAGTTGAACAGTACCAGGAGATAGTTATGGCTGGGATCGATCAGGATTGCTGTGCGTGTGTGTTCCCGTTCCTTTCTGACTCTTAACGCAGACGGTAATGACTCTAGGTCAGCCTGGAGAAGAGGGCAGACAGCCCCCCAGGCCCCGCAGATGGAGACGCCTCGGATGGAGCATCGGTGGATTCGTGTCTGTCCAGGCGCGGCTCGGGATCTTCCAGGAAAGACAGCATTTGCCAGGTAAGTGAGGCCACGCCAACAAGCGCAACAACAGCTTACAAACAACACAGCGTTACAAGCACGAGACCCGTGTTCGAATCCAGTCAGATCAGGGCGAAACCTTGGGCAAGTTTCCTTACTCCACACATACACACACACACGCGCCTACTAATACACATAATAATAAAATTGGTCATTTCAATCGACGTCTATTTGTGGGGACTCTGCTTTGCGCAATTGGCTGCCACGTTTCACCCACAAATATATACAGTCAACTCCCTTTACAGTATATTCTGTGAAGCGCTTTGAGACATCGATAAGATGCTCTTATCAAAATAATGTGAATGTGCGGAGTATGATAAGAGGAAGGTCTTGGGACACGAGCTGGAGATGGGAGAAGTAAATAGAAGATGGGTGTGCGTTTGACGGAGGGATGGAGGGAGGGCGTTCCAGAGTTCTGGGGCCCACTGCTGTGTTTTGTGACCCCGCTCTGTCTCTCTCTTAGATCTGTGAGAAGCCTGGCGAGTCACTGGTGCCCTGTGAAGGAGAGTGCTGTCGAGTTTTTCATCTGGAGTGCCTGGGCCTGGCAGAGTTACCCAATGGGAAATTCACATGTATGGAATGTACGACAGGTAACAGACCTCAGTCACTGAATCCTCTCCTCTTTGGTCTTGTCTTCAACCATTTCCACCCATCCCTGACCTGCCGCCCACCCTCTTGCTCTCCATACAGTCCATTCATTCAGCAGGCTATCCTGTGAAGCAATTTGAGGCATCTCAACGAACGTGATAAGGCGCTATGTCAAATGCAAGGATTACTATTTTCGTTATTAACTTGTCACTCACGTGAGAGTTAGCCGTGTATGTCAATGGGAGTCTTATAGCTCAGAGGCACTCGCCTCATATTCAATTTCCAGCAGGTCAGGATGAAACCACGGGCAAGTTTCCTCACTCCACACGCCTGATAATAATCCCTGATAAATAGAAAATAATAGCTTGATCACTCAACCCACGACTGTTTGTGGGGGATGCTGCTGTGCGCAATTGGCTGCCGCATTTTGCCTACAAATATATACAGTCAATTCACTGCAGTATATTCTGTGAAGCGCTTTGAGACACAGTTGAGACACAGGTGTGAAAAGCGCTATATCAAATGCAAAGATTATTATTATCAATACATCAATAAAGACAGTCGGAATTTTAACAGCACGATGACTGATTGAAATGGGGGTGGTGGTGGTGGGGGTGATTAGTTATGGCAGTTATCGTTGAGTTTACTGTGGAATAACTTACAGCTGATGTAACAAATTGCTCTGCGGACACAGGTAATAATGTCTCCCTGTCCTTGAAACCTTTGCTCCTGCAGGAAATCACACTTGTTTCTCCTGTAAGGTGTCTGGCAAGATCGTGAAGAGGTGCTCAGTGAATTCCTGCGGCAGGTTTTACCACGAGTCGTGTTTGAGGAGTTATTCCACCGCCATGTTCGAGGGGAAAGGTTTCCGCTGCCCCTTGCACTGCTGTCTTGCCTGTTTGGCAGACCACCGGGAAATAGCAAAGGCAACCAAAGGTGAGAAAGGCACAGAGGGTAGCTTAGTGGTTAGAGCACTCGCCTCGCAAGCCAGAGGACCCTGGGTTCGATTCCTGGGTGGGTCAGGGCAAAACGTTAGGTTTCCATTTCTCCATATACACACACACGCGCTGTTTACCGAGCAGTAAGTAAGAACCTGGTTGTTGGTCGATTAATGGAAACAAATTGCGAGAGTAATAATCCCTTCCTATGAAAAATAATATAAGAATAATAATAATAAGAATTTGGTCACTCAACACGGCAGCCAATTACATACAGCAAGGTCCCCACAAACAGTCGTGGATTGAAATGACCAATTTATTAATGAATTTTTTTGGAAGGATTATTATTAGGTATGTGTGTGTGTGGAGTAAGGAAACTTGCCCAAGGTTTCGCCCTGACTGGACTGGATTCGAAACACAGGTCTTGCGAGTGCTCTAACCACTTGTAAGGCGAGTGCTCTAACCACCACTGAGCTACAGGACACAAGCAGGCGGCTGGAGGCAGAGGGTAGTAGAGTGGGCACTAAGCAGGTCAGAAATGTAGGGAAGTGCCACAGTAAAGAAATGTGGGAATTTCTCTACAGGTCAGGAATGTAGGGAAGAGATTTGTCCAGCTCCAAGTTGCGAAAGAATCACAACAGCAAGGAGCCAATTTGTCTGGTAATTGCTAGGTAAGCAGAGTGTGAGTTGAGGAAGGAAACTTGCATGGAATTTCGCCCTGACCTGACCCACTTGGGAATCAAACCAGGGTTCTCTCGCTTGCCACTGCTCTGCAGGTCTGCACATTCACTTATGACTGACGCGTAACAAAATATATCTTTTAAGAAGACGTGAAAAGCGCTGCATCAAATAATAATAATGATAATAATCCTTGCATTTGATTAAATACTTTTCACATCTTATCGACGTCTCAAAGCGCTTCACAGAAAGTGAATTGACTGTAAATGTATATTTGGGGGAGAGCAAAACGCGGCAGCCAATTGCGCACAGCAGTGTTCCCCCCCCCACACACAAACAGTTGTGGGTTAACTGTTCGTGGGATTATTATTATTATTACTATCAGATTACCGTATCTCTCCCTTTTCGAAACAGGACGGATGCTGCGTTGCGTGCGATGCCCCACGGCTTACCACATGGGCGAGGGCTGCATCGCGGCCGGCAGCCTTCTCCTTTCCAACCACAGTATCATCTGTAATAACCACTCCAGCACCAAGAAGGGAAATCGGGCTGCCCTTTCCCACGTAAATGTAAGCTGGTGCTTTATCTGTGCTAGAGGTAGGTGGGCCTAAATTTCCTTTTCACGTCTCCCACTTTACTATGAGCCAAACTCCTTTTCTCCCCCACCCACCCACCCCCGCCCCCATATCCCCCCCCTAACCCTCACACGTAAAATATTCCAGCACGTTTAAACTTCTTGACAAACTTTCCGCAACCCGTTTTATTTTATATCTCTTTATTAGGGCAAGTTTCCTTACTCCACACACCTAATAATAATCCGTCCCCCCAAAAAAAACACGATAATAAAAATTTGGTCATTTTAATCCACAACTGTGTGTGGGGGATGCTGCTGTGCGCAATTGGCTGCCGGGTTTCGCCCACAAATGTATATCAGTCAATTCACTTTACAGTATATTCTGTGAAGCGCTTTGAGACGTCGATAAGATGCGAAATGCGTTATATCAAATGCAAGGACTATTATTATTATAATATATTAGAAACAAGCGAGAGCAAAAAAAACTTTTATTAAAAGAAAAATCTCCCTCTTTTTATAAAAAAAAGTTTAACGATGTCTTCACAGATCTTTTTCGGTGGGGGGGCGAATCATGGATATTTTCACTGCAACTCATCCTTTGTTTATTTACTTTGTTTAGGGGTTATTGAGCAACAGAAATCCGAATCCCTTTTCAGTTCTTATGCATATAAGTCGCACTACCTATTGAGCGAGTCAAATCGTTCTGCTGAGTTGCTGAAATTAGCCATGATTCCTCCCTCACCATCAGCCACAGTAAAGAAATGTGGGAAAGGTAATTAACCAGCTTTGATCTCTAGAACCATCTGTGCTTGTATTTTTCTCCCCCACCTGCCACCCAACCCCCCACCACCCACCCCCGCCTTCACACAACCCTCCCCACCACCCCCATTGCTTTATACCCCCCCCCCCTCCCTCCGCAACCCACCCACCCACCCGTCTGTTAAATCTGCTGCTTTGATTAAAAACCCTCTTGCTTACGAAGCCGCGATTTGATTTCAGTTTTTTTCTACAAATTCAAACTTAAATTTTTTATATATATATTTTTCAAAAACAAACACAAACGCTTGTGCAGGAATGAAATAAAATGTAATGGTCCAGTGGGGGCTTGAAATAACTACAAGTGCACTCTCTCTCTCAAGACTTTTTTTGGGGTATTTCGGAGTCTGTTCTGAGTTTGGTTTGCAGTTTTTAACTGTGTTGACATCATCGCCCATAAAATATAGGAGTCAATTTGCTTTCCAGTCCCGAAGACGTGATCAGGCACTATTATCAAGTGCTAAGATTGTTATTGTCGCTCAATATATCAATGAGCTTTGAACCAGTTTCTCCTTGACGTGACTGTCTAGAAACATAGAAACAAGAAGAGCCCCATTCAGCCCCTCGAGCCTGTTCTGGCTGATCTGTACCTCAACTCCAATTATCTATCTTTGTCCCGTATCCCTTGATACCCTGACATATTCACAATCTAACCACCTCTGTCTTGAAAATTTATCTGTGGTCTGGTGGGGAGAGGGTGGGCGAGACTTGCAGTTATTTTCAGCCCCTTCCTTACCTTGCTTTGTTGGCATGGGCAGAATGCTTCTAATGTGCAAACGTTAACTGAAGGTAAGCATGACACCACACTTGCTTTGCATCTTAATCTGTTTCCCCATTCTTGCTGCCCGTCTCTCTTGACGCGCCAATGTTACAATCGTGCTGCTGCTGCTGCGTTAGGAAAGCGGAACGTGTAGCTACTGATGTGTAGGTCGTGGGTGACGAGATTTGAGACGTTACCTTTTTAGCACCTGATCTCTACGTCAACTCCCAATTACCCACCCACCGTTGCCCCCCAATATGTATGCCTGGATACCCTAGATGTCTGGCCTAGCAAACTCTTCTATCACTCTCAAAAACGCCCTGAAAATGTGAATGGATCCAGCTACAATCCGCAACCTCTTGCGGGGAGGGAGACAGTTCCAGATTCCCGTGACCCCGTTCGCGTGAAAATAACGTTGCGTGCGGCAGCCGGGCGGGGAGAAGGCGGGCGACACTCTTTGCCAAAGGCTCAAACATGGACAATGGGCCAATTGAGGGTGGGTTTTCTTAGAAGGCAACCATTGGCCCTTTGTAACTACTCCCATGTGGCTATCACCCCACCAAAAGTGTGGGAGAGAGTAGTCAGAGACCAGGGGCAAAAAGATGGGGGAGAATTTTAGGGGGAAAAAATTGGACCTACTAAAAACCATAAGGTGGAAATCTTATTTTCTCCCCACTCTCTCACCCCACCAATCCCACACTCCCAGCCCCCACTAAACACATTGTTAAGCATGCTCTGTATCAAGCGACCTGCAGTGTTTTGTAAACGCATTGTTATTCCATTTCTCTGCCTCTTCCATCTTCCCCTGTGCTCTCTTCTGCTCGCCACTACATCTGTGTGAGTTGGGGGGATAGAGGGATGCAGTGGGTGGGTATGTGGTTGGGAGGGGGTGGGGCGGGGGCAAGAGAGAGGGAAGAGTAGGAATGGATGCCTGGTTCTCTTAAACAGCTTCCAAGATTACTGTGGGAGCAATTAATACAAGTGGGATCAAACGGCACCAAGGAAATTCGCTGCTCTGACAAAGGAACAGAGTAACAGGAGAAGGCCATTCAGCCCCTCGAGCCTGTTCCACCATTCTATTAGATCATGGCTGATCTGTACCTCAAGTCCAATTACCTGCCCTTTGCCTCCCCACCATATCCCTTGATACCTTGACCTGACAAACATCTCTCCATCTCAGTCTTGAGAATGTGAATGGATTCAGCCATAACTCACAACCTTTCAGTGGAGGGGGAGAGAGAGAGAGAGAGAGAGGGAGAATTCTCGATTTCCACTAGCCTTTTGGGTAAAATAAAATGCATCTTGATTGCATGCCTATCTGTGGCCTCTGTGTGTGTGTGTGTGTGTGTGTGTGTGTGTGTGTGTAGCATGTTCCCTTGATGATGAGCAAGCTTGATTGCCTGCTGGCATTGACAAGCGACGTCTGGTGTTGTGCGTGCGTGTATGTGTGTGCGCGTGTGTGTGCGCATGGCCACGATTTGCTATGTGACTTAGGTGGGGGAAAGCCTAGTACTGTACACCCCTTATAGACTGAAGAATGGGGTTGATTGTGGTGTCCGTTGGCATTGGTGAGGGGCACCTTGACTAACCGTGTTTCCTTGTGTGTCCAGGTGGACATCTTCTGTGCTGTGAGTCCTGCCCGGGTTCCTTCCATCCCGAATGTCTTAATATCGAGATGCCGGAAGGCAGCTGGTATTGCAATGACTGCAAGGCCGGCAAGAAACCTCGCTATAAGGAGATTGTATGGGTCAAACTGGGCATCTACAGGTAAGCTATCTGATGGTCTAAATCATAGAATGGAGTCAGTGAATTAATTAATTACATAGCACTGAAGGGCTATCCTAATCGATCCCTCTCTCTCTCTCTCTCTCTTCTCATCCTTTTAAAATACTGTATAATAATAATTTGGTCACTCGATCCGCGACTGTTTGTGAGGGGGACGCTGCTGAGCGTGATTGGCTGCCGCGTTTCGCCCACAAAATATATACAGTCAGTTCACTTTACAGTGTATTCCATGAAGCGCTTTGAGACGCAGACTAGATCTGATAAGCCACTATATCAAAATGCAAGGATTGTTATTATCATTATTATTATCATTACTATGTATAGCCCTGTAAATTTTTCCTCCCCAAATATCTTATCGATTTCTCCCTTCTAGACAGGACTCCCAAGAGAATACGCTATAGGATTCTAATGCTACTTTGTTGAGCTGTTATCACCACAGCGGTAACAGGGTGTAAGATTACTACAACAACAGCAAAGTTACATTTATAGAGCGCCTTTCACGTTGGGAGGACGTCCCAAGGCACTGAACAATTAGGTCGGGACCTGAATGGGTGGGAGAGGTTGGAGAAGGGGAAGGAGAGTAGGAGAGGGGGAAGAGTTAGGAGGGGTCGAAGAGGAAGGTCTTGTCACTTGTTCACCTGGGCTGTATTTTCAGGTGGTGGCCAGCTGAGATTTGCAACCCAAAATCTGTGCCGCTGAACATTCAAGCGATGAAGCATCACATTGGCGAATTTCCTGTGCGTTTCTTCGGCTCGAACGATTACTACTGGGTTCACCAGGGCCGAGTGTTTCCTTACCTGGAGGGAGACAAGGGCAATGTATCCGACGGGAGGACAGGGAGCATTAACGAGACCTTCAAAAAAGGTACTTTTAGAAATACATCGGGCCATTTCCCAACCCGCTGCAGTATTTGGGGGACAGCTGGAGAGAGGAGGCTGGACAGCTAGAGAGAGAGAGAGTAGTGAGTCTTCTTCCCTCGGTCTCCTGAGTCTCTCTCTCTCTCTCTCTCTCTCTCTCTCTCTCTCTCTCTCTCTCTCTGTCTCTGTAATAGTTTGTCGCAGTTATTCCTTCTCTGTGTAACTCTCTCTCTCTCCTTATCTCTGTGTGTACCTGTACTGTCACGATGAACGGGTGGATAGGGAAGACACTGCCTGATTCCCAAGTTAACTGTTCTCTTCTGTCCCTCCCTAGCACTGGAGGAGGCTGCTCAGCGCTTCCGGGAGCTGAAGGCTCTGAGAGAGAGCAAGGAAGCTCTGGAGAACGAACGTAACGAGAGGAAACCTCCAGCCTACAGATTTGTTAAAGTGAGTCCATGATCACGCACTGATCTTAGCTCAGTGGTTAATTTAGAATGCTCGCCTTGCAACAAGTGAAGAAGACCTGGGTTCGATTCCCTTTCAGGTCAGGTCAGGGCGAAACCTTGGGCAAGTTTCCCTTATTACACAAATACCCACACCTCACTCACGCACGCACGCACGCACGATAATAATAATCCCTCAAAGGAAAATACTTATATGGTCACTTAAATCTATGCCGCGTTTCGCTCACATATATATACAGTCAATTCACTTTATGGTATTTTCTGCGAAACGCTTTGAGACACAGTCCAGAAATTGTGAAAAGCCGCGATATCAAATGCAAGTATTATTATAATTTTCTCTCTCTCACACGCCCCCACCCCCCGGTCCAGACCAACAAGCCGATCGGGAAGGTGCAGATCTACACGGCCGACCTCTCTGAAATCCCCCGCTGTAACTGCAAACCCACCGACGAGAACCCCTGCGGCTTGGAGTCCGAGTGCCTGAACCGCATCCTCATGTACGAGTGCCATGCCGACGTCTGCCCAGCCGGGGAACACTGCCAGAACCAGAGCTTCTCCAAGCGGCTTTACCCCGACACCGAGCTGGTCAAAACCGAGGGCAGGGGCTGGGGGCTGCGGACTAAAGTGGACATCAAGAAGGTAGCTCTTTAACCTTTCGTGGGGACCACCATACATCCCCCCTCCCGGCCTCTCCCTCCCGCTCTCTCTCTGTGAGAGAGAGGGGATAGTCAGGGAAAGGGGGAAGCCAGCCCTTCCCGAGTTCCTATCTCGTACGTGTAGTCCAGCAATGTAGTGGTTAGAGCGCCCGCCTCGCAAGGGGGAAACCTTAGGCATAGAAACAGGAGGGAGACCATTCAGCCCTTCGAGCCTGTTCCACCATTGAATTAAATCCTTTCCATTCTAATTTCCCGCTTTCTGTCTCCACTCTTAAATGGCCTGGTTCTAATTTTAAGTCCATATTTTAAGAGTATGTTCTAATTTTAGTACCAGGTAAGTTTCCTTCCTACACACACACACACACATGCCTGATTGCCCACAAAATATAGGAGTCAATTTGCTTTTACTGAGAAGCACTTTGAGACATCTCGAAGACATGATAAGGTATTGTATCAAATGCAAAGATGATTATTATTATTATTACTACTACTATTCAATGCAAAAGTTATCCTTCTTGTCACTGTTATTGTAAAGTCCCCTTGTGTTACCGGCAGGGACAGTTCGTGAACGAGTACGTGGGTGAACTTGTGGATGAAGAGGAATGCAGAAAGCGCATTAAGCACGCTCACGAGAACAATGTCACCAACTTCTACATGTTAACCTTAACCAAGGTAACTTAACTCGCTCGACCCTCCGCAAGGCATTCTGTTGACCTTCCTTCCGCCTTGTTTTGTGGCTTTTTGATATGTATATAGAGGCTGCTAGTTCAGTCTCCCCACCATATATACACACAAACAAAAAAATTAAATTAAGTGTTCGTTCCACAAGAAGCGCTTTGGCATCCTCACTTGGGAGGTGGGTAGGGTGGGGTGAGGTGGGGGAGTTGGGGTGGAGAGTGTGGGTGTTGTGGGGGGGTGGGGGAGGAGAGGAAAAGGCAGGTCCTTTATAATAAACTCTTTTTATTTTGCACCTTCAGGATCGGGTCATCGATGCGGGACCGAAGGGGAATTATTCGCGTTTCATGAACCACAGCTGCAACCCCAACTGTGAGACCCAGAAGTGGACGGTCAGTGGGGACACACGAGTGGGACTCTTTGCCCTGTGTGATGTGCGAGCAGGTGAGGGTTGGTGAGGGAGGGGGAGGCGCTGCAGCGTGAGTGTATGTGTGATCCAGTTAGTGTGCCCACCTCGCAAGCCAGAGGACCTGGGTTCAATTCCTTGTAAGTTCGCGTGGAGTAAGTTTCCGTCACTCACTCACTCACTCACTCACTCACTCACTCACTCACTCACTCACTCACTCACTCACTCACTCACTCACTCACTCACTCACTCACTCACTCACTCACTCACTCACTCACTCACTCACTCACTCACTCACTCACTCACTCACTCACTCACTCACTCACTCACTCACTCACTCACTCACTCACTGACACTCTCTTTCTTGTGCGTGGGTGCCTCTGCGTACCTCGCAGTAACTTGCCTCTGTAACTTTACTTGTCTCTGTTCTGTTCCTGTCAGGGTCCGAACTGACTTTCAACTATAATCTGGATTGTTTGGGCAACGGTAAAACGATCTGTAAATGTGGAGCTCCTAACTGCAGTGGTTACCTGGGGGTGCGTCCAAAGGTTAGTGTCCACATGGGGGGCTTTCCTGGCTTGAGGGGTGAGAGTGGGTAAAAGCATTGCCTACAGACATCCTGCCTGTCATTGTCAAGTTCACTGAGACTTGGAGTCCTATAGCTCAGTGGTTAGAGCACTCGAGAGGATATGGGTTGGATTCCCAGGCAGATGGAGGCCTTAGGCAAGTTTCTTTACCCCACGCACGCACGCACCCCCCCCCCCCCCCCCCCCAGTTTATCAGTGGTTGTTAGTCAATCCGCGGGTCTCTTTCCTGGTGGTAATAATCCCTTCGCGAAACAAATATATTTAATCATTTCAATCAACGGCTGTTTGTGGGGGGGTTGGTGGGGACGCCGCTGTGCGCAATTGGTGCCTGCCCCGTTTCACCCACAAAATAATACAGTCAGTTAATAATTAACAATGAATTCTTTGAAGTGCTTTGGGACATCTCGGAGACCGAATGTACCAAGTGTGAGGGTGATTAATTTATACAGTATTATCACCGAGCGCAGCAATGACTGCACTTGCCACATGATGGTGCTGCGATGCACAGCAATCAGTCAGACAGCATGGTCATGTAAAACGGGAGCTAAAGAAACTATCAATTAAATTTTCGCAGCTTTTCTCTTCGAGAGAGAGAGAGAGTAGAGGAGGGGAGTTTGCTGTGCACTTGTCCCTGGCCTCAGCCACTATGTCCCTGGAACTCTATCGCGCTCTCCCTCTATCCCCCCGCCTTCGTTCCCCATCCTTCAGACCGTGTCTAAAGACCTTCCGGTTCGACCGTACGAATGAGACCTGTGTTTGAATCCAAGCTGGTCAGGGAGAAACCTTGGGCAAGGTTCCTTACTCCACACACATGCACATACACATACTCACACATACACACACACCTCACAATAATAAAGAACTCACAATAATTTTAAAAAATGGTAATTTTCAATCCACGAATGTTTGTGGGAGGGGGACGCTGCTGTGCGCAATTGGCTGTTGCATTTCACCCACAAATATATACAGTCAATTTGCCTGACAATATATTCTGTGAAGCGCTTTTGAGACGTCGATAAGATGTGAAAAAACGCTATATCAAATGCAAGGATTATTACTATTATTATCACCACTTCCCATTGAGGCTCGGAGTCGTGCTCCCGTCACTGTCTAGCGCTCCTGGATGCTGTCCTGAGTGAAGGGAGCGCTGTTTAACTTAAAGTTGTTGTGGTTAAATGTCCTCTTTGTCTTCATGCTCCTTTCTCTCTTTCTCCCCTACCCCCATCCCACCCGCTCCCCCCTCCACCCAACGCAGACCGCAGCCGCTACTGCTAACGAAGAGAAGGCCAAGAATGCGAAGAAGAAGATGAAGAGGCGCAAGACGAAGATGGACGTGCGAAAGATGCACGAGGACTACTGTTACCGATGCGGGGATGGGGGGGAACTGGTCATGTGTGACAAGAAGGATTGCCCCAAAGCTTACCACCTCTCCTGCCTTAACCTGACCAAACCTCCCTTTGGTGAGTCGGTTCTGCGGTCAGCGCCTCCCGTTTGTCACAGTGCTCAGTCCTTGTAGCTCAGTGGTGAGAGCACTCACTCGCTCGCCCTCACAAGCGTGAGACCTGTGTTCGAATCCAGACAGGTCAGGGCAGGGAAGGGCGAATCCTTGGGCAAGTTTCCTTACTCCACACACATACACACACGCGCGCGCTTGCGATAATCCCTCAACAAAAAAAACAATAAATTGGTAATTTTCAATCCGCGGCTGTTTGTGGGGGACGCTGCTGCGCACAATTGGCTGCCGCGTTTCACCCACAGATTTATATACAGTCAATTCACTTTACAGTATATTTTGTGAAGCGCTTTGAGACACAGTCTAGAAAACGTGAAAAGCGCTATATTAAATGCCAGGAATATTATTATTATGAAATCCCTTCACGCCCTTGCAGCTCCCGACATCTCTCCCTCCCTACTCCACCAGCCGTAATCCTCACCCTCTCTCCATCTCTCGTTTCCCCCCCCCCCCCCCCCGCCCCCCACAGGTAAATGGGAGTGTCCATGGCATCACTGTGACGAGTGCGGAAACCCAGCCACCACCTTCTGCGACTTCTGCCCCAATTCCTACTGCCAGGATCACCAGAAGGGGTCGTTCACCGCCTGTGGTCCTGACGGCCGCCTCTGCTGCTCCGACCACGAGCCAGACTTCCACGCCGAGTCCGTCAGCCTCCCGAACCACTCCGCCGCCGAGGACGCCAGCCGGGAAACCACCGAGTAAATAAACAAAAGGCGTCCGGACTGGACTGGACTGGAGCTTAGCAGAGTGGAGCGGAGCGGACAAGAGAGAGAGAGAGGGAGAGAGAGCCCAAACGGCCAATGTGTAACTCTCTCCGACCCGGATCTTTAAACGGGCTCGTCTGTCTTGTACAAAAAAAACACATGTTTTCGTTGCGAAAGGAGAAGTAGGGCACAGAGAGAGAGTCATAGAGAGACAGAGAGAGATTACAACTCGGAAACGCGGGAGTTAGTAAGTAAAACACGACGACCAAAAGATTGTTCGAGTCCGCGCTCTGGACTCGCTCGGCAACAAACCTGGTACTTTTTAAAGAGGTAATCCACTCCCTTTAATCTTGTTACACCTGTATTTAATTAAGTGTCTGTTTTTTTAACCTCCATCTTTCCATCCCCCCCCCACTTACCCCCACCCACCCACTCCCCGCCTTGATTGATGCTTGTGTATCGTGGTATATTACGCCCGATTAATGTTGTCTTGAGAGCGAAGGGAGGGAAGGTGAGGTGACGGAGGGCTAGGGTGGTTAGGGTGAGGGAAAAGAGAGACTTATCTCATGTGCGTCGCATCCACTGAAACCATGAATCAGGTTTGGACGGGCGGATTGGTTGGGGGAAGAGAGAGATACAGACACAGTGCCCTCTTCTGTTCAAAATGGGATCGATATGCAGACCACCTTTCCTCGTAGGGGAAGGTGGGGAATGGATTGACTATGTATAGAGAGAGAGCACTTTCTTTCGACCTGCGAAGAGATAAGAGCGAGACAGACAGCCAACTCCTGAGCAGTTAGCAAAGCAAACGGGAATCACAGACACACACACACACTCAGCCTCTTGTAAGACAAGAGAACGATATGATAATGTCTGTGTGTGTGTGCGTGTGTGTGTGAAGGGGATTGCATAAAACACACACGCCCTCTGATTATAGGCTAATTGTAGGAGTGGTCTGCGTTTAATCATGGAAAGTGAAGAATTACCAATGGATAAGAGTTCCAACATTGGTAAGCTCGGATAGCACTTATATAGAACTCACACCCCTCACTGTGTGGGGGCTTCCCTGAGCATGTGTTATTATTTTGCCCTGGTTTATAATATATATATATATGTGTGTGTGTCTGTCTATATATATATATATATATAATGGGGTATTTACTTTACACTTGTGTTTTATCCTTTTAAAGTTTTTATTCTCTGTTTTGACTCGACCTAACCATTAGGGCTGCAATTTTGACAAGGAAGCGTGATTTATTATTTTTATACACTTGTCGTTAAAGAGATTAATTAGCGGAAGGAAAGGTGCCAACCCCCCCCCCCAGTTTGTTTTAGATAAAACAAAAGCAAAATTAATCCTTTAAATATTATATTATTATTATCTTTCTGAAGGAGTCACAAGGCTCCGCTTCACTCGAATTATAATCCCCGTTCCAAATTAAGGTCTTAATTTAAGTAACCCTTTTTAAAAATAATAATTGTTTGTTTCTCTAAATCCACATCCGGATTTAAAACTTTCGGTTTGACTTGAGACCTTGTTATCGACGAGCTTGTCATGGCTAGGTTGTTCAGGGGCTGTCTGTAGCATAGAACTTTGGGTGAGCATAGTTGGAAGCTGTGCTCTCTCTCTCTCTCTGTCTCTCTCCTTTTTAGACTTCACTACACTTTGAACGAATGAGCTGAACCTTGTTGGCGCCCTCCGTGTTGATGATCATTTATTTTAGTACTTGCCCTCCCCACCCCCATCACACACACACACAACACACTTTTCAATACTACCACGCTCCGAGTTACTTCACTCAGTTGACTAGTCGAGACTTGATCCACTTTAGTGACAGCAGCAGATGCACTTAACAGATGTCATCCGGTAGCTCAGAGTCTCGGTGAGCTAAATATGCTCACCAGTGGGACACAACTCACCCCCTTCTTTTCCTCTCCCTTGCAAATCGGGTTGCCCTAAAAAGAATTACAAACTCAGGGGCAGCTTCGTCAAACCATGCGGAGGCTGTCTGTCTGTCAGCCAGCTATTTGGTTTTTGGAGAGAGTTTTGTTGTGGGATCAGTGGTTTGATCTGTACACTGCAGTGAGGTTGTATGTGATTTTTGTATGCGTGCTATGCGGTAACGTGTCTGTATGGGTGTGTGTGTGTGTTTGTGTGATGCAATGTACCTGTCTGTCTGTGATGTGCGCTTTGTCTTGTGTGGCGTGTGCTTGTATACAGTATGTGTTTTTGTGTGTGTGTGCGAATGCGTGTAAGTCTGCCTACATGTCCGTGTGTACATAACAAAAAAAACCACTAACAACATCAAATAGCCCTGTGAACAGAGTCAAGTCAGGGATCGCTCATCTTGTTGCGTGTGTGTCGGGTCAGAGTGTTTGAGAGAGAGCATGTGTGTGTGGGTGAGAGAGAGAGAGTGTGAGAGAGAGAGTGAGGGGGGAGTGAGTGTGTGTGTGAGAGTGAGTGTGTGTGTGCGTATGTCTTGGGGTTGAGACGGAGTTGAAATACATTTACCTTACTGTTAGTAACCAGCCATGGCGCAAAATGACATTGCCACTCATCTAGTGAGCAGCTGAGTGGGGGTGAGAGGCAGTTGATATAACGAAAGACAGACACATGATAACAGTCTTTCTCTAACCAACTGATCGTCTAATAATCCTCGCCTTTGATACAGTGCCTTTCGCCTCAGACAGACATCTAAAACAACAAAGTGGAGAGTCGGTGTGTTTTAGCTTCTCCTGGTCTTGTAGGAACAACACCCCCACCCTTCCCAGGCTTAAATTTATATGTGGAGCTCTTGACCCCTCCCTTCCCTGCGGCGGGGCGGACAGATAGACTCTGTGCTCGTTTTTAACCCATTGAAGTGCACAATATAATGAGACTAAATTCTGTGGTTGGTTTAGACTGTCGATGACTGTGATTATGGTTGGGTGTGATCACAATAATAATTAACTAACGCCGGTGGGTTCAACGCAGCAGCATTCTCACTCCTTCGCAAGGCCTCAGAGCGCTTCATAGAATGTACTGTAAAGTGTGTTAAGTAGGAATAAGTCAATTCACTGTTGTGGCGGGTGACAGTGATTTTGTTTGTGGTGGGGTGGGGGAAAGAGAGAGAAAGTGCTTTGAGATGTCTCAACGACGTGATAAGGCGCTATATCAATTGCAAAGGTTATTATTATTTGTAAGAGCGAGAGGGGGAAAGAAAAAGAGAGGTCCCAGGATATTTGTCTGACTGTTAATTCGCATGTTAATCAGATGTTTTGAAATTGCTATGACCCAAGCTTTTAAGTGGGGGGGTGGGATGGGTGGGAGGGTGGGTGAAGGAGTCTCAAAGTTTTTAAATAACCTAACGACGGCAAGTATGAAAGTCTGTTCAGGCAAGGCTGTAGGAAATGACTTGTGAATGTTCTGACAGAGTGTTTTAATCCCGGAATCCCTATTCAGAAGGAATGTTTTTTAAGACCTCTCTCTTTCTCTCTCACTCTCACTTTCTCTCTGTTTCTCTTTTTAAAATAAAAAGTTAGTTTGCAAAGTGGGACGATACAGGCTGATATTGTGGAAAAGTGAAACTGTGTGAGTGTGTGTGTCTGTTAGTATGTGAGGAGGACCTCAATTGAGTAGATGTGTGTTCGTTTCGTTGTCTAACACTATTCCACCGTTGATCAAGAGGAGATTGTGAGACTGTGTGACTATCGGGTGGCTGGGGATTGCGATCATCAGGGGTGGGTGGGGGGAGTGGGGTGGGGGTGGGAGAGACACAGAGAGGAAGGACAGCCAGAGCTGTAGACAAGCAAAGCATTTCCCGTCATTTTTACAGTGTGATCCTAAAACCATGTTATTTTTCCGATGATATATATATTATATATATATAGTATGTATAGGATTTGACTTGCCCGATGAGAGTTATGGAGGATGTGTTTTTTTTACTATGGCTCTGTTTTCTCTCTCTCGCTCTTATTTCTTTCTTTCCACACACTCCCCAAACCCCTTGAATTTTATGGTTACTGTAGTATTGTTATTATTTTAGCCAGTGAACTGGCTGGTTGGATAACGAGAATGTTTATACGTACTGTACTATGTTTTGGGGTACAAAGCTGAACCAGGTCGGGGTTGGAATCTTTTATGTGTGTCTTACGAGGGATGGGTATTGTACTGAAAACCAATGTTTCTTTGTAATATAGACTTGTAAAAAAAACACACATAAGTAAATAAATAAAAAATAAATAAATAAAAAGGATAGGGTTTTAACATGTAAAATAAAATGTTCCATTATATACATAGAGATCAACATCTTCACCATCACCTATTTCTATTCCCCCAGTGTACACTTTTATCGAACTTTTAATCAGCCCCCTAGGTTTGAATCTGGGCCTTTTTTTCATTGTGCATTCTTTTATGTTGAGTTCACCTGTTTAGATCACAGGTTTGGCTGTCAGGAAACTTTTATGTGGCTGAAAGGGTTGGCATAACTGAATTCAGTGTGTGTGTGTGTCTATAACCACTTGCTTCTTTCTGAAGGATAACTGCAAAAAGGGGGTTGGGGGGGGGAAGGGGGGAGTGAAATGTGCATTTTGGAGGTCCTATATAATACGTTGGGATGTTTGTAGATATTGTTTTATCCTGTTGCCTTAATTTATTTTGTTTCTTTATCGGACATCAATCAAATATCATTTGGCACTTTGGTAGCTGGTAAAGTAACACGGAAGGTTGGTAAGTCAAGAAGTCGGGGGAAACGGGTGGGTGGGTGGGAGGTTTGGGGTGGGGGGGGGGTAAGAGGTGGGGTGGGGGGGAGACAGAACAGAAAGAGCGCTTATACTGCAAGTGATTGCACACATGAACAAGGGACCATTCAATTGAAGTGAGATTGGTTTAACAAAGAGGCAGCCCAGTTTGTGTTGACAGCCCTGTGCACAGTCTTAAATACCAGTGAGTGGGTGAGTTGATTGAATGAGTTGAGTTGAGTTGAGTGATTGAATCAGTGAGTGAGAGACACCCACCCACGGATGAATGACTTCCCGCCTTGCCTGCAATTCTGAACCACTCCACTTGAGATGCCAGTCCTCAAAACCACTGGAATGAACCTCCCAATGATTGCTGGATTGGATGTCATTGCCATTATTGGGGTAGTTTTTTTTGCGTGGGCCTTAAGACTCCCTGAAACTAACTGGGAGGGAGGAGAGTTAGCTTATTGCAACAGGTCAGGCTGTGCACAATTGCATAGTGGCAGGTTCTGCCCTTGTGACTTTCCCATTTGAAGAGTCTACTTGACCAGTTTCAAGTTGCTTTTCATTCAAGTTCACCCACAAAGCTTGGCCAGGCCCCCACAGCAACAAGGCTGGATTCATCCCTTTCCAAACCACACTCTATCTTGGCAA
Organism: Hydrolagus colliei; assembly: GCA_035084275.1. Lineage (NCBI taxonomy): Eukaryota > Metazoa > Chordata > Chondrichthyes > Chimaeriformes > Chimaeridae > Hydrolagus > Hydrolagus colliei. Next base: position 887,159 of record CM068777.1, read on the forward strand.
TTCCCCCCGCCACCCCAAAACTTGACCGTTAATTTTGAAAGCCGGTTACTTTTGCAAGGACTGTAGAAAACCAGCTTTTAAAGCATTTTATTGAAAAGGGCAGGATTTTGAGAAACTGCTCTTTATTCTGTGAGTATTTTTTTTAACCATGTCTGTGTCAGACACCTGGCTGATTTCCCCCCTCCCGCCGCACACAAAAATCGACTATTCAGAAGCTTCCCCCCCGCCCCCCACCAATTTTTCTGTGGCCAATTTGGTATTGAGATATTTCTTGCTCTTTGGCTCCTGTTGGGATAAGCAAATTGTGGGCTAGGGTTCCCCCCTCATTACAGCTGTTTTTCTCTCCTTTACGTAGATCAGTCTTTTGAGACTTGTCAGCATGCTGACACTCAGAGGCCCTGAAACCTGGTGAAATCTTAAGTTATCCTTAAAAAGTCTTTGATTTTCTGTGGATTCAGAGTTTCTCAGAATTGTGTATGTGTGTGAGAGTGTGTGTGTTGGGGGGGTGGGGGGAGTTAGAGAAGAGAGGGAGAAGAAATTATCAGAACACTATAGAACGCAACTGAAGGGGCTTCACATGGGCTTGCGTGTAGCTTGTCTTTCTGCCAAGTGTCCAGTGTTGTTATTTTGTTATTATATTATTATTATTATTACTTGAATCTTCTGTCCTGTCCTTGTTTTTTTTTACAACCATTTTTGTTGGGTCATTTTTATTTATAGGTTAGGGGCAGTGTTGCAGTATATTTTTGTATCACCACAAAACGTAGTGTAACGATAATAAGTGGACCGTTTCTCCTCGCTCTTTCTCAAGTGCTTCGAAAACAAAAAAAGAGTGAAAGTGTTTGTTTCCTCGGCAAAAATACTCTATACAATAGGGCGGCGTTGCACAGCGAACACTTGAGTAATAAAGGAAAAACTGCGGTTTCCGTCTACCGACGACCGACCGATCTGTCCACCCTTTTTTGTAATTATTTTCCATTTTTATTTAATAAGAAAAAAAAACTAAAATGAAGTTTGTACAGCTTTTAGGGGATGCTCGCTGTGATATAATGTTGCCGGAATTTGTTTTTTCTTTGGGAAATATGCAACGGGATTTGTTTATTTTTCCCTCGGTGGGTGGGTGGGGGTGGGGGGGGGGCGGGGGGGGCGGGTTGGGGATGGGGGGGGGTAGGGTGGGAGGGCACACTAACGTTTAATGTTTCCCTCCTTGTACCTTTGGGGCATTATTGTGTTGACCAAATCTCTGTTGCTATTTAGAGTATGCGAAACACATGGTCTCTCGACTGTTGCTGTTTCACTATGTTATCACATAGAGTGTGGACATTTGTGGCTTTTAACTAATTGCATATAGATACTCGCTCTTTCACTAACTGTAGTGTTTTTTGAGTGCTTGTAAACGATATAGCTGTGTTATGTGTTTGACTGTAGTTGTTTCAATTCTTTTGTACATTACTGGCCATTGAGGTGTCTCTCTCTCTCTTTCTCTCTCTTCTCTCTTTCTCTCTATCTCTTTATTTTTTTTTATTTTTAATTGGTACAATTACTGTTGGAATATTGCCATAGTTTTGTTTCCCACCGAGAGGGTCATTCCCACGCTTTGTGATGACATTCCACTGATTTGAAGAGGATACGAATACGAATAAAGACTTTGCTTGACATTAATTTCAATAAAACTGTTCTCAGTGTTCAAATGGATGGGCCGTCTTCTCACATTTCTTTTAATGTCTTTCTTATCCTTTCCCCCTTGCTCCCCCCCCCCTCCCCCTCCCCGTCCTACCCCCCAACCACCCCAAGCCCTTTATTCCACTGCCCTGTGTTTCCGACATGGAGGGCGCTTTACTGTACAAGTATAATTTGTTTGATTGTTTCTCAGATCCAAGTTGCTGTTGATTTCCTGGGTAGATATGACTTTCGGAGGCCGTTTAACATTGGATCTCAAAACATGTGTACAGCAGAGTCCCCACAAGCGTGGGGCGTGAATTGTTGGGAGTGACCAAATGATTCATATTTTTTCCAAGGAATTATTACTGCCGCTCGACTAACATCTTACTGCTAGGTAAAGAGGTCAGTGTGTGTGCGTTGGGAGTAAGGAAACTTGCCTTCGTTGTTGCCCTGCCTGGGAATCAAACCCGGATCTTCTCGTTCTCGAGGCGAGCGCTCCAATCACTGAGCTACAGGACTCCACGTGGAAGGGTTACAACATTGGGTTTGTTCCCAATGTTATATCAGTTCCCAAACATCCAGACTTAACCTCAACGCGACAGATTGACTTACGGATCCTGAGATTTATAATCTTTGCATTAGACACCGGAGTCTTTCACGTCGGGGGGACGTCTCGAAACGCTTCACACGGGATTTCACTGTGAACTGTGTGTGTGGTACAGGCTGATTCAAAGGGGAATTTGGGTTTGTGTTTGCAGATCCAAAAGGGAATTGGAAATCAGTGAAGGTGGTGGTGGTGACACTTTGGAGTGAGATGGGGCTGTATGTCTTTTGATACTTGGTGTTGAAACATAGAGAGAGCAGCAAACACACACACACACACTGCAGCTCCACAATCACTTTCTCTGATCAGATCCACCTGAGACAAGGATTTAACACCTTATAAAAGGATCTCTGGATACTGATAGGTGAGAAAAATCCAACCTGGACAAACCCAGGTGTTCGGTGCCTCTCGGCCTCCACAAGTGTGAGTAATGTGAACCTTCTCCATTTATATTAACAGTGTTAATATAATTATAAGAATGTTATTCCTTGTCTTTGTTCCATTGTTTTTACTCTTTTTAAAAATTTCCCTCCCTAAGCAACACTGAAGTCCCAATGTTTAAAGGGAAAAAGGAGCAGCTGCCTTTGCTGATGGTGTGTGTGGGTGAGTAACTTTACTGTCCCGCCTGCCTGTTCCACTTTTGGTAGTCAGGCTTTCAGCCTCCCTCCCCTTCTATGAGGCCAGTCTCAAGAAACTACCTCTTGTCTGTGCCTTCGGTCACCCTCCCACCCCTAACCCTGTGCAAACCCTTTGCTGTGCAGCAGCGAGAGAGAGATGTGTGACAGCAGAGACTGGATTCATTGCTGATAAGTTTAGAACATAAGAATTAGGAGCAGGAGTAGGCCATTCTGCCCCTCGAGCCTGCTCCGCCATTCAATAAGATCATGGCCCATCTTCTCACCTAACTCTGATTACCTGCCCTAATCCCTCTATTTTTCAAAAATCTCTGTCTCAGCCTTGAAAATGTTCAGGGACTGAGCATCTACAGCCTTCTGGGGGAGTGAATTCCATAAACTCATTACCCTCTGAGTGAAGAAATGTTTCAACTCTGATCTAAAAGGCTGACCCTTAATTTTAAGACTGTGACCCCCGGTTACTTTGCCCTAGTTTGCCCTGATCATCTATATATTATTATAATGCAGTGAGGGGAGGGGAACTTGTGATTTTATTTCATATGTTTGCTCTCCCCCCTCAACCACTCAGTGTTAACACTTTATCCTTGAAACCCCAGTTTTAGGGACAACTGTTAAAATTATTTTCCCGTTCATTAAATGAATGTAATTTCTGTGGTTGTGTCTTGTCACAGAATGAGCAACTTTACTTTGGCACTGATTTGAGAGCAGGTGAGTTGAAGGAAGGTGTTTTTTTGCAGAGTGATAGTGAAGTGGAACACTCTAAGGGTTAACATTTTTCTCCCTTTATTACATGGAATTGACTCAATTGACTCCCATCGATTGATTGGATCTTGATTGAACGCAGAACAATATATAACTGCAAATAAATTCAAGACGGGATAGAAATACAACTGAGACCAGGACGCACAAACAACTCAGGCAAAAAAAAGGAAAATAGAATAACTTTGTTTGTGGTGTTGCTGTTTTTCAAAAAACAAGATTTTATTTTCTCCACCGTTTTGCAGTTCCCGTGTCCACCCTTCCAGCAAAACTCTCCGAAAAAAGAGCTGTCGACTTTAATTAAACGAAGCTTATCATTAAATCAAGTATTTGCTTTGAAATTTAATTTTTTTAAACTTTTTTTTAAAACACAAAATAATAATCGATTCAAGTATTAAAGTACTGCTTAAAGCAAAGCTGTTAAACGTTACAAAGTTATGTGTGATCTTGCCTAACCTTTCTCCATGAGTTGCAAATGGCACCGATTCAGAGTAAGTGAAAAAGGCATTCAGTCGATTAATTCTCACACAAACAAGCAAACTCTGCACTCGGTTTCAGTCCCAGCCCAGCAGTCTGACTGATTCATCATTCAATGTTGTTTCCCCCACAATGTCCTTCGCTTCACAATCACACACACAATCTCTTTCTCAATGCACTCGACCTCCCCCTAAACATCCACTACACAAGACACATTGTAATACAATCCCCCCCCCCCCACACCAATAAATAGCATTTCAACATCTAACCGAGCACAGTTTTAATTACAAAAATAACGACATGAAGATCTTTTGCTGCACAAACTATTTATTCATTCCTGACTTTGAACAATAAATAATTTCCAGCGTTTTACAGACTTTTTCTCAGCATTAAAGTGAAATCAACCTTTGTTACCTGGTCAGGGCTGGTGGCGTTAGTTTTGCTGACATCATTATCATTGTGATGGGAGGCAGGTGGTTCATTGGTTCCCTCCCATTTTGTCTCTTGGTTGTTCACCAAAATGTCTGAACATCAATCGTGTGTGTTCCTACCCACCCCGCCCAGGCAACCTGAGATCTCCTCTGGGAATTAACCTCCCCCCCACCCCCCGCTCGGGTCCAGGATCCATTATTGTGAAGCGCTCTGAGACGTCCGGCGTGGAGGGCGCTAGATAAATCAAAGTTGTTGTTAACATTGGGACCCAGACACAAGATGTGATTGTCTAGCGAGACAGACTCGCTCTCTGCGTTTTGAGACAAAACTCGAACTGTGGCCAATATATATATATACATTTAATAAAACAATCTTCGTTAACTCACAGCGAGAGTCAAAAGTCCCGTACGCACAAAAATTGATCAGATTATTATTTTGTCCTCGCTTCTCCGGTCACAGGTATTTGTAAATCACTTTCCTGCCCACGGTCTGAACCTGCATCCGGACCGGGCACTTGTACAGCAAGGTGAGCAGGGACTCGGTGTAACCCATCAGGAAGTAGAACTTCTGCGGCGGCAGCTTCTGCACAAACACCGCGCAGATCAGCAGCAGGTTCGCCCGCCTCTTGATCACGATTTCGTTGGCGAGGCAGCCGTGGAACGTCCCGAATATAAACTTGCGGATAAAAACATCCTCTATCGTCCTCTCAGCGGTCCCGAGTTCACCATCCAGGTTGCCTGCGGGAAAACAGAAAGACGTTTAGAACCCGATTTGTTACTGAGTGCCGAGACGCTACCCTGAGCGCAGGGCGCTGCGCGAGTGTAATTACACCAGTCAAATCATTACTGACTTGTCTGCAGAGGTTGAATAATATCAGTGGTGCAATGGCAGAGTACGATAGAGAGATTACATTGTATTGAAGTGATGCTGATTTATTTTTCCTTTCTTCCGCTGCCTCCAGCTCGAGTCACTGTCCTGACGTGAAAGGTGCTGTATCAATGTAAGTTATATTGCATATTCCTCTTTCTGCCTCCCACTGTGGCACTTTCTGTTATTTCTTAACCCATGCAAATGATAAACACAACACAAGAATAAGGAGCAGGAGCAGGCCATTCGGCCCCTCAAGCCTGCCCCGCCATTCAATAAGATCATGGTTGATCTCCTAACCTAATATGTGAATATGTTCAAGGATTGAGCATCTGCAGCCTTTTGGGGTAGAGAATTCCATAAATGCACTAGCCTCTGAGTGAAGAAAGGACATTTAGGATTAAAATCCTGGGTGGGGATGAAACCTCGGGCAACAACAACAAAATGACACTTGTACTGCACCTCTCATGTTGGGAGGACGTCCCAAGGCACTGAACACGGAAGAGCTGAGATGGGGTTGGGATCAGCGAGTGATGGGACCATCAAAGAAGAGGGTCTTCAGACGGGACTTGAAGGAGTCCGGGGAGGGGGCGGGGCAGAGGGAATGCGGGATGGAATTCCAAAGGTTGTGGGCAGAGTGGCTGAAGGCTCGCCCGCAGTATATTCTGTGAAGCGCTTTGAGACGTCTGGAAGACGTGAAAAGCGCTATATCAAATGCAAGGATTATTAATATATATTAGGTAGAATCCGAATGTAAGATGATTGATCAATTACTTTCCAGGAGTAATAATCCCTTTGAATGAATGAATAGAATGTGGTCACTCAATCCTTGACTGTTTGTGGGACGCTGCCGTGCAAAATTGTCTGGCGTATCTCTCTCACGAACAGTCAATTCGCTTTTTTACAGTACAGTATAGAGGCTTTGAGAAGCCTTGATCAAATGCAAGGATTATTAGCATCATTGTTAAATTGTTGAGGAGAAGGTGTCACTTACCGGTGTGCTGGGAGAGCCAGCCTTTGCGGTGAGCAATGTAATGTGGTGGATTGGCTTGCTCGTACGTAACCGGTTTGTCCCCTTTGCCGACGCGGACTCTGGCAGCTCGGTTCTAGAGAAAGAAATCAACATTGTACGTCAACACCGGTGTCATTCATAAAACAAAAATACTAAATAAATACTACAGATGCTGGCAATCTGAAACAAAAAAAACAGAAGTTGCTGGGAAAACTCAGCAGGTCAGGCAGCATCCACGGAGAAAGGGAAGTGAGTCAACAAAGGGTTGTGGACCCGAAACGTTGACACACTTTCCTTGAGTTTTTCCAGCAACTTCTATTTTCGTTCCAATATCATTCAGGTCACACTACAAATGCCTGAGGTCTTGGCTCTGGCAGTGACAGTAGGATACATAGGACAGGCTACTCTGAAATGCTGGGGCTGAGATTGCACCTGATATCATACAATCCTACAGCACAGAAGGCCATTCGGCCCACGAAAATAGTCCACCCAGTTACAATACATTCTGTGAAGAGCTTTGAGACATCTCAAACACCAATGGATTATTATTATCATGTCTGTGCCATCTCTTTGAAAGAACTGTCCAGCTAGTTCCACTTTCCCATAACCCTGCAAATCTTTTTAAGTCCCTATCCAATTCCCTTTTGAAAGTTATTATTATTGAATCTGCTTACACCCACCCTTCCAGCACTGAAAGATCATGTATGGTATCCATTAATCCCAACAATACATATACATTGATCTGCTACACAACACTAGACATCTCCTCAAAATTACCTTGTCTGCTTACCTTGAGACACACTGCTGTTGTTTGAATACTCCTTCTCCATATGCAGCTACACTGCCAGGCCATAACCTACAATAAAATATAACACCAGTTATTAATCATTAATACATTGTTTGATCAATTAGATAACTTGAACTATAAGTGACGGGAAACAATGTAGTGTGTAAAGCATTTTGAAACCAGTGGCCTTAGCTATTTAGCTACCCTGTAATTTGACCAATGTTTCAGGTGGTTGGGAGACAAAAGGGAAAGGGTTAACAAATCGATTGTGGTTTCTTCCCCCTCTTCCCCTCCCCCCCCGCCCCCACACACACACTTACTGTATTTCCACAATATAATGCTGCAACATTGACATGTCTTGCTAACACTCTCTCCCTCTTAGCTTCTCAAACCCAATTCTGACACTCCTTTCAGCCCCGGTCTCCCAATCACTTTTGCAAAAATGCTTTGAGATATTCCATAAGAATTTGCATTTGGACAACAGTTTGTGCAGGTGACATATTTCCAAACAAAAAATAACATAGTCACTACACTTGGTAGATGTGATATGGTGTTGTGTCAAATGCAAGGATTATTATTTATTATTATCTGAACACTTCAAACAATGGTGTGGTTTGAGGCAGAGCTTGAGGTGACCTCAGGTTTTATGGCCAAAAAGTGGAAATTAATGAATCAATTAATAATAATTAATGAAAATCAACGGGAGGTGGCTCTCTGAGGGGCGTCACTGTGCCCAGGGAAGAAAAATGACTTCAGTTATTTGGAGGCTGGAGAAGCTAGGATTATTCTCCTTGGAGCAGAGGAGACTTGATAGAAGTTTTCAAAATTATGAGGGCATTCGATAGGGTGAACAAGGAGAAACTATTTCCACTGTTTGTGGAGTGGGTCGGTAACCCAAGATCACTGATGTAAAACACAGTGGTTAAAAGGAATCGTGGGGAGGCGAGGAGAAATTCCTTTCACGCAGTGAGTTGTTGGGATCTGGAATGGGTTGCCTGAAAGGGTAGTGGAAATCAATTCGATAATTTAGCTTTTTAGGGAGGAATCCTCCTGACGTGAAAGGCGTGTGCAAGTGTAATTTTGTTGTTGTATATAGTTATTGGGGGAGGAAAAGATTGTGGGGAGAGAGAGAGAGTGGGGTAGAGATGAGGGGGGGGGGAGAAAGGGGGGCAGCGACTGCGGGGAGAACATGTTTGCAGGCTTGCAGAGATGGGGAGAGTGACAGAGAGGGGGGGGGGGGGGTGGGAGACAGAGACAGGAGCAAAGATGGGGAGAATGACAGAGACAGAGAGAGGGGCAGAGATGGGGAGAGTGACAGAGAGGGGGGCGGGGAGACAGAGACAGGAGCAGAGATGGAGACAGAGACAGAAAGGAGGGTAGAGATGGGGAGACAGAGACAGGAGCAGAGAGACAAGAGAGGGGAGAGATGGGGACAGAGACAGAGGAGCAGAGATGGGGAGAGTGACAGGTGACAGTGATGGAGAGAGACAGAGAGCCGGTGGGGTGGGGGGGTGGGGGGGAGAGACAGAAAGGGGCAGAGATGGGGAGACAGGGACAGTGACAGACAGAGGCAGAGGGGCGCGAGGGGGCAAAAGGAAGGACGAGTATCCAGGGCTTTGGAGGAGACAGACAGACACAGAGTCAGGGAGACTCTCTCTGTCTCTGTGAGATGTGTGTATATGAAGTGTGAGGATGATTTAATTAAAGCGGCGTTCTCTCTGACTATTTATTTTTGTACTTTTAAAACAAAATAATAACGATTTAAAAATAAACCAAGGCCTTGAAAACTTAAAGCCTTTTTTTAAAATACAGTAGTAGGCCTTGGTTTTCGAGGCCTACGGCTTCCCCCACCTCTCCCTCCCTCTCACCTGTAGGCCGCCCCGAGCCCGGGCCACCACGGGCCCCGTCATCTCAACCGTCCGTTAGTTAATACAGGGGCTTTTCTCTCCCTCCGTTTGTCCGCTCCCTCTCTCTGTGTGAGGGAAACAAGATGGCCGCTGCCACTCCGGCGACCAACCGTCGCTGCGCGAGACCCGGGCGAGAGGACGCTACTGCGCAGGCGCGGTGGTAAGCCCAAAGCCCCGAAAGTAGCCCCAAAAGTAGCCCAAGGTGCAGCCAACACGAGCACTCTCTACTCCCCCAAAGTAGCCCAATAGTGTGTCATCGCCTCTCTAAATAATAATTATAATAATATAGTAATATATAATTAATATAATTGGGACACTGCTGTGCGTAGTTGGCGGCCGCTATTCGGCCACAAATATACAGTCAATTAACTTTACAGTATATATTCTGTGAAGCGCTTTGGGACGTCGATAAAATGTGAAAAGCGCTATATCAAATGCATGGATTATTGTTATTTATTACTATAATACATAATTTATACATAATTATATATATATTATACAATAATAATAATCCTTGCATTTGATATGCTGTCCCTCTCCCCAAGGATATTTCACGTCCTCCCGACGTCCTATACAAGTGTAATTGTGTTATTGTTGATATAACACTTGTCACGTCTTCTAGACTATGTCTCGGAAGCGCGTCACAGGATACACTGTTGTGTCAAGTGCATTGACTGTATATTTTTTGAGGGCAAAACGCGGCAACCCAATTGCGCACAGCGGCGTTCCCCCCCAAAATAAACAGTGGTAGGTTAAAATAAGCAATTTATTATTGTTTTTTTTTGGAGGGATTATCATTAGGCACGTGTGTGTGTGTGTGTGTGTGTGTGTTCGTGGAGAAGGAAACTTGCCCAAGGTTTCACAACACAAACCCGCCCAAATTGGGTGCTGGAATCCCTCCGCAAAACCCTGGTCGTTTGCCCACAAGGACGAGTAAGCACTGGGACATAACAAACACACAAATACTGATAGTAATACAGTAATAGTAACAATAATAATACTTGCACCTTTGAGACGTCTCAAAGTGCTTCACAGAACATACTGTGAATTGACTGTATATTTTGAGGGTGAAACACGGCAGCCAATTACGCACAGCAGCGTTTCCCCCCCACTAACAGCTATGAATTGAAATGACCAATTTATTATTGTTTCTTTCTTGAGGGATTATTATCAGGTGTGTGTGTATATTACAGAATAAGGAAACTTGCCCAAGGTTTCACCCTGACCTACTGGGAATCGAACTAAGATCTCTCTCGTCTCGCTTGGTAAGGCCTCCCAACCACTGAACCCGCCCAAGTGGGCGTGAAACCCGCGCGAAGACGCGACCCGCCCTCAAGCATCGCCATCAGGATAAAAACCACCCAGTGGGCGTGAACGTAGCCCAAGTCGGGTGGGTGGTGGGGGGGGGGCAGGGAGGGAGGGAGGAGGGCTTGACGCCTGCGCAGAGAGACGCTGTCTCACCGAAGCTACTTAACGCGCAGGCGCGGCGCCGATCGGATCGAGAGGCGGGAAAAGGCGTCGACTTCGAGTTGTTGTTTAAAAAAAAGACTTCGAGTTGTTGTCGTCCATATTGTCACTGACTGAAAGGCTTGAGAGAGTGAGACAGACAAAGAAAGAAAGGGAGACGTGTCTGCCAGCAAGAATGAGATGTTAGAGAGGCTGAAATGAGGTAAAACAAAAAGTTTGTAAATTATTTATAGATTTAAAAAATATATTTGTGTATATATATATATGTTTATTTCTTCACCAAAAGATGGGAGTGGGCTCAGGAGAACTTACTGAACTGACTGCCTCACTCACTGAAGCTGAGGGGAGAGAGATGAGGGGAGATAGGGAGGGAGATGGGGGGTGGGGGGGTTTGAAACTCATGGGGCTCGAAAAGTACCATTACTATGTACAATGCTACACTATTTCAGTTGAAAATTTAAGGCATTAACCTGAAATGCCTTAAGGCATTTCAGGTTAATGCTTTTATAAGAGTCCACTGGTTTGGAAAGACAGACTGACTTAACTGCAGTTAAAAGAACAACAGCAACTCAGGTAACTAATCCAACCCTCCAGGTAAGGTTTTTGTTTCCTCTACTTACTCTACTTTACTCACTTCACTCGAGTAAAGATGGCTTTGCAATGTAAATTTCCTGCAAATTGTTTGTAGAAAGATTTTCACTCAACCCCAACCCCTCAGATGTTTGGTATACGGTTGCTTTGATTCGTATCTACAGGTCCCCGAAACTCCCTGTCCTTCCCCCCCAACAACATTCGCTGAAAATTTGCCACAAATGTTATAATACAATATTAATCCTTGCATTAGGATAGGTGCATGAATGGACATCTCCAGATTTAACTTGTCTAGAAGACGTGAAAAGCGCTATGATCAAATGCAAGGATTATTAGGGATTGAAATGGTTCTGTTAACACTTTTTAAACTGCTAAAAAAAGTGTTTAATAAGAGTTCAAACACATCATTTGTTGTCTTTGTATGTTGCCATTTAATAGGTATCTAGTAAATTTATCTTGTTTGATTCACAGATGTTTTATGTGATCTGGTCACCTTAATTAAACAATTAAACCCTTTCTAGCTGTTGGGACCAGCTGCGAGAAATACCATCTTAACAAATAGTACTCAAGTCCAAATGATCATTTAAAGTCTCACAGCTGGAAAGGTGTATGTCTTAATTGCTCCCAGCACACATTCATGATCTGAATCTCAACCTACAACTTTGAATGACTTGCTGCTAAATAATAAATCCTTGCATTTGATAATACCCCCACTAATTATATGGTTTCTCTTCCCCCCCCCCAGCAAAATGCCGTCAATCCACTTTTACAATAAGTTCCTGTCCCTTCACAGAACTTATTGGAAAAGTGGATTGGCCAGATAAGTGAAGTGGGTTGGTGGAAAATATATTGCCTGCAGTGACCCAGAGAGCTCATTGAAATGCTGGACTTGGCTTTGTGAATAGCAGGAAATCAATAAACTTACTTTGATTAATATCACACTCTGCAGAAGTTATGTTACTTTTTTAAAACAAAAACAAAATTATCTGCCATAAGTTAAGTCTGACTTATAAATAATTCCTGCATTTAATATCGCGCTTTTCACGTATTCCAGGCATCTCAAAGCACTTCACAGAAAAAACCCTAAAGTGAATTGACTATGTTTGTGGACGAAACGTAGGTGGGGAGGGGCCAGGGCGTGAAGAGACTTGAAATATCTAATTTCTCACGTCTCTCAAGGGTGCTATGGCATGGAGACAACCATTCACACTTTAAGGTTTTGCTCCACAAACGAGTTCAGTCTGGGTTGACTATTGGCCCAATTAAGTGCACTCAGCAAGAGAAGCTGAAAATAATTGGTTCAACCAGCTGAAAGGTTTCCTAGTGTTACACTTTAGCATTGACAAACACTAAATTTACAATATAATTCATGGACGCACACATGGGAGTAGCTGGCTATGCTTGAACTTTTATACCGCAAAAGAATTCACTCCAATAAGTCTTAATTTTAGTTTTTGATGTAAGGCATTAGTAGGGTGGGCGGAGGAGAAAAAAAAAACTTTCCTGTGCCTTTCCCCTCCGGCTCAGTACAGCATTGTGAGCAACATGCCAAGTAAATGAAGTGGAGAGGGGTGAATAGAAGGAACTTTGGAATAACCGCAACACTTCCATATACCAGTCAAATACTCAAACAGCTCAGCCCTAGCCCCCTAAGAAGTGCACATATTAGTTAGAAGACGGTGACCGATTGTTTCAGCAGGAACTCCTTTGCAATACAACAACACAATAGTTCTAATTTGAACCGAAAATAGTCTCACCTTTCTCTTCTTACCTGACCTCCCCCCTTGGATGGCCAAAGAGAGATGTAGCTTCATGTTGCAGTATTTATAGGGTGGAGATGGGAGGGGTGGAGTTTAAAGTTGATTGCTGCTGAGATTTTTAAAGGGAACATGATCGCGATCCGAACTAAACTGATGTATAATACCTATCTTTGCAGTGCAATCTTGCTTTAAATATAAAGTGTGTTGTAATGACATTCTCAATGTAGGAATTCCATCAAATCCCAGCTGCAATTCATTAATGCAAAGAGGATTCTGTCACAAGCTTTGTCAATGAAGCTGACTGTGACATGAGCCTGTAAAAATAATCCATACAAAAATATCTGAAGTAGAAACATGTCAGGTATATCAATCAGTTTATAATAATCCTTCCATTTGATATAGCGCCTTATTACACTTGAGACATCTCAAAGTGCTCAACATCTTAAAGCGTTTCACAGAATATACTGTAAAGTGAATTGACTGTATATTTGTGGGAAAAATGCGGCAGCCAGTTGCGCACAGCAGTGTCCCCACAAACAGTTGTAGATTGAAATGACCAATTTATTATTTTTTGAGGGATTATTGTGAAGTAAGAAAACTTGACAAATTAACCCAGGTCTCTCGCTTGCAAGGCGAGTGCTCTAACCCTTAGGGACGTGCTCAGCGCCTTGGGACGTCATCCCGACGTGAAAGGCGGTCTTATAAATGTAATTTTGTTGTTGTAGTAACCACTGAGCTACAGGACTCCATATACTGCAAGGATTGACTGTATATTGTGGGAGAAACATGACAGCCAATTGCAGATAGCAGTGCTCTGACCGATTTTCCAGATTAAAACACAGTCCACTTACCTCCTTCATCACTCTCAGTCCAAGTAGAATTGTTTTATGCCGGCAAGAGAAGTAGAAACATGGATGGATGACAGTTTTTCTTTCTTGTTGAATACTGTCCAAATAGGGCCCAGGAATATGGCAGCGAAAGTTGAGACATGTAAGCTAAAGCCCCAAAATACTGCTGATTAGAACTGGGTTTGCGTATTTACAGCGTTCAGGGCAAATGATCAGAATCAGCAAAGGGATTTTTTAATCCCAAATGAGAGCCGTCGGTGGGTGTAATTAGATTTATTTATGGGGAACGCTCTTTGTGAACTTCTGTGGCTTTTCTTTTTCCTGTGTGCTGTTACCTCGTATGTTTTAGGAATCTGAATAGCAGTTGGAGAAAAATCTGTATTTTTCCACACTTATTAAGTACATAACTGTTATCGGTACTCATTTCTGGGCAACTGTGTTTAAGTACAATCATAAACTCCTCCTTTGTTGAAATCCTTGCTGCTTGAAATATTTCACCCCGCCTGGGAATCTAACCCAGGTCCTCTAGCATGCAAGGTGAGTGCTTTAACCAATAATGCTACAGTACTCCACAATCAGAATAAGTTGATCAAATATTCACAAAATGGTAACTGGACAGCTGTACTCGTATAGTCATTTTATTTCTAACATATCAACATTTTAAATGGTGAGAGGAACACAGACCACATCCTGTAACACATCTTGTCCTCATATAAACCAGACCTGATAGAATTTCAGCTGCAGAGAACTTGAATCATAATAATAATTAAAAAAATCACATTTCATATTCAGGCAGTTGCTGTGTAAAAAGCGTATATAGTCCATCATATCAACCATAAAAATATTTCCAGCAAATCGACAATTTTTCCACACTTCAAGCCACACTCGGCATACAATGAGGTAAAACTCATTCATTTAATTCACAGCCCTCATTAAAAAATAATAATAAAAATAAAAATGTGACCCACACACAGCTCGTTACAATTGAGATCCTAGCTGTCTAATGTAAAACATCCATTAAAAATGTGAAGAGGCAGACCTTTTCAATACGTTTCCACAGTCCCCTGCACCACATTGTCAAACAGTTGGAAGAATGCATGCAAACCAAGTTTCCATTACATATTGTCAGACAAAAAAAGTTGAACCAGTTACAAAGCTCAGAAAGGAGAGAACGAGAGCAAGGGAACAAGAAAGTATAGCTCTACAAGCAATCTTTTTTTTAAAGCAACAGGGATAATTATGGCATGCAAACTTTTTTTTGTCTATTGGAACAAACTATTTTCTACACGAGTTTTAACAAAGAAACAACAAGGTGATCATGCCTTTCTGAGCCAGACCGAACTCAGACGTCAAATGTACACAATACGCATCCAAGACTGTGCAATTTCAAAGCGGTAAAACTCAGAACATCATCTGAACCCATTGCAAGTTAAACACAGAATAAAATTATTAGCTATAAATATATAACATGCATCAACTCTGTAAAAATGCATATAGTTTCAACTCATGGCAACTTTTGAATCCTGGACTCGGTAGCACAGTATAATGAAATAGTAAAGAACACTGTATTAACTTTGCTACTGATCACATTAAATAATTAAGTCATTCACAGCTGAATAAAACCCAGAGAAGAATTCCCTCGAGTTTTCACATTCAAACACTTTAGATCTGGATTTCAGCTGAAAGTACCTTTTGGTGAATTTTTTGAAAATAAATTTGTAACTTTTTTTGTTTATTAAATAAACTTTTTTTCGCACGCAAGATGAAAAAATCCACAAATCCATCTTGCTTTCTCTCCCCCTAAAATACAGCACGCAAAGATATGAGACGAAAAACAAAGTTGTGTTTCTTTTTGTACTTTGGTTGCGTACAGCAAACCACTGTGACACCTTCTGCCTTCGTGAAGGCAGAAGCCGTAGTATTTTATAACGATAATATTTCATTTGATATAGTGCCTTATCACGTCGTTAAGACGTCTCAAAACGCTTCACAGGATGTAATGCAAGTGAATTGATCGTATTTTGTGGATGAAACGCGGCAGCCAATTGTGCACGGCAGTGTCCCACAAACAGTCATAATTTCTTCAAATGATAATATTTTATAATAAAATTGACAACGTTTTCAAAGTGATATCTCAAAAATTGGTTGCGACATTTGTTTAGACTGAAATGTTGGCTTTTTAAAGAAAGAAAAATTGGCTGTTCTTTTAAACCACCCAAATTGCCAGCAACTGACACAGAGCGTTCTTTACAGTTCCACTGAGATGAACAGAATTTACAACCAATCTTGTGGGTTTCCAAGAGAACAAACAAAACACACGGCTTTTGGTGTACAAGATCATTTAAAATGAACACTAACCCTCCAACACAAGGATGATAGCCATTAAATCGACACCTTCATGCTTTGGCAAATGTTTCAAATGAACTTGCGACGAATCACCACTGCCATCAAATGTGAATCATATAAAGTACATATACAGTAGCTGGGTTTTTTTTGTGATTTTTTTGGGGTGTTTTTTTTCATTTTTAATGGTCTGCACCTTGAGACAGTTGAAAGACACACTGTATGGTTCCACAAACGTGACAATTATGCAGCCACTGGGAGCATAATGTGCATGCGGACACGTGCATGTCACTGCTGGTCTTCATGAGCTCAGCTTGAGTGTTTGTTAGGTACAAAACTGTGGCAACGTCTTCAGCTGTGTGGAGAATGGTGCAAAGGAGAAGTTATTGAGATAATAATCCTTGCGTTTGATGTAGCGCCTTATCGTGGCTTTGAGACGTCTCAAAGCGCTTCACACAATACACCGTGGAGTGAATTGACTGTGTATTTTGTGGGCGAAATGCGGCAGCCAATCGCTGGTACATTGGAAATGGAGTGGAAAAATTCAAGCGCCTGGCACCCTGTTATTGTTTGGCACACACAGTAAGAAATCACATCAGCAGTGGCCTGGATTCAATTTATTGTTGAGGGTTGGTAAAGGGATTAATATAGTTAATGGACAGTTTTGATTTAATCTCTGCTCTTTGGCTGTGCGCTGGGCTGCTGAAATTGGAAAGCTGTGTGTACACACACACACAAGCGCATATAGTCGATGTGTAAAAGACAGCAGTGCAGATATTGAATTAGTTAATGGCTTTCGTAAGGAACTGGCTATGTTCTATATGGGAGGATGCATGCGAACTGCTGAAAAAATAGGACATTTCTGCTGCTGGTGTTGTGGGAGGACAAGAGTGCTGACAGAGCGGAGCTGTTTGTGCAGATGGCGTGCCATCATCCTCTCGTACAGTTTGAGTCTCTAATCCCCTATTATTGTCATAATCTGGGCTCAGAAATTTGTCTTAGTGGGACAATTCTGCAGGGCCTATAGTTACTGATTGCATTGCTGCTTTGAAAGAAATGAATTCATATTCGTACCCAGAACATCTGGCGATACTTTATATATTAAAAAAATAGTTTATGTATTGCTCAATTGAGTACATGAAGGGGATGCTGTGAGTTTCGGGAAAGGTCGGAAATGATGACGAGGAGATAAATTAATCTGGCTTTCAGATCACTTCTGGTTTCTGCCAGTCGTAATAATAATTGTATTTGATATGGGTTAGGTTTGCTTTCCTGGCAGAAGTACAATATTGCCTTCACTGATAATTTTGCGTTTGATAGAGCGCCTTATTACGCCTTCGAGACATCTCAAAGTGCTTCACAGAATGTACTTCAGAGTGAATTGATTGTATAATTTGTGGGAGAAACCCACGACTGGCTTGAATAGCATCTAGACCACCCACCCACTCACCCACCCGTTTCTCCACCTTTCATTGTCCACTGATGTGATCTATTCTGCCACGTAAATTCTCGTCCGCGAAAGACACTCAACTTTGTTTACTGTACCTTCACTGGAGAGGTGCAGCTGGAGCCCCCGAGCAGTGGAAGTGGACATTCTGCCACTTGCTCTCACGACGATGCCATACACGCGTCTCCTCTGACTGGGTGGTCCTGGGCTTGCTCTGACTGTCTATGTACTGAGTCAGCCGGATGTATGCTATGCAGGCAGCGTCTTCTCCAATTAGGTGTACGTGGGGGTTCAAAATGGTGGTGTGGATGGGTTTGCTATTCTTCGATAACACTGCGTGAGGAAAGAAAGACAAAGCAACTCTGTTAAAGTTCAGGCTTTTAGCTCCTTTTGATGCTGCACTAATAATAATGATGATCTTTGCATTTGATATAGTGCCTTATCACGTCATTGAGATACTCCACAAAATATATTGTAAAGTGGATAGCTTGTGCTACTTTGTGGGTGGAACGTGGCAGCCATTTGCATACAGCAGTGTCTATAGTCGTAGATATTGGATAGCACTTGGATAACAGTTAAAAGTTAACTATTTCTGCTGGTTTGCCAGACTGATCAAATCCTGCCTTTGTAAAAACAACTGACAAATTAAGAGGTCTCCACATTAGAATCTGGATCTGAAATAATAATAATAATCCTTGCATTCCAAGTAAATGTCTTTTTACGCATATATATACACACAAGTGAGCATGTGTGTAAATATATGTATGTGTATATTAGGGAACGGCGATATGGGAATTTTCCGGATATGGATATATCGGTTGGCTCATATCGAGATTTACTGAAATATCGATATTTTCCGTATTTTTCGTACTGCGCATGCGCGCACATTCCGGGTGCGCGCGCATTCAGGGTCTATCTTCTCAGGAGGTAAATATCTTTCTCTCTCTGTGTCTCTCACTCTCTCCATCTCTGTGTTTTTCTGTCTGTGTCTCTCTATGTCTCTCTTTCTCTCACATCCCTCCCCATCTCTATCTATCTGTATATTATCACATCCACCCCGTCTCTCCCCCCTCCCCCCCCCGCCGTCCCTCTCTCGCACCCCCCACCCCCGTCGTCTCTCTCCCCCACCACCCCCACAGCCGTCTCTTTCTCCCTCCCCCCCCCAGCTGTCTCTCTCCCCCTCCCCCCAGCCGCCTCTTTCCCCCTCTCCCCCCCCCCCCCCCCTCCAGCCGTCTCTCTCCCCCTCCAGCCGTCTCTCTCCCCCTCAGCCATCTCTCTCTCCCTCTCCCTCCCAGCCATCTCTCTCCCCACCAGCGTCTCTCTCCCCTCTCCCCCCCCCCAGCCGTCTATCTCCCCCTCCCCCCAGCCGTCTCTCACCCTCTCCTCCTCCCCAGCCGTCTCTCTCCCCCTCCTCCCCAGCCGTCTCTCTCACCCTCAACCCCCCCCAGCCGTCTCTCTCTCCCTCACACCCCCCCAGCAGTCTCTCTCCCCCTCACACCCCCCCAGCAGTCTCTCTCCCCCTCACCCCCCCCCCCCACCCACAGCCGTCTCTCTCCCCCCACCCCTTGCATACCTGTATATTGTATTCGATGACTATGAATACAAGATGGCGGCTTTGCACCTCGGTCTGTGCATTGTGTATAGAGATGAGCATTCTGGGTCTTGTAGTTGATTGTGATCGCATCCCGATATACCGTTTTTCGATATATCGGTATTTTTTAAATGTCTATATCGGCATATCGATATGAAAACCATATCGGGTTTTAGCGATATACCGATATATCGCCGTTCCCTAGTGTATATATATATATACTTTATGTATATATCCGCACTGTACAAAGATCAGATTGTGATTAATCATTGGGTGTTCACAGTTTTTGACCACACCAATGAATCAATCTTACAGGATAGAAGGAGGTCATTCAGTTCATCTTGTCTGTCACGGCTCTTTGAAAAAGCTATCAACCAGTCCCATTCTCCCGCTCTCACCCCATAGCCCTGCAAATTGTAAGTTAGCGGAATATTATCTATATCAGTATAAAAGCCACCATAAGCGCTCGTAAATACAAGTTACTTACAGTTCTCGAAATAAAATCTGTGGAAATCCATTCCTTCAACAAGGTTTCCCAGAGCTTCAGGTTCAAACGAAGTCAGTCCTGGATCGCATATTTTTCTGCAATGAGAAATGTAAAAGGATTATTTTATCAGAGCGCTTGTAATGACATAACTACAAATTGCAAGTTGATGTACAAGAGAGTGGTGGTGGGAAAGGGGGTGGGGGTTGGTGTGACAGGAAGAAAAGGAGGGGGAAGGAAGCAACAGCAGGCACAATTGAATAGTTAAATTTTTAGGTTGGATTCAAGGACTGTGGGGTGTGCGGGCAAGACATAGGTGGGAGCTCCAGAGCTTAGGGGTGTAGTTGCTGAAGGCAAGGCCGCTGATGGGCAGGTGAGCAAGGGTAAGATTCTAGTAGCAGATCACGTAGATGAAGCAGTGCTGGTGTGTGATAATAACTGGCCAAGTTTGTTTAATCGTAGTATTATAGAGCACAGAACGAGGCCATTTGGTCCGTCATTTACTTACGCATATGCCTCAAAGTCCCCATTGTTAATGGCCTCGATCAGCTGTTCGGTGAGCTTGATGATTTCTTGCTTGCGAGCTGAAAAAGACCAAACACAATTCGACACTTTACTTCATTTCAGCAACAGCACTGTTCTGGGGGAATGAAAAGGTTTGAGTTGACCCACTACCTAACAAACCAAACAATTCTTCAGAGTAATTCACCTCTTAAATAAAAGTTCTGTCTGCATTCATTTTAACAGCAAATGTTTACAGTTAAAATTAAATAACTTCATGAAAGCTCATATTGTGGATTGTTACCGTAATTTCACGAAAAAAAAACCTGCACTCGCACCTAACCTAACAAGGATTTATACTGTGAGACTTGTGGGACAGTTTAATACCTTTATCCCACACATTGATTCCACCCCACATCAAAATATCACAGCATATCTGCTTCAACTGCCTTCCTATTAATATACGACATAGATGTAAACTCTTACACTTGCTAAGAAACGTTTCCATGTTCACACACGCGATTAAAATCCACCATCTTCACTCTTGTCATGACTTACCTCTTACCTGTAGGAAGACTGAAGTTGGCCAGCCATCTGCAAAAAAAGTTGCACATATAACCCGCCCACGAAGCCACATTATAAGCCACATTGCTTCTGGAATATATGCTTTTTTTAAAATATAAGATGTAGCCCTGCAGGTAGTTTTCGTGAAAGTACGGTAATCATTGTGGTCTCCTAGTTGCTTGCTTTCGCAAGATGACATATAACACAGAACAAACCAAATCATTATTTAAGCTACATTCTCAAGACATGCACAGGATAGGTAGGTAGGTAGGTCATGGAGTGTGATTTGCTGTAAGCTGGAACCTTTCAACCCTGGCGTTGCTTAAAGTGCTGAGATGAAAATGTGTATTGTTAGGCAAACATTGCTGTAGTCGAAATCAAGATGGGTTGAGAGATCAAACACTAATGGGCTGGGTTATTATCAAATGATTTCAAGTGCTTTCAAATGCTTTCAGGCATTAATCCTTCACAAGGTCATGTTATTAAATTGAGCAGTTTATCCATTTTTTTCAGCAACAGATTCAGAATGTGAAAATCCACTAAACCCCGGTACATTTGCACTTCTTTAGCCTTCTAAAGTGATCCAGATAGCATCTGATAAATGATTTTTAAAAATTACAATAATAGCTTTTAAATTATTATAAATGAGGAGACAGTATCCCAGATCATAGGAAGCTTTTTGACTGACGAATGCGGTTGTTCAGTTGTTAAAAATGGATTATGTACATTGTCATTTCTGTATATTGCTGGCCACTGTATCATACAATCACAGAATCTTACAGCACAGAAGGAGGCCATTCGGCCGATTGTACCTGAGCTGGTTCTTTGAAAGCTAGCCAACCAGTAACACTCCCCCGCTCTACCCCCATAGTCCTGCAAATTACATCAATCCTCAGATCTGTTTAAAGTCATCATTGATGTAGCCTTTTCCCTTTGTTACTGATCTACAGGGTGCTTTTCGCATGGATAGGCTAGCGTGATTCATCGTACTTAATTAATACACTTAGATTTCTGACGGTTTGCACAATCGCCCTAAGAAAATTTGTCAAACGGATCTTTGTCTTTAAAACATTGCTGCAAAGAAGCTCAATGCAATTTGCTGAAAGGTTGTTATTACACAGGATTTAGCAATAATAATAGTAATAATAATCTTTGCATTTGATATAGCTCCTTATCACGTCTTCGAGATGTCTCAAAACATTTCACATTAGTGCGATAGGATCGTTAATAAGCAGACAGCAAGATTTCATCTGAAGGACTGCGTCTCTGGCAATGTAATGCTCCCAACTAGAGTGTCAGTGAGCTCAAAACTCAGACTTGGGGCTTGAACCTTCAACCTTTTGACCCAGATGCACAAGTGCTGCCTACTAACTGAGCCATGCTGACATCCAATGAACCCGTCAGCTAAAACAGTCAAAATGTCCGTCTCTCCTACATTGGACCCAGAGTACATTATACCAACCACAGAAATTATCCAAGATTATCTCAGAAGAGTTTCTTGTGAGTCAGGATGAAATCCATTGGGCACAGCTGTGCGCAATTGGCTGCTGCGTTTCGTCATAAAATTTACAATCAATTCACTTTACAGTACATTCTGTGAAGCGCTTTTAAAACGCCTAGAAGACGTGAAAAGCGCTATATCAAATGCAAGGATTATTATTCGTCTCAAAGCACTTCACAGAATTTATTGTAAAGTGTAAAATTTATAATACAACTAGATTTTGTATTGTAAATGACAAAGAATATGTCTGCGTCAGCAGTGCCAATGTTCCTTTGAAGATTGTTAATGCACAGTAAAATCTTCATGTACAGTTTTACTCAAAACCCAACATTTTAACATCTGTACAGTATTTGCAAACAGCAATTTATAATTTCACTCTAAAAACGTGGTGATTAACTGCTGACTTTATTTTAAGTGATAACTGTGCCGGGTAGTACATACCTCTGAGGAACTGAATTATGTAACATAAAGAGTGTTCACCACTCCCCCCTCCTCCAGTCTTTGAGCTAAATTATCTTTGGCAAGGTTTGGTAATCCTCCCACGGAATACATAGAACTGTTCCGACAAGCTACGCCTACCCTAATCAGCCGGGTTGTCAAACGGAGAGGAGAGTATGTGCTTGAAAAGTACCGTTGCCCCTTCTGCAGACTTCCCTTTAGATGATGTTGAAAATCTCCTGCTCTCTTTTGGTCCCGTTTTCAGCGATTTTGACTTAAACAAATCAAGATTTCTCCCTCCCCATTCTATTGCGCGATGGATGTTCCTTTTATCATAAACACTGTACAACCATTCATTGCATTTAGTACAAGGTCCAGGCAAATGGGGAAAAATTATTTGAGATCAAACGTACCTGCCACTTTGCTTGTCATTTCTGTTCCTAACGTTTGACCATATTTTTCTATGCCTGATGGTGAGCTGTTATTTAAACCGAGTGACCTAGCCATGCTATTCTTATCTGACTCTCTCTCCTCAGATCAGATTTAGTTGACATGCTCTGTCCATCCATGCGCTGTGATATCCTAGCTGTCGTCTCCGGCTCAGGGCAAATGGAAATCCTTAACATGGCAAAGGGAGGAGCTTTCGAGTCAAAGGGATTAAATATAATTATTACCTGGGTTATCATGGAGGGATAAAGCAGGAAGGGAACCCAGACCAAACCCCAGCCTGTTCCTGTTGGAACTGGTGAGACTGACCCTATATTTACAGCGTATCTATCACACTGCTGTCTCTAGAGCAGAGAAACCGACCAAGGAATAAACTAAGGTTCCTTACAGGAAAATGAATGTATGACTTGTTGCCTCAATGGTGGGGTGACCCATGGCAATTGTTCAAAGACTTAACACACTGGAGTCTATTCTGCAAACTATTTTGAGTATCCTGGCAAGGTGAAATCTTGGGCAAGTTTCCTTACTCCACGTGCCTGATAATAATCCGTCAACAAAAAAATAACAAATTGGTCACTTCAATCCACAACTGTTTGTGGGGACGCTGCTGTGCGTAATTAGCTGCTGCATTTCGCTCACAATATATACAGTTAATTCACTTTAGAGTATATCCTGTGAAGTGCTTTGAGACATCCAGAAGACATGAAGAGCGCTATATCAAATGCAAGGAATTTTATTATTGGTAATGTTAAAATGTGAGTATTCTGGAGTGATATAGCGACGAGGTTTGTAACAGTAGTATTGTGGTTAGAATGTGACATACCTATTTAACAGGGAGGATTCATTTTTAAGGGAATGCTAGTGCTGCAATTGTACAAAATCTACTTTGATTTGAATTTAGCCCAAGCTAGTGTAGCTGGCAAAGGGTTAAGCTGATTAAAATCACTGAGCTGCTGTGATACAAAGGGAATACAAGAGCCTCAAAGTACTACATTAACATTTTGTTTGCAAATATCTTGTTTGCAAAACATTACTCAAATATGGCAGCATGAATGCAGAATTGCTCCCTCACTTAAAGCAAGTTTGAAGTAGATTAACGTATAATCTAACATAAATTCATAATAGGATACTCTTATGTCTGTGCCATACTCCTTTACGCTGTACCTAGAAATCTCGTCTTGTAATCAATGAGTGATTTTTCAAGGAATACTTATTTTTAAAAAGGATTAACGTTTTACGCTTTGTAACTCACATTCATCTGATGAATACATTCCAGCTCACCGCCTCTCCCAATAAAATGAGGCAGCTATTACTATTATAGCATAGCTGTTATAGCAGCTATAATAATCCTTGCTTTTGGTACAGTGCCTTATCCGGTCGCCGAAATGTCTCAAAGCGCTTCACGGTAAAGTGGAGTGACTGTGTATATTGTGGGCCAAGTAATTGTGACTAGAATGGGTTAGTCAAATCATCCAGTTGTCACAAAGACTCCACGCCTTCTGCACTGCCATTCAGGCAAAAAAAAAGCACATGCCTTTCGCATGCTGTAAGCAGGTATTGTGCTCAGCACTGAGCAGCTTCACACTGAGTACTGCTTACTTACAATGTGTGGAGGGAGGGAGAGCAGTTGCCTGTACAGAGTGCCCACTCTCCAGTTCAGGACAGGGTCCCGAGCCTCTGCGCACACTCTTTAACACATCTGTGAACTTTGCGGCTGAGAAGACGGAAGACATGTTGTCATAATGCGCAAGCTTTAGTTAGAGAATTCTAAAGGCAAGCAGCCGTCACACACACATGGTCTCAAGACATTTTCCACACTGGAACAGAAACAGGGATGTATGTTATTGCTTTTACTTATTATATGCGCAGCTTCATACGTTATAAGTTATAAATTTATTATTATGTGTGTAATATTGGGTTCATAGGACATCTCATTCTTTGAAAGGGAGGTTGTTTATATCAGTAAATGCCTCCTGGATTTAACATATCAGAGTAAGTGAAATAGGTGGGAAGTAAAAGTGTTGGGATTAATGGGAGTAGGAGGATTCCCTGCCCCCCCCCCCCCAGTGACTGGACTGCTCTTCCAAGTCCTGCTGATGAGCCAGGCTAGTCTTTGCTGCCATCAGCAATGCGCTCGCTGGAATACTGCTTCAGCCCTAGAGGGAGAGAGGGCTCTGACATTCTGTTGACAAAACAGCTGTTTGAGTTCCAAGGACACCTTGTTTTCCACCCACCACCAAGTAAAATAGACATTTGGATAATGGCCTGGATTATGTGCACACAGCATGCTCTGCTTTTCATCACACGCTGATGGTGTTTACTTACTATGCATAGCCGTGGGAGTGAGTGGGAACATCTTGGGGTGTGGGGTGGGAGTCTGGACCACCTCGTGCTCAGACCCCCTCCGCACACTGCTTAGAACATCTGTGAACCTTGTGGCTGAGGATGGAAGATGAAGACAGAGTAAAATGAACAGCCTTACACAAACCAAGCTATGTTCCTGGAAGTGAAATGACTCGAAATTGGTTTTGATTGCTTTTCGATGGCAGCCCAAATCATTTTACATTGTCTATATTTATACTACAGTAATGCAATTTGATAATACAGGCAATCTTCCACTCACTGTAATGAACTCCCCCCCCCCCCACCTCCAAGATAGTGGCAGCAGCCATATACCTATCGTATATGGTTAACACCGGTTTCACAGTACAGGGTAACCCATCCTTCAGGATGAGATCAGTACTAAATGCGGCATCGAGCAGCCTGGCCCAGGTTACTGCTTAATTATTAAGGAAAATAATTTTTTTGTGTGTCTTTTTTGAAAGCTGGCTTTCACCTGGGTTGTCAGCCAGTATGACAGGACAGTGCTAGACTACTGCAAGACAATGCACAAACACAAGGCAGGAGGATAATTAGGAGCTGAGGAAACTGCAGGAACAATACTTCTTAGTGCAAGCTATATCAGTCAATATATACAACCAGCAGCATTGCCCGCCGTTATTCTCTAGCTGATACAGACTCAACAATAACAGGTATATTTATATAGCGCCTTTCACGTCTGGATGATATCCCAAGGCGCTGGAAAGACTAAAAAAAAACACATCACATATAGAACGTATCTCAAACTAATTGATACTTACAGTACAAAAATTCTCTTAGAAATGAGATACTGTCACTTTGTGATACAGGGGGACAAAGTATAATAATAATCCTTGCATTTGATGTAGTGCCTTATCACGTTGTTGACGCGTTTCAATGCGGTTTGCAGAATATGCTGTAAAGTGAATTGATTATATATTTTCTGGGTGAAACGCGGCAGCTTCACACAGTAAAACCAGCTGAGACCAAGTGTCGTCTGTCAACAGGCACAACTGTGAATGTTTGTCTCCCAAAACAAAAGTTGGACCTCTTAAATCCATTCGCATTTTCACTGTATAAATTCTACCACTGACTGGCATCAATTTGTTTCTCCCTTAGTCACTGAATAATGCTGAGCTGCTGATGTTTGGCATTTGTGTCTCATAACTTTCAAAAAGTAATTGTATATATACTTTAAAAGGAAAAAAATGCACGGCTATGGAGTAAGAGTGAGGAGGGAGTGGGATAAATTGGATAGCTCTTTGAAAGAGCTGACAAAGACACGATAGACCAAATAGCCTCTTACTGTGCTGTAAGATTATATGATTCAATGATGTTGGAATAATGACTGCACAACAGATCCAGTTACCTGCTCCCCATATCTGTGCCAACGCCAGTGATGATAAATGCAAGTACTTTCTGTGGCAGCCTTGACTTGAAACAGACTGAACACATTCTGAAGCTTCAACAATCAAAATCACACCACATTCCTTTGAACAGATGGATAATTAAAATTCTAGTTTCCTGTAACATAGTTTAATTTTATCTTAGAATAATAATATTTGCATTTGACATAGCTAACTTATAATATTTTTTCTAAATTATTTTGATTTAAAAAAAACCTAAAGAAACAAAAAAGGGGAGACAATTTGTGTCATCTATTCAATAAACACTTAAATCTAGGAAGCTTGGGAGATGTTTAAAAATGCATGTGATTTTATCCATTTCAAATAAAAATGAATGCTGCGTTTGCGATGATTTGAAGCTGCATAAGCCTGTATTTTTGTTATCCAGTAGTTAAAAATAGATAGATACTCAATCAGTGCCAGCGCAGCTGATCTCACATTCAGTATGCACTCATTGCTATAAAAGTTCTTTTTATCAAAAATCAACCAGGGTTCCCTTTCCTCATCACAATTCAGCACTGCCACGTTCGGTAATTTGGGTGACCACAGCAATAACTACAACAAATTACATTTACACAGTGCCTTTCACATCTGGGGGATGTCCCAAAACGCTAGGCAGTGAGATCGGCCGATTACAGCTTAGCTCAACATTACTAATGCTGTTTGGGTGAGGCGAGAGGGTGCTATACTAGAAAATATTTCTGACAACTCAATAAAAAGCAGAGCCAGTGAAAACATCCACATAGACCGGCCCCCCAGCCCCCCGCCACCAACACACACAAACATATAACTTTGAACAAAATGGGACAGAAAGGAGGAATTTCGCTTTTTGCCTGTTTACTGCAAGCATATTGTTTTATGTTAAAAAAAAAAATTCACTTGCAATAAATAATCTCTAGTCGCGTCTAAAAAAAAATTACATTTGAATAGTGCCTTTGTTTCCAGCAAAGATTGGCTGATACGGAATTAATTCTAACACCACCCCATCCTTTGCCAAATCTCCACAATTAGACTTCAACAACAGTAACATTTTGGGCAATGCAGCTTCAAACATAGGATGCGGTAGCTCAGAGTGACGTGAATTTATCCGTGGAAAATAGTCAAAAATGGTACAAACAGAATTTGTTTATAGCTGAACAGCGTGCAGTTGGTAAGCTTAGGCCATTCATAACAGTATAACTCCTCTGAATTGCAATCATGCAAACTTGATAATTTAATCTTAACGGAAACTGCTGGGAGACAACTGTGATTGTAGCTTTGTGTTGCAGTGTTGGCTTTACATTGTCATGTTATCCTGGCCGAATTTCTACCATTATTTTTTCTACAAATCCCTTGCTCTACTTTACCATTGCGAAGAGATCCTTTTCTTTGCAACCAGAAGATGAGGTGAGGGTTTTTTTTAAACCCGGAGAGTTGCTACGAACTGGAATGTACGGCCTGAAAGGGTTGTGGAAGTAGATTCAATAGTTGCTTTGAAAAGAGAATTTGGTACTCGAAAAGGAAACATTTGCAGAATTATAGGGTAAGAGTGGGATTGGCTGGATTAGTTGGATAGCTCTTTCAAACAGCCAGCGCTGGCATGATGGGCCAAATGGCCTCCTTGTGTTCTGTATAATTCTATGATTTTCTTTATTTTGCTGTATTTCTAAACGGAATTCCTTAGGTGAAGGCTTAGCTCATTCCTTCTGATAACGCAATTAAAGAATTGCACTTGGAAAAATTCTGCAAACTAGACTCTATTCTGAGATTAATTTGCAAATGCAGTATACGTGTAGACAAATCTATCGACTCTGATTGGAAGTTTGGATACATTCAAATGCCTTGTAATACCTGCACCTTTCAAAATGCTTTTTCAATTTTTACAATTTAAGTTAAATTGGAGGTAATTTCATTGCTTTATTTAATTTACTCAGTAATTTACTGCACTCCATCCCTTCTAATCCCAACCCCCAGTTTGGTTTCACATCCTTAACAGTCCAGCGCCTTGGGACGTCCTCCCGGTATGAAAGGTGCTGTAAAATGTAATTTGTTGATGTCCTTATTTTCTAACTGACGCTCCAGGTTCGATCTTTTAGCTCCTATCTCGTTACTTCTTCTATTTTTCATTGCTGGTTAAATGTATTTAACTTCAAATCTACATGTAGAAAGTGGATTATCTTTTTAATTTAGAATTAAATGATTTCAGTGGGGAGACCACGATTTTCCCAAATTGCCTACTATATAACTGTAGTCACTTAAGAAGCAACATTACCTCCTATTTATTCTATGTAACGGGACTTAACTGACCTGATTTCTGTAAGTGTGTTAGGTTTATTGTGTTGGGCACTCTTTCTCTCTTATACCACGAATGCTAAGTGTTGAAAGGGAAAATTTATTTCAGTCTGATAAATTCAGCTTACACTTCAGTGGCAGAGTATTACACTGTAGGTCTCTCAGTTTGGTCGGGGGAACGACAACACAGAAATACAAACTACAAGATGTGGATTGTGCAAACCACAAGGTATTCAAATAACTAGCTAATAATAATAATAGTATTTCTTGCATTTGATATAGCGCCTTATCATGTTGTTGAGATGTCACTGCAAAGTCCTCTCAACATGAAAGTCGCTATATAAATGTAAGTTTTGATTGATTGAAAGTGAATTGATTGTACATTTTTGTGGGTGAAACGGGGCAGCCAATTGCACTCAGGTGTGTGAAATTTTTTATGAATGGCCACTTCCTACAATTTGAGCACGCACACACACACACACGCACACACACACACACACACACACACACACACACACACACAGGCAGTCACGTGAAATGCAATAACACACAGCATGCCCAAACGACTTACAGAGTACAGGAGGTGGAGGGTGGGCAGTCTCGCCTGACTGGTTCCTTACAGCACTGCTCTCAGCGCCCTTGGCTGGAAGCAGCATGCAAAGGGACGATGGAAACAAACACACAGAGCATGTTACACAATTAACAGGATGAATGATGGATAAACACCACAAGGTGGGGAGAGGAGAGTGTGGGGGAGTATGTGCGGGGAAGGAAAGGCAATGAATCGACCTATACCTTTCACAAACCTAAATATTTATTATGATCAGTTTGGCTTATTCAAAAAAGGTTGAAAGTGAAAAAAGGATGCGAACTTGGGCAAATTATTATAATAATAATGATCATGTATTAAGACTTCTCAAAGCGCTTTACAGAATATATTTTAAAGTACATTTTGTGGGCAAAATGCGGAAGCCAATTGCGCCCACAAATAAATGTGGGTTGAGTGCCAAATTTTTTTACAGGGATTATTACCCTCGGAAAGCAATCCGTGAATTATACTCGCAAACTGTTCAATAAGATGGACTTTGAAAGTCTGATGTTGTGAAAACAGTGGGGTAAAATAGGTTCACGGGGTGTAGTCTTTTTGTTAGCGGCTTTTATGGAGTTTCCATTGAATAAAATGGAGAACCATTTAAGATGCTGATGACTAACGCAATGTGGTTGGACTCTTCTGCAAGTGTTAGAGAAAGAGCGCTCAGTATTAACCCACTGAGTGAGTGCTGGTCTCCATGTCATTGGCCTCTGAACTGAATCCGGCTGAATTTCAGCTCAGATAAAAAGGCAAAGTTGCGTTTAAAGTGACAGGTTGCATTTAACAGACAATAGACATTGCAACACCGAAACAAAATGAATATGTGGAGGGGAGAAGGAGTAGACAGGAAAAATTGGAACATGAAAGGGGTCAGGATGAGGAACGCATAATCACACAATTGACTGTACCATAGACTAATTATGGGTCACATTTCAGAGAGACAAAAGGCCTAGTCACTGCCACACAGTTTCCTGCAATCGCCACGATGAAATTATGGGTTTGCTGCCATGAAATCAACATGAAATACAGTCAACAAGCGGATTTCAACCCTCCAGTAACGGTGATAATAAGTCAAACATAAAGACTTGAACATGCACCATAGTAATTTGCTTCACTCGATTGTTTTAACACATAGATGGCGCAGCCTTAGTATCTTGCTTGCATGCAGGGGTGTTTGGAAATGGGGCTTGTGTGTGGAGCAAGGAAACTTGTTTAAGGTTTTGCCCAGGAATTGAACCTGGGTCCCCTTGCTTTAACCACAGGAATACAGTTAACTCTCTAGTCAATAGAAGAAGTGACTCATAAGGTTACATACTCCAAACGTGCTCAAAAATACTGAACAGAAATGAACCTTAAAAACATTCTGAATAAATGCAGGGTTTAGAAAGTCAAAGAAATACATATACAGTATCTGAATATTTCTTATTAACACTGTACTAACTTAGCAGTTCAACTAGATTGATTCATCACAAAATGAGAAGGTGAAAATGTGACGTTTACCTGATCTGGTTGACGTGATTTTATGAATCTGCTATGAAACGCTTTCTTTTTTCACTTATTCCTAAAGCAAGTGTGGTTGTGATAAACTGCATGTGCTTCAGGAATAAATTGAACCTCCTTTCCCTCCTGATCACTCACCAAAAGAAAGAAAAGTTGTTGCAAGGAACATCCATGGGTGGATAGCTTTACTGAATCTCATCTTCTTGCCAGCATTTAGTGTGATTAACAAAGAGTTTATTCTATGTTAATCACTTCACCCACACGAGAGAATCCTATCTAAACTTTAGTCAACAAGTGGGATTCACTTGACCAGTTTAAAACTCAACCAAAAGGTTTAATTCACTAAAAACAAATCTCATCCATCAGTTCAGAACTTACAAAGATTTAAATGATAATATTCATAATAACAGTCCCAGTTTTGTCCACAAAATACAGTCATTTCACTTGACTGTATATCCTGTGAAGTGCTTTGAGATGTGATAAGGTGCTATATCAAATGCCAGGACTATTATAATAATTTGATATAGCTCCGTATTGTGTCAAGATGTTTCAAAGCACTTCATCGGATTAACTCTAGAGTGCAGTGACTGTGTATTTTGTGGGCCAACACAACAGTCGATTTGTGCATAGCGGTGTCCCATAAAGAGCCATGAAGCCAACTCACTGTGTAGCCACTGTATACAGGCTTGTGTTCGAGATGCTAAAGACTAAAATCTTGTAAGGAAATTTCTACGTTGCCCTTCCTCCTCTGATTTGCTATCACACTGTTCCACAGTACACGCTGGATGAAATGAATACAGGCAGGTTAATACTCCCGGAAAAGGAATCTGCCAAATGACTAACAAGCAACAACTGACTAATAATAATAATAATAACTAATAATAGGTTGTTACTTATGGCTAGGCAAACAGGCATACATATACGTGTGGAGTAAGGAAACTTGCCCAATGTTTTGCAACCCAGGTCTTCTCGCTTGCAAGGCAAGTGCTCTAACCAATACGCTACAGGACTCCACTCCTCAACCTGTCTCTTACCTTTAACATCTTCATCTTCAATGGTGGTGTTACTGCTATCGGAAGATTCCTAAGAAGGAAACAGAGCCAGTGTTATTTGCAATGCTGTAAGTGTCAGGGCAACTTTTGAACATGTTCTGGGTATTTTTTTTTCTTTACGTTGACACAGAATTTTTAGTGCCACCCGCAGACGGTGGTGGTATGCAAACTCACAAAGTTGGAAAAACTTGAGTGAAACAGGGCAGAGGAAAGTGTGATGAAGGAAATGGAGTAGAAGAAAGGAGCCAGGTATAGATTTATTTCCATATCGTGCTGATTTGTACCGAGATACCGCTTACTAGCATCCAATTACTTGTGTTGTTAGAATGACCTTTCCAGGGATTTATTTTAACTTGTATTCTGACATTTCAAAAAGTCCTACCTACTCTTGTAATGTTGATCATGGTGTCCAGATTGCTAACTAACTAAGAGATGACTGACTGACGTTGCAGGCATAAGCTGTGCTTACAAAGGCAGCTACCTACCACTGTTCTTACAGGCAACTGAGCTGTTTCCGCCAATCGATACAAATAATAATAATAAATCTTGCATTTAATATAGTGCCTTCTCATGTCATGGAGACTTTGATAAGACTGGACCTTACTCTCCCTCACACCCGTGCCACTTTGCACCAGTTAAAATATCAAGCCGTCAAACAGTGCACTACATTTACTTGTGTAATGAGCAGCCTTTAGTGGAACCACAAAGCATTATTTGTATTGTATTTCAATGACACTGTTGTGGTTCAATCGCACAGCTCCTGCCTTCATGGATTGGATTATCTGCTGGTGTTAAAGCCTGGAGTATAGACATCCTATTTTATTATCTCCCTTTGTGATAGATGCAAAGATCATCAGGCCCTTACAGGTACCCAGTTATTATCTTAAAAGATAATAATAATCCTTGCATTTGATATCGCGCCTTACCATGTCGTTGAGACATATCAAACCGCTTCATAGAATATACTGTAAAGTGGAGTGAATATTTTGTAGGTGAAACACAGGCTGAGCCAATTGCATACATCACTGTCCCATGAACGGTTGTAGATTGAGTGACCAAATTATTACTATTGAAAAAAAATTGAAGGAATTGTTACCCAGGAAAACAATCCGCCAGTCAACTAACAACCAGGTTCCTATTTATTGTTTGGTAACCAGAGGCTTGTAGAGTAAGGAAATCTGGCCAACATTTCGCACTGCTCGGGAATCCTCTCGCTTGCGAGGCGAGCGCTCTAACCAATACGCTACCTCATAAAGGACTCCACAATTGTACAATTTTCACAATAGAAAAGTGCCTCTAAAGTGACAACATAAAATCTGCAAAGCAGGAAAAGACTAGACTACAGCACACACAGAGGTGGTACCTTCATCCCATCCACAGGGTTATGGATGACAGTAGTTTGTGGCTCCTAAAGAGAGTGGAAAAGCAGATATAGAAAGGGAAATTTTTAGTGTGGAGGGAAAAAAAAAGTTAAAACGAAAAAAAACAGAGACAGTCGGGTTTGGGAAGAGTATTAGACGAGAAACAGAAAGAGAAGAGAGAAAGCGAGTGAAATACAGCATCCAAATGCGTACATTTCTCCTACAGAACTGTACCAAGATAAAAAGTCCTTGAATATAGTTAGAAATGAAAAAGATGACTACTGGATTTGCAAGGAGAGGTGTGTGTGTATATATGTGGGTGATTTGCAGAGATCAATAGAAATGTGGTTTTGCAGAGATCAATGAAGGGGAAGTATGTTTCACGGGGACTGCACTTTTGATCAGGGGTAAAGTGGAGGAAGAAGAACTAATGACATCCATTTTACATAGTATCTCTGCTTGTCCAATGCAAAAGTTAGCATCGCTCTGTGTACTTTACCTCAATGATACTGTAGGATACCAGCCACATTAAGGGCCCCGATTCCAAATCACACCTGGCTCATTGCCCGTTGGAACCTTACAATTAAAAGTGTAGCTAAATTTACGATCGTTTAACATTAGTTACACACTGTTCAAGGCGCTTTGGACTTTAGTAATAATCTCGGTAAATATGACATTACGCTCTTTGCATTTAAGAAAGCAAGCAGTATAAGTCAAAGTCTTAAAAGTTGAAAGCTGTCTCTTGTGAGTAGGTTTGTGATGTTCAAAGTATCGTGAAGGCTTGGGGTGGGGAACATAGCGTTGGGAAGAGAGAGACTGCTTGAAAATGGGACAAAACAAAACTTGAATGAAGAAGAATGAGGGAGTTAGTTAGATGTTTATGGTGGTGAGGCAGTGGGGGAGGAAGAGTGTCATTTTTATTCTTTCAATTAGTCATACGGTTTACAAATCGGGAAGTTCTATTGTCGCGTTTATGCGAAGGGAAAGGTATTTAATGTACAGCTGTCCTCCCCTCTCCCCCCCAACTCCCCCCAAATAACACAGAAACTGAAGGCAACCATAAAGTCAAGAGACTTGGGCGTGGTGTCCCAGCCTTGGTTCCAATTTACCATCAGCTGCCGGCAGAAGGAAAATGTGTTGACGGTGAAAACATCTGTTGTACAAAATGAGTAAAGTGACTTTTACCCCCTGAAACTGTGGGAGTTGTGTGTGAGGGTAAATTCACGCGACACGGCGGCGGTCATTCAGGAGGTGTTGGTTACTGAGGCAATGTTAACCAGAGAGAATTCTTTGGGACAAATAATGGAATGAGGATTAAGCTGGATCGGCGGATGTTGGGGTACACAATGCTTTCCGAGATGTTACCCAAAAGTTCCGACTTGGTTTGTGAGGCTAGAAAGTCACAGAAGCAATTAAACGTCAGCTTCGGGGTGCCAGTGGACTGTGAACATAGGGAGGAGTGAAAGAAAGGCTTTTGTTGTTTGGTAACAACATAGGAATAGGAGGAGGCCATTCAGCCTGTTGTGTCATTCTATCAGAATCATTGCCTGATCTGTATCTCAATTCCAAATGACTTTGCCCCATATCCCTTTGATACACTGACCTATCACTACCTCAGTCAAATCTGAATGTGTTCGTGTATTCTCAGACCTTAAACATCCTCTCTTGTTGACGGTCCAGAGGATAGTTACCCCGAACGAACACAGCTGGGAGAGAAAGCCAGTGAGATTGCAAGACAAACAAACAAGGAGAAAAATGTTCGTAAAACATGGCTCTATATAGGATGCTCACTACATACTGCGATGCTAAGAAATACCTTTTTGGAAATAATAAGTCAAATATCTGTAATATTTAATTTGAATATTTGTAATCCTTCTCCCCCCACTGCCAAAACAAATCGTATTGCATTTTTTTTACACAACTCCCCAGTTGAATCAAATGTCCATGTTTATCAGTAGAATTTCCACTGATGTTAAAGTGACCCGCTCGATATATTAACACTCTCTTTTCTTTAGCCTTTGAGTGTCAAAAAATAGTCATTACCTCCTTTCCTGCAGCCATATTCACCCCTACCCCTCTCCCTTCAATGTGTAGTTAACTCTACAGTAAATAGAAGGGGGGAAAAGAGTTAAAATTAATTTGAAATTGAAGCAGCAATTTGCTTTGTCCTCCCTCCTTCTTCCCCACTCACTCACACACTCACGTAAATGAACTCAAAGGGTTTTTAAAACTTGATGGTGGGCCATGGTTTACGAGCGAGAAAGACTGTAGTAGTAATAAAGAAAGGCTGTACCAGAGCAGGGCAGGGAATGTTTCCTTTAGGACTGGTAACTACGTTGTTTTTGGTGCTGTTTGTCTGAGGCTGTGCAGAAAACAACAGAGGGACACAATGTTTAATTCAAAGCCTTAACATCCATTGAGTGCGCCTTCAACCCACCTCCCGTTGCCCCTCCAGCCCTTCTTTCCTCTTCTCCCCCTCCCACCCCACGCAAACGTGAGAAAAATTAAACTGCGCTCAAAGTGATCGCACTGTGTGCAGTGGAGATGTGCTTGTTGTAATTCAATGCTGGATGTTGTAAAGCACTAATAATAGTCTTTGCTTTTAATAGAGTGCCTTATCACGTCATTGAGACGCCTCACAGCGCTTCACAGAATATACCGTAAAGTGAACTGTCTGCATATTTAGTGGGCAAAATATACAAACGACGGAGAGAGCAGGCCACAGAGAATCTCTCTCTCTTTTTCTCTGTCTCTTGCTTTGCAGATATGAACCTGCAACCAATTCACTAAAAGCCAGCATAAGGATGTTGCTGAGCGAGCAAGACATGACCAGCCTCCATGCATCGATAGTGGGTCATATCAGTGGGGTTCTGAGCTGCGGGGATCGGTGTTAATGGAGGCATATGAGTGCACAGCAAAAGTCATAGCCTAAACCAAAAGGCAGCACACCAGATGGTTCAATTTCCTTTTAAAGACGCAGAAACCAGAATAATATCACCAGTGAATCACAGACACACACAAACACACTTCCAGTAATTTCTTCGTTCTAGGCACCAACTTCCAGCCTTGCACTCACATCAGTTCACCTTCCACCATCCAGTGAAGCAAGCATATGCCATATTCCCACACTATATCTTGTATCTAGAGATATTATTAACCTAACAGAAATCTATCTAATTTGTTCTTGAAAGAATCAAGTCACTGTCTTCCCACTAACCACTGAAGTAGTGTTTCTACAGAATTGTTCTGAATTTACCCCCCTATCCCCCCACCTCAAACACTTACTTTTGTTTCGGGCTTTGAAAATACAATCCCTGCTGAAGTTTCCTCTCCTTTATTTCCCTCCATAGAACTACACTAAGGGTTGTTAGTCCCACCTAGTATATGCCGGTGTTTATACTCCAAACAAGCCTGCCTCCACTCCCTCCGCCTGATCCTCCTCTCTAATCCGCCCTCCCCCACATGGGCATCAAGTTTACTCTTTAAACACGTTGATGCTTTTTTTTTGATTGCTTCATCCACAGCTTTGAACAGTGAGTTCCCGACTGTCCAGAGCCTTGGGGCATCCTCCCGATGTGAACGGAGCTGTACAAGTTTAATTTTGTTGTGGTTGTTGAGTACCGCACCCTCTGAGTAAAATTCGTCCTAAATTAATTCCCTGTTAGATCTGCTCACGGCCCCCTATCTTGTTGGACTTGGAACAAGTGAAAAACAACCTCTCAAAAGTCCATCTTTTTGAATCTATTCACATTCTTAATAATAGCCAGGATAATATTACTGTTCTGTTTTCAGAGCTGGGTGTGAGCTCCTCCTACAGCCCAGCATACGCAGTGCTCAACGGAACCCTGGTTACCAATGATAAGTGGTGTGTTCAAAGGCGCTTGAGTATCAGGCAACTGCTAACTTCCTCACCTACATCAACAATGTCAGCACTCTTTCAATACTTGTTTGGCCCTAAAAGTAAATCATTTTTAACCATAGGAAAACAATAGATCATTGCGCAATTGTGTTTAAAATACAAATTCTCTCCTATTCAGTTACACATCCACATGAGATATTAACAAAAGGTAAAATACACTGGCATTGACAATAATAATAATCATTGCATTTGATATAGAGCCTTATCATGTATCAAAGCGATACAGAGGATATACTGTAAAGTGAATTGACTATTTTGTGGGCAAAATGTAGTTAATGGTAATCGAGTGAGATTGGTATTATTGGTCGATCGAGACCAATTTCTGATGGCGATCGGCAACGCACATTTTGGAACCTTGCATCGTAAAAGCAAATGGGAGCGAGAGAAGAAAGAGAGAGGGCAAGGGAGGAAAGGAGGTGTTTTGATTAGTTTTTACATTTATAACTCCGCCACATGCAAAGTGAGTTATTTCTACTCAAAAACAAGTGGATGAAATAAACCAGGACCCTGGAAATACACAAGGGATCGATTGCTTGTGCCGTGTCCTGGTAGAGAAGAGAGGGATGGAGGGAGGAACGGAGGGAGCGAGGCAGATAGGGGGAGAGAAAAGAGAATAAAATTACATTAATGTGAACTGAAGTTGAAATTTGAAAAGGGTCCTCACCATTAATTGAACACTGGAACTTGATTTTCTTTTCTGAACGGACCAATATGAGAGAGAGAGAGAGAGAGAGAGAAAGAGGGGAAAAAAAAGAAACGGTGACTGGTTTACACATGTTGTAGTTTCTCCCAAAGCCAGGTCCAGGTCAGCTCATTACAATCAACCTTTAAAAGACTAATTAATGTCTCGAAGGGAGTTTGCTGCATATTAACAGACTTTTTTTAAATTATATATAAAACGTCTTCGAATTCCTGAAAGAATGCGAATGACTTAACAGCAGAATAAGCTGCAGTATCCCTTCCTGGTCAGTCTGCCTAGGTTGTGGTTCGGACATGACTCTAACCCTTGCATCTGGTAAAGTGCCTTTCACACTGGGAGAACATCCCAAGGAGCTTCTTACGTGCGGAGTGACTGTACTTTATAGACGAAACGTGGTAGCCAATTTACGCACACTAATGTCCCGCAAACAGTTGTGGAACCGATTTGAAGGTTGGCGCTGATGTTGTAGGAGAGGAATGAGGATATCAAGGGAAAGAAGAGTTTATAAGATCATGAGGGGTTTCGACAGGGCAAATAGAGAAAAACTATTTCCACTCGTGGGTGAATCTGTGACTCGTGGTCACAGATTTAAAATAGTTTCAAGGCGAAGTAGAGGGGAGCTGAGGAGAATTTTTTTCACTCAGCGAGTTGTTCGAATCTGGAATGCATTGCCTGAAAAGGTGGTGGAGGCTGATTCGATAACAACTTTTAAAAGGGAATTAGATCTTTATTTAGGGAGAACGGGTCTATTAGGCTATGGGGAGCGGGCAGGGCAGTGGGATTGAATCGCTCTTTTCAAAGAGCCGGCACAGACTAGATGGGCCGAATGGCCTCCTTTTGTGCCGTAAAATTCTATGATTCTATGTTTTATATAGTTCCATCAAAATATAAAGGAATTATCCAGGCCAACAAAAAAAACTATCCAATTTCTTGGCAAGTCTCTCCCTTTTGTTAATTGTCGAACGAGTAATGTAATTGATAATAAATAATAATAATAATCCTTGCGTTTGATATTGCCTAATCACATAATTGAGACATCTCAAATTGATTTAGTCAGCAAATTGGAAAAAAAAGAAATTACATGCTTGGATTAATGCAATCTGTGGATTGCCTAGGTTTTTCCTAGCTTTCTCTTTTACGAGGAGAGTGGGGAAGGGGGCTGGGGTGAGGAGGAGAGATAGTGGGAAGTTGGGGGAAGAGATGAGGTGCAGTGGAAAGCTTTGAGGATTTCCCTCTACCCCTCCCCTCCACGAACCACTAAGAACACAGGATGGAACAGAAAAGGGATACTGCAGCTTTGGGTGCATAAAATAAAAATCAACTTTGTCCACCCTTTCACCAGCACAGTATTCGTATAATAAATCTCTTATTGACGTTCACTTTTCTCCCCAAAGCTTTTTTTTGGTTATTTTCATATCTTAAAACCGGAATAATTGCTCGGACAGCAGTTTGAGTTGCAACCAGACAAATAATAATCCTTGGATTTGATACAATGCTTTATCATGTCCTCGAGACGTCTCAAAGCGCTTCCGAGAATATACTGTAAAGTGAATTGACTACATTTGGGTGAAATGTGGCAGCTAATTGCGCACA
This sequence comes from Hydrolagus colliei, assembly GCA_035084275.1. NCBI lineage: Eukaryota > Metazoa > Chordata > Chondrichthyes > Chimaeriformes > Chimaeridae > Hydrolagus > Hydrolagus colliei. The sequence goes on from CM068777.1 coordinate 927,035, forward strand.
GCAGTGTCCCACAAACAGTTGTGGATTGAGTGACCAAATTATTATTATTCCTCACTGAGTGTCACCTCTTGCAATGCAATCATGCTGGTGAAAGGGTCAGTTCTATAATTAGGTAGAATGCTCAAAGGATATAGAGCAGGAGGGCCAACATGCATGTACACTGCCATGTCAACTGCAATGTTGCTTTGGAGCTATTTTGCATCATGCATTTTGTGTCAGACATTTCTGATGGTCATTTTGCTTAATTTAACATCCTGAAAAAAAAATCATAAACCAGGGCAACTGTTTCTCAATTTCACTCATGCAAACGTGTAATAATAATAATATATATATATATGTTTAAATTTACCTTTTTTGAAACACTCCTAACTTTCCCATCTATGGGTACTTTGTTAGCCTCGATCCAATCTGATTTCCCTCAGATTTCCCTGTCAGACCTTTCAGCCTCTCTTCCTCCACCCTTTGGAACTCTATCCCACAGTACCTTCGCCTCGCTTCCTCCCTTGCTTCCTTCAAGGCACTCGTCCTCTTCGATCGCACCTTTAGTCACCCACCTGATCCCAACCCCTGACTATCCAGCACCTTGAGATGTCTTCCCGACGTGTAAGGCACTGTGTAAATGTAATGTGTTGTTGTAGTCAGACCTGCAAAAGTCTGATACTACAGTGAGACCAGGCTAGCATCTTATTATCCTTTCTCCTCCCATCTCTCTCTCTCTCTCTCTCTCTCAAGATGGACTTTCACTCTGTTGACCACTTGCTCAACATAGAAGGATGGGCGTTCTCTATAGCCAATCGCCCTGTGTGTGTGTGTGTGTGTGTGGGAGAGCAAGGATCTTTTTTCCTTTAAAAATATTTTAAATTAAGTTACATTAAATTAGACATGGGTGATGTAGCAACATGTGTAGCTTAGGCTCTGTGGCTTTTAAGCGTGTGCTTTCTCTTGGCAAAGAAAAATAAGGTTTGCGTTCAAAGGCACAAGATGTGGCAGTGCGCAAGAACAAAGCTGGTTAGTGTTCTCTTTTGCGTCCAGAGACAGTATATGTATGGTACTTGCTCTTTGAACATTCTACCCATTTGCACAACAGGGAAAGAAGCATGAATTTCAGCCGCACAATCTCTCGAGATTCGCATGAATCTCACCTCCACCCCCGCACCTCCCTTTGTATGGCACAAAGCAGGCTTCGGTATTTCAAAGCTGTTGTAAACCTTTGCTCAAAGTCTACGAATATTGGTCGGTAAAGTAGAGGACATGGCTGTAGGATAATTGCCAAAAAACAAAACCCAGCGGAGACCAGGTGATCTGGAATGCATTGCCTCTGAAAGGATGGGTGGAAGCAGATTCAATAATAGCTTTGAAACGGGAATAGAATAGGTACTTGAAAAGAAAATGTGCAGGGATCTGGGATGAGAGCAAGGGAATTGGACTTGGATAACTCTTTCAAAGAGCCAGCACAGGCACAATGGGCTGAATGGGGTCCTATGCTGTAGAATTCTATGATTTAACCGATGCACGTAATTAAACCATTCAGCCCATAAACCTCGCTCCATTAATGGAGAGATTGGATGGGCCAAGCTGTAGGTTGGTGTAGATGCTAGTCTGTGTTTGACAGACTGGGGAGAAAAAAAGGACCAAATCAATTCCCATTTAATAGGCTGAACTGTAGTGTTGACAAAGTCACAAACTTAAATATGTCCAATTGGCAAAGCCATGAACTGAGCAAATAAAGGCGGAAGGAACCTCTATCCCCTTTGTGGAAGAAACCAATCTCAAGATTTAGGTTTGGTTTACATACGCCTTGGGAATGGGATGAGAGACTGCAGTTGCATCAGCCTCATTGCCCAAAGGTGTTACGATGTTTACAACAGCTGTGAAATGTATATCGCCAATGGCTGGCCCCATGAAATGGGATGCAGAATTTACTGTGAAAGGACAAATGTACTGGTTACTTGTGTGCAAGAAAGCAGAAAGGAGCTGCAGATCTCTCTATTCAATACACAGTTGCAGAAGGAGTGATGGATGGGAGGTTTCACTATAGGGGGACATCTCTGTTTGTAAGTCACTAGTTAAGTCATGCAGATGTGGTCTCTCTAACCCTGAGGAATTCTCAGCAAGGCCTGGGAGTTTGGGAACTCAATCTGATGGAAGTGGTTGCTTTTGAAGCTGCATTATGGCAAATTTACTATATGCTTTTCCATGCACTTTGGGACCTGTGATTAGAACAGTCATTCTTATTCCAGTCACACAAAGCTACTCCACCCTAAACCTTCTTATGTCTGGAAAAGAAGAAGCACTCTCTCTCATTCTGCCGGAGAGTATGAGGGGCATTTTGGCAAGAACCAAGGTTTGGGGGGGTGGGGGGGTAGTACTGCTGGAGTTTAACCATCTAAGGCCATTGAAGGCCGTCTGGGCAAGCTTCTATCCACTAGGACTACATAACCTATTTAGGCTTTGGTTGCAGAAACTGAAAGGGAGCAACCTATGTCCCCAGTGCCATCCCTTGATTAAAACCCTTAGATCCCCACTATCCATGGAATTATTTTCGTCCCGATTGTGTTACTTGGTGTAGAGGGAGGAAAGGGAGAAAAGGTGACACAAGTTGAGGAAACAGAACCCCAACGAGGCAATGAATTTCACCCCTTCCCCGACTAACCTTGCATGTTGCCTTGGTTCCATGTTTCAGTCAGAGTGGTTGTTCTAATTACTTTAAGCTTTCAGCACACAAACATGTGTCCCAGACCCATTTGTCCAGTGTCCAGTTTACACCTAAGCTTTCTTCACCAGATTGAACAATGGGCAGAGCAAAGCAAAGCTTGGGCTGGACTGGTAGCAAATGGTGAACACTTGTGCGCAGGAAGTTTGTGGTGGAGGGGGCGGATGGTGAGGGGTGGGTGAGTGAGAGAGAGAGTGAGAGATTTGGCAAGCATATACAGAAAGGGGCTGAGATTATTATAGAGCAGAGTGCTGTCAAACGGAAGCAAGAGAGAAACTAAGACTCGAGTAGAATGTCAAATCCCTACCACACAGCTGAACAATACTGGGCCCGTGTTTTTACCAAGTTCTGTTTGAGTTGTTTTGTTTTGCTCTCCCCCTCCCACCAAGCCCCCCCCCCCCCCCCCCCACCTGTCTGCTCCTTTCACCTCAAACCAAAACCATCCTCTTAACAAAATGAGATGACCAAATAATTGGTTCAAATACAGATTTTTTTTAAATATAAAAATATAAAGGATAGAGAAGTTCATGCAGATTGTAAGGATGGACCTGAATGCTGAGAATGTGTACCTTTATGACTCTCTCTCTGCCTCCATATGGAATGTCTGCTGTGTTTTGTATTAAGGTTACACTTCTCTGAAACCAGTCATGGGATGGGAGCATTAGTGTCATTAATGATGAACTCTACATCATTCCAGGGATGAATCCACCATGCAATTCTTGTTAGTTATGATAATAATCCTTGTATTTGATACAGCGCCCTTTCGAGTCCTCGGGACGTCTCAAGGTGCTTCACAGAATTATACTGTAAGTACATTGACTGTATATTTTGTGGGTGGTACCTACTCTTATACAGGTAATTTGTTCCTGTACACTTCACTTACCACTTGAATTTTCTAAACTCAAGAACTGACACAAGAACTGCCACCGTTTGCTAAATGGTTTTCAACAAGGGAATGACAGAGAGCTGAAGAACTGGCCCGGGGATGGTTTGGATTTGAGGTGAAGGGAGTGGACAGTTCTGCGGAGGGATGGGGAGAGGGTGAGCAAAAAAAATAGTTACGACATCTCAAAGTGCATAGGAATAGGAGTAGACCATTCAGCCTTTTGAACCCATTCTACCATTCTATTAGATTATGGCTCTACCTCAACTCCAATTTCCCACCCTTTCCCCATAATCCCTGACCTAACAAATATATTGTAGAATGAATTTACAGTGCTTTGGCGGCCAAAACGTGGCAGCCAACTGCACACAACAGTGTCCCTCACCAACAGTTGTGGATTGATTTGTTTTTTTTGTTACGACTAATTCAAATGAAAGCTAGGTGGATTAATCCCTGGAAGCAGCACTCTGGAAAAATACTTTCATCACAATATCTTTAAAAGAAAAGGAATTAAAAGGTTCCATTCCTGCTCTAGATAGAAACAAATATGAACAGCATCAATTCAGATCACACCACCATGCACAGCCCAAAAAGGCGCTATTAAAATGTCTTTCCATTTGAAGGATGCCAGAACCTCCCCCAAGCCTTGGCTCTTGCCAACCTGTGCCCAATACTCTCCAGAATTAGGTGAATAGGATGCATCCTTTCAGGGAGAGAGTGGGAGGAAGTGAGAGTGAGCGCACACATGGGAATTTCCATGTGTAGGTGGGAGTATCCATGTGTGGAGTATCCAAACCACCTGGCTGTCCAAAAACAAATTGAGATGTGTCGTGCTCACTGTATTGTGAATGTGACAGAAACCAAGGCTTCCTGTGTCTGACAGGCAGAGGTTCGCAATGGTGGGTGGGGGGGGGGGGGGGGGAGATCCTGTTAGTTGGATATCCCTTGGGGTTAGATGAGCTAAAGCTGAATACAATAAACAGACTGGCGGTGATGGGAGAAATTATCACAGCATTTGCAAACCAGGTGCTCTCTTTCCTGCACAACCGCCACCCTGAATGGCTGTAGATTTGACATAGGAAATCAGCAACATGTAAATAAGAAAGCTTTGCTGAATTGCAATGGGGTAAATCAAACACATAGAAAATCTTTTAACTCAAACTACGAGCCTTCACGTAAATAGGAGTAGTGGAAATAGATAATAATATCTGTGTACTTAAACAGCGCCTTTCACGTCAGGAGTACATCTCAATGCGCTTCACAGGATTTTACTGTAAAGTATTTACCCTGTGTTTTGTAGGCAACTGTCTGAATTTTGTGGGTGAAAAGCGGCAGCCAAATACACACAACAATGTACCCCAAAACATCGTGGATTTTGGAGGATTTATTACCCCCGGAAAGCGCTCCGCCACTCGACTAACAAACAAGTTCCTACTTACTGCTAGGTAAGTTGACTAGGGAAACTTGCGGTTTTGCTCTGCCTGACAAGCAAACCCAGGTTCTCTCAATTGTGAGGCGAGCGCTCTAACCGCTAAGCTACGGGACTCCAGTACAAATGTACAAAGTACGTGTGCTGTTTATCAAAGTAATTACTTTTACTACTCAAAAAAGAATTTTGAGCACCACCGAAGGAGTCTTTTATACAATACTAGATCGCTGGCTGTTGCATTTCATTGCTAGAATCCACTGACACACAAGGCTCTTGCCAGAGTGAAATGTGAGTTCCTGTTTAACCATCAGGTCAAAAGTTTTCCCCAGTGTTCATACAAAAGAACAGATGCTACATTGTTCACTTTCAATTTGAATCATAGAATCTTACAGTACAGAGGGAGGCCATCCGGTCCATCATGCCTTTGAAAGAGCTATCAACTAGTACTGCTCTTACCCTTTTTACATAGCTATCCAATTCCCTATTTGAATATATTTCAAATATATACACATGGAGAGCAAGCCATTCGCCCCAGCTAGTCTACTCCAGTTTACTTCTCTTTATGCCCCTCTATTCGGTTCTCCCATCATGATTTCCTCTAAACACAATGATAAAGACAGAACAATCCTTGCAATTTGAGATACCACCTCGTCATGTTTGGGTTTCGCAAAGCATGGCTATGATGTCACTGCTTCTATCAGCTCACCTAAGACTTTTTCCAGTTTACCGAACAACAACTTGCTTAAAGAGGGGAGGTAGGGAGCAAAGTGTAGGGTTTTATATTCCAAAGCTTCAAGGCGTAGTGGTTGAAAGTGTGGCCATCGATGGTTAGGTGGAGGGGATGAGGGAGAAGCGGGTGGCCAGACTCAGCTGAGCAGATACAGAGGGTGGAGAGGTAGGGAAGTGCCAGGGCATGAAGCTTAGGAACTTCACGTGGCGTGGAGGGTACTATATAAATTCAAGCTGTTGTTGTTGAAGGGATTTGTTGACCATTATTTTGGTCATGAGTATCTTTGCTTTTCACGAGCCTCTGAGTCAGAGAGCTGTTGCTTGACTGGAGATGGTTCCTGTCCCTATGCTCTCAAACCAATCTAGCATCTCACAACTAGGTGACAAAGGCAACTGATACCACTGGTAATTGAGAATAGAGTATAATCTCTCACTGCCAAAACACACGCAGACTCATATCTACATTTGCATGCACACACACTCATACCAAATGTAAACCGTGCATTACTGTTCGTTTTGAATTGTGTGGACACTAAAGAAAAACTATCATTTTCATACAAGTTTTTAAAAGTTGAACGGGGGGAAAAAAAGCTTTTCTTCATTAAAAAAAAATTAAGTACCTAAAGCGAACTGTGGAATTGGCAGCTAATGAAGTTAGGGGTATACTGATGGTTTGTCCAGGCAATGGGTGCAGAGGGAGGAAAACAGTGAAACCCACCAGTAAATCTGAACTATACAGAACCATAGAGATTTATGGCACAGAAGAAGGCCGTTTGGCCCTTCGTATCTGTGCCAGCTCTGCAAGGAGAGATCCATTCAGTCCCCACATTCCTGGAGATAACTTGTCTTAGCTTGCAATGCGAGCGCTCTAACCAACATGCTACAGGATAACCCTGATCCGTTCAACATCTTTTGAGATGAGATGTTGTAGAGCATCTTGACCAAGCAGATCTGGTCCAAAATCCAGGTGAAATTTGTTTTTTGCTGTCTTAGGATACTTGCTATGATTTCTACCACAATCAGTAGTGCAAAGGCAGTGGACCACACTAACAATTCCATTGTTTTCAGTCTATAAATTTATTTTGTATTGTTCAACTGTGTTAGCAGGCACCAAACAGAAGAAGCCAGAGAATGCAACAAAAATTCTCTTTTTTAAAAAAAATATACACAAAGCGGAAAGTGGCGACTTTGGCGAGAAAAGAGGTGGGGAGAGTGGAGAACAAAAATAACTCTATGATTAAAGATCAAAAACTTACCTTCACTCCATCAACCTTCTTGTTGAGTAAACTTTTAGCTGCTGTATTTTTGAAGGAAAGAGAAAGAAAAATGTGAATTACTTTTATGTCTCGATTGTGTCCAATCCCCCAACCAACCTCTGGCTGCAGAATAGTAATCCTTGCATATTATTCTGTGAAGTGCTTTGAGACGTCTCAAAGACGTGGTAATGCACTATATCAAATCCTGGTTTATCATTGGATTTGATAAGAGCACTTTATCATGCCATTGAGGCAGCTCAAAGTACCTCACAAAAATATGTACTATAATAAGCCTCTGAGATTCCGTTCGGCATGGAGTGCACTATATCAATCCAAGTTGTTGTTCTTGTTGATGGTAGCACAGCTCAGCCTGGCTCACTGACTCAGCTCCTGTTAGCTCTGCAAGCCAAAGCTATAATGGGTAACGTTGTCCTCACTGGGCAAACAGTGGGAAAGCTGTCAATGACAAGCTAAGAGTTTTAGCTGCTTAGACTCCTTGCAGTTATCCCAACACACACTCTAGCTCCTCCAAGTCATGGCTCTTGCCAATCTGCTCCTCATACTTACCAGAATTGGGTAAGCAGGTTGCATCACTCCAGCGAGAGTGAGAGACTCTACATACCATTAATCTATCTCTGGGATTTCCATGTTTAGGTGGGATGGGTTGAATGAGATTCTTAAACTGGGAGCTTGTTTCAACCACAACCAAATGTCAACAATCCAGTCTTGTAATGTGCAGTTAAAATGTATAAAGACTCCTTCCTTCTGTGTTATAAGATTCTATGAACACTGTTTGTCACTGAATTAACATGCGCGACTGAGACGAGTTGTAAACTCCAACAATGCAAATTAATTAATCCTTGTGCCATTCCCAACCACCCCATTTGTTCGACATCTGTCCGATGTGATCGGGCCACGGCGAAGGAGAAAGTAAAAATGAGGTTAGCATAGTAGCAGAGTGTTAGAAATATAGAGATTCTGTTTTTCAGCCTCGAGTCCTGGCCGTCAGCCTCCTTACCTTGCAGTAATGGGGTGGAATCAAGGAGATGGAGGAAATCAAAAGAGAAAAGAAAAGGAATTATATCAGACACTGACCAGCCTCTCTCACAACTAATCTTTACTGCTCGGTGAGGATTGATTTGGCATTAATCCCACTCAATATTAACTACCTAGGTTTAGTTTCAGCGCCTTGAGACGTCCTCCCAACGTTCTACTGACGTGAAAGGAGCTCTATAAATGTATTTTGTTGTTGTTGTAGTTTTACGCTGGCAAGACTCTGTTCTGTGTCTAGAACCTGCACTGTTTATTCAGGCCTTTGTGAGTTTTGAATATCCAGTTCTCAATTATCTGTAAATCTCTCGCCCTCTCCCTCCTCTTCCCACCACCCACCCACCATGATTGCCCCTCCCTCTTGATCCCAACACCCAGCTCTGGTCCAAATCCCTGACTGTCCAGTGCTATGGGATGTCGTCCTGACGTGAAAGAATATTCAGTTTGTTTTGTTGTTGTTCTGAATGCGCGCTTATACTTCCAATAAGAATGTGTAAGATCTTCTGTTAAAGACCCCGCTAATCCCGGAAGACTCATTGATCGCTGGTTACAAGTTACATTGAGAGATGCAACAAATCAGTCCCTCGCATGCACGTTTGGCCTCCTAATTCGGCATGCAGCATTCACTGTTGAAGTGCAAGCGAAACAAGTGATGAAACTCCAGAGTAACATTGAGACTTGCGTACCTTCAGGGAGGTAGAACACAAGTCAAATCCAATGACTCTTGGCTAAAAAAAACAAAACAATTGGGTTCCCTTTCTCTCTCCCCACAACAGATTGTTGCTCTGAATTCCATGACCGTGCATTTGACCACTGTCGCCTCAACCATCCAACTCTCTCCCTCAATCATTCTTCCACCCACCCCTCTTTGCCCGTCATCCATTCACACCTGAAGACTTTCTTCTTTGACCATGCCTAAGGTCACCTCCCCTCACTCCCTTGCTCAATATTAAACCACGGTAATGTTAAGTGCTTCAAGATGTTACCCCGCATGAAGGACACTGTATAAATAAAACTTGCCGTTGCAGAAACTACCTCACCCCTCTGCTCGCTATCTCAGGCTTGCTGAGCTTACCTTTACCGGTAAGCTTTCCATTTCAATGTCCCAAATCTCTGGAACTCTCTCCCATGTTCCCTCTGTCTTGCTCACCCCTCTCTCTGCCAGGCCTTCCCTTTAAAATTTGGATTGCAGGGTCATATTTTGAATCCTCGGGATCGGAAATCCCAACACATATCTCTTCAATTGTGTCTGTGGTCACCTCCCCACTCCCCCCTATCGCAGTCCATCCTTGCTTTGTAAAGTGCCGCGGTATAAATACAAATTGTTGTTGTCCCCCAACCCAGGTCAACTCCAAGTCTTCTATCCTGGTCAGTTGAACACTGGTGACTGTCTCAGGATATCTATCAGAGTCACAGTAAACCTAAAAGCAGTGGAAGCTAGATACAAGACAGAAAGTGTAACCAAACAGAACGTTGAAGTCTTAAATCAATCTCCCCCCAATCATCTTAAAATGCCCGCTACATTCGTAAGTATAAACCTAGATTAAATGCTTAATTAAGTGCGGACACAAACGGATACATATACACACACACACACACGTACTATCTCTTTGAGAATTTCTGTGCAGTCACGTGACATCTATTTTAACTTGTCTACCAAAAGCTCTGTACTGCTCTTTACTGGTAATGTTCTGGAGGAACACTTAAGAAATTTTACAGCACGGATACAAGCCATTCAGCCCCAGCGCTGGCTATGTTAAGAGCAAATCAATTATTTCAGTCCACAGAACGAACCACAGAACAAAAGCGCACGACCACTGACTTGTCGTGTTAGCAACGAGGAAACATGCACTGCCAAGTCACCGAAATACAGGTTTAAATAAGATACGAGACTGTATAAGCATGCTCCCTAGTCCCATGCAGTTGGCTCTCTCATTGAGTCCCTTTGTCTTTTAAATTAAGTATTTTTTTAGACAAATAAAATCCCAGACGACAGATACACGGAAGGGGGGGGGGGAGGAAGGACTTTTGGTGAGCCATGTTAAAAGCACATGCCCTCCTGGCTGCCGTGTCCATGTGGACACCTCTACCTTGTTCTACGAGACCGATGGTGGTGCCAGCGGCAGTTGTCATTGTGGCGGGCGCAGTGGTCTGTCTGCCCACTATCGGTAGCAAGATGGTAATAAGAGAGAAAGCAAAGGAAGAAGAGAAGCAAAACAAGTCAGCATCAATTGCGCAAACTATATCATAATAATAACCCTTATATTTAATATAGCGCCTTATCACGTTTTCGAGGTCTGGGTTTCAAAAAACTTCGTAGAATATGAATTGAATTGACTAACGTGACAGCGGCTCCACACTAACTGTCTTGGGTTGAGTGACCAAATTCTTATATTTTGCAGGGAGCGATTATTTCTCCCGGAAACGTGATCCACCTAACTACCAGGTTCCTACTTACTGCTAGGTAAACAGAGGCATGCGTAGTAAGGAAACTTGCCACCGGAATCAAACCCAGGTCCTTTTACTAGTGGGGCAAAAGTATTAACCACTGAGCTGTTAAGACGCCACAGTATACACACAAATCCCTTTCAACCTCAGGGGAACCTTATAGGCACTGGCGCTGTTTAGGGAACTCGGCAGGATTTCAGTTACTGAGCTTCCGATCCCATCTCACACATCCCCACCATGAGTCAAACCCCCTGTAGTTGTCATCCTGATTTTGTTCTGAAACACAGCAACAGTTTCATCTTCCTCACTCTCTCTCCTTTGTTTTCTCTCTCCCCCACAGAATCTCTCTGATCCTCTGGTAGGAACCTGAGGCTGCAGAACACCACAAACGAGGCAGAGAGAGATGGACTGTGCAAAGGTAAATAGCCACCCGATCTAGGTTCCCCCCACTTCCTTACTTTGCAACACAATACAGTAAAACTGGTATATTATCTGATCTGGTTTAATTACTGAAGTCTCAGACACACACACACTCCCAACTGCCCAAGTCACGTTCAAGAGTCTATATTCCATGCAAGTTTGACGTCATTCATGTTTGGCATATGTCCCAACGAATAGGACTTGGATGAGGTTTACTGTCCCAGAAACGCCTTGCACATCGGGAGTGTGTCCGAGCTGGGGCAGGGTGGGATGACTGAGGATCCTGTCAGAGAGGAAGGTGTCTGCATTGAGGTGATTGTCCCCTGTCTATTCGTGTAACTCTGAATCCCGCCAGGAGCCTGAGGATGTCACTTATACCGGGGATGGGCGTGAGAGAAATTCAGCCCCTTGTGGAACATACAATGTGCTTCATGTTTCGGCAGCGGAGAACGGGAAAACTCACTGAGGTGCTGGGACCTCACTAGCGAGACACAGTTCCTCAACACAAAGGGACTTGTTACTAATTGTGTGTTCTTTTCGAACCCGTATTTACAGAGCGCGGATGGACAGGCTTACCTGAGAAGTTGCGTGTCGCCAACATGGTGGTGAGGATCGCACCCTGAAAGAGGAAGGAGAAAGGAAAAAATGAAACTCGAGTTGATTTGGATCTCAAATCTCAGGTATCCCTTTCTTTCTCTCTATTATCATCTCACGTGAAAGGACGCGAGGACTGTTTAAGGACTGTAACATCGCATCACACATTTGCATTTCATCATATCTCTGGGAATTTCCATGTGATGCTTGGTTTGGAGACACTTAAGTAGCGGTGTGTGATGGGTTTCCGCATGTACTTGGAAGTATTTGACTCGTGTACCAGCAATCATCACTGTTTGCTATCTGTTTAAAAACCTGGCCTGACGTTTGCTACTCTACCTTATATGTGTTTATAATGCCTAACTACAAGCATTCATCTTATGTGTTATGTATGCTGAATTGTGAGCAATGGAATATTTTTTACTGTAGTGCAAGGTACTGAGTAACAAGAGCTCTGGGACACTTAGCGTGCAGGAAGAGGTGTTATATAAGTGCAAGGCTATTGTTGTTCTCATGCCATTTGACAAATGGGAGTACGTTAATGAAAGCCTTTGACTAATCACAAAGTATTTTACTATTGCATTTTGTTGAATATGCTATTCTGTCAAAACCTCAGCGTTGCAAGAGTGGTTGACTGAGTGTATATTGCGTCAAGTGTCCAGTACTTTGGTCCGACGAGCCGTGGAAATATATCTGCTCTATTACAATCCCATGAATAGATGGGTAATGGTATTCTAAACCTATTTTTCATTGCTGTGCCTTGAATATTTGTGGTTGTGTAGCTTTGCAAATCTTTATAGTACTCAACCGAAAGCCTGTGTGTGAGTACACGTTACTGTAAAAGCTTCCAGCGCCTTGGCATATCCTCCCAACGTGAAAGGTGCTATACAAACGTAACATGTTGTTGTTGTCATTTACGAACCTAGTCTGTTTTACAAGTGGACAAAAGTACTCTTCTTTCTACCTGTCTTAATCAATATTGCGTGAAGGGTGCATTTACTTTGTCAGCAAAATACATAGTCGCTACACGATCCAATAAGTAAGTCTGAAGCGCGTTGAGGTGTGTCTCAAAGACGTGATCAGGCGCTTTAAATCAAATGCGAGGATTCTTGTGGTTATTTTGCTGTGCGTTGGTGAATATCTTTCACAGTTTGTTTTAGCTACAAGAAGTCCCTGATTGTCTGTGTGCCTTTGATTATTCATTGTGCTGTGTCGCAAATCTTGAGTGTTTATTGCTGCAACCGTGCTATTATGCAATCTGCTTCATTCTGGACATTTTCAATTTACATTTATTGTGCCGTAAGTCTTGGATACCAAGGCCACTGACTACACGTGAAGCTATATTGCAATTGTAAGTACTGATTGCCATCACAATCCCATTAAATGTGTATTGTGCTGCTAAGGTTATGTAAGCTCTGTGCTGAATCGTTTGGGGGTTGTTATTCTGGTTATGATGTACTCGTGTTTGTCATATTCACATTTGTCCCAGCGCTTTGAGACATCCTCCTGATATGAAAGACACTGTATAATACTACTGTATATTGATCCCAGCAATGCATTTAGTGTTTTGCTCTGTCACGATTCTTTAACCCTGGTTGTGCCGGCAATAGCGCTCTGGGACGCTATCCTGCATGAGTGTGTTGTTGTCATTATGCGATTCAACATGTGACTACATTAATAAAAGCCTTTGACTATACCCAGAGTGTTTTACTGTTGCACTTCACTGACCGCGTTATTCTGCCCTTACCTCGGAATGTGTTAAAGTCGTTCATTGAAGTGTTGAAATTAGTATTTGGGTAAAATGTACAGGATTTGGGTCTGACAATGCATAGAAATATATCTGCTCTCATGAATAGATGGGGAATGATGTTCCAAACCATAGAAATATATTTTTTATTGCTGTACTTCAATATTCTGGGTTGCAGCATTGCAAACCTTTATGTATATGTCACAAATGCAGTACCCAACTGAAAGCCTATGTGAGTTACTCTACTCTACTGAATGCCTCCAGCACCTTGACACAAGGTACTATAAAAATGCCACCTGTTACTGTTGTTTACATACCCAGCCTGTTTTACAAGATGTGTACCATTCTTTCTACCTGTATTAAGAAATATTGCACGAGAGGGAGTATTCATTTTGTCTACAAGAATGTCCTGTGAAGCTCTTTGAAATGTCTCAAAGATGGGATCAGGCGCTTCATCCAATGCAAAGGAGTATTGTGATTTTGTTGTAGTACAAGTCATTGAATATCTGTTTTAGCTACAGTACAAGTCTCTGAATGTCTAAATATGTAATTGTATGCACTGTTTGATATCACGAGCCCTTTAAATGTCTATTATGCTAAGGCTATGCGCACAGTGTGCTGGTTATATAGCGCCATGGGACGTCCTCCCGACGTGAAAGGTGCTATACAAGTGTAGTGTCATTCCACGGCAAAACTTGCAGCTATGAATGTGTGGTTTTCAAAAAAAAAAGTCACCTCTGTACCGTCTTAAGGAAAAGGTGTTTGTACACTGTTGTTCACAAACCTGCTGTTTGCTTTGCTGCACTGTAATTCTTGAAATGTGTATTTTTCCATGAGATGCCTTTTAAAATGTCTCTCATAAACGCAAAACTGTTTATCATATTGAGAGTCAGGAACTAATTTTTGTTTTTACCACTGCAGTGTCTCTGACCGGTCGGTACCTTTGCTAAACTTTTAAAACTTAAGGATTTGTGGGTGGGGGTGTTTTCACAAGTAGAGGGATTTGGGGCCATGGATTATGTTTTGCTATATCAATGCGAAGGTATATTTTACCACTGTGCATCTCTGAAGGTATTTTGTGGCTGAAGGTTGTACCCAAATAATGTATTCTATAATATATGCCGTTATATGTGTATAGTGTACTGCTTATGTGTAGGTAAGAATTCTCAGTTGGGTTTCCACATATGTCAGACACCTGCCTGACTAAAGAGAACAAATGGTCTACTTTTATGCAATGTATGAAGAATGTAAGTTGTATTGTATGCTATATATTGTGTTGTACAAATGTTTGAAATAGTTGTCAAAAACACTGAAAGATGTGCATTTTAAATACATTGAATTGTGAACCTTTCAAAAGTATGTGTTAGTGAATTTTGCTCCAGTCAAACCCTTCAAAGTGTGTCCCTCCCACGCTACAGTTTTTTTAGGTTGAAAAATGTTTGTATTGAAAGTATTCACATCTGTACTGTATTAATTATGCTACACTGACAAACTCCTGGAAATGTTAATAATTGTTGCATTTATTATTGTGCCTTTTCACGTCACCAAGATGTCCAAAATGTTTCACAGGGCACTCTGTAAAGCTTCAAAACTTACAGATATGTGTGTTTTTCTCAATACGAAAGGGATGTGGGTAAGGGATGTGTTTTTATTATTCCAAAAATGTGAATGTACATTTTATCAGTATCAGCCTGTGAAGGTATTATATGTCAATGCATTCATTTGGGATGTACCCAATTACTCTATCAGTGCTGTCCACTATAATGTATAATAATAATAATAATAATCCTTGCATTTGATATAGCGCTTTCCACATCTTATCAACGTCCCAAAGCGCTTCACAGAATATTCTGTAAAGTGAATTGACTACATATTTATGGGCGAATCGCGGCAGCCAATTGCGCACAGCAGTGTCCCACACACAGTCGTGGATTGAAATGACCAATTTTATGATTGTGGTTTTTTTTTTGGTGGGATTATTATTAGGCGTGTGGAGTAAGGAAACTTGCCCAAGGTTTCGCCCTGACCTACCTGGATTCGAACACAGGTCTCCCCAGCTTGCAAGACAAGTGCTCTAACCATTAAGCCACAGGAGCTCCACTGTGTTAGTGAACCTGTATGATGTTATATGTGTATGGTGCCTATGTGTAGGTGGGATATATGGAATTCTCAATTGGGTTTCATTCCGCAAGTGTCAGACACCCGAAGAGACCAAAGAAAATAAAATGTCCTCTTTTATGCTATAAATGCAAGTTATATTGTATGCTATCTATTGTACTGTGCAAATGTTTGAAACAGTTGGCAAAAACACTGAAGTCTTGGTGATGTGCTTTTTAAATATATTGAACTGTGAACGTGTGTAAAGTTGTATGCTTTGTATTGTGTAAATGTTTTAAATAGTTGTGTGTGTTACAGTGAATTCTGCTGCAAGTCAAAACGCTTTCAAATGCCGCCCACCGCACCCATTGCAGTTGTTGTGATATAAAACAAGAATATAAATGTTATTGTTGGGAGCATTCACATCTGTACTGTATTACTAATGCCACTGGAAATGTTATTTTAATATTGATTGCTGCATTTGGTAATTTTGCCAAGTTGTATTGTATGCTATGTATTGTATTTTTCTTGTGCAAATGTTTTGAATGGTTGTCACAAACACTGACAGTCTTAGTGCCTTTTAAATACCGTATATCTCCGCGTATAAGGCGCACTTTTTTTCAGGTCGGAAGATCTCGAAAGTTGGGGGTGCGCCCTATACGCAGATACAAGAGATTTTGAGCCTCGGAAATACAGTAAACAGGAGGGGCGGCCGGCGCGTTGTCAGCCGGGGTTTGGGAGGAGCGGGTGACAGGGCTTCGGCCTCGGCCGCCCGGGCAGCAGCAGCAGCGGACTTCAGTGCTGTGCTTACCTTCTGCCGAACCCAGTCTGCCTGCCTCACTCCCTGCCGCTCTCCCTCCCTCCCTGCCTGCCTCCCTCCCTCTCTCTCTCCCACGCTGTCGGCCTGCCTCCCTCCCTCTCTCTCTCCCTGCCTCCCTCTCTCCCTCCCTGCCTCTCTCTCTCCCTACCTACCTGTCTCTCCTCCCTTCTGCTGGCAATATCATTGAAAATGCTTCCGTTTTTTTTCACCAAGAAAAGGTCAAAAACGGGGGGTGCGCCCTTATACGCGGAGATATACGGTATGTTGAACTGTAAACCTTTTAACCGTGTGTATTAGTGTGAATTTTGCTGCAGTCAAACCTTTTAAGTATCTACCTGCACTATAGTTTGTGGGCTAACAAATGTTGTTAATGGAAGCATTCAATCTATACTATATTAATTATATGGCATTGTAACAATGTTGATTTGATATAGTACCTCATCAGATCTTTGAGACATCTCAAAGTGCTTCACACCATATACTCTGAATTGACTTATCTATTTTGTGGGTAAAACATGGATGCCAATTGTGCGCAGCAGTGTCCAATAAACCACCAGTGGTGGATCAAGTGACTAGACTGTTATTACGATATATATTACTAATACAAATGCAAAATAATTTGTTTCTTACCTTGAGTTTTCGCCTGGCATTGAACTTCTTCAAACACTCCACAGTCTCTTGGCGATGCATCATAGATGCCACAGTGGATCGTTGCTGAAATATTAGTTTTAAAAAATCCACGTTAGGATATTTAACATCAGAATTGAATGCAATGATATGATTTGTTTGTTAACCAGTTGTAGCCCTCCTGAAAATACAGCAAGTGTATCTTTTGTATTGTAGATGTTATATATATTTTCATGCGTGTGAGTGTTCAAAAGGACATAAGAATTTGCTTCTAGTCCATCTAGTTTGGCTTCCTGGCAATCATTCTCATGTACAAGTCGTGTCCCAAACTACATGCTGTATCCCCAAGATATTATTTGCTCACAGAAATTTAATCGGTTTGTTCTTGAAAGAATCAACACTTGCTGCTTTTACTAGGGAGCCTGATCGACAGGTTTACTACTTGGTGTTTTGTGGATTTGTTTTGAATTTACCCCCACCACCCCCCCCTTCAATTGCAGGCCATGCCCTTGGGTTCCACTGTTTAGCTCCCCTCCCAACTATTATCTGGACCAGTGGCGACGGCTGACAAAATGTTAACCTTAAGTGGAGTTTCAAGGTGATAATTCTGGCATTATCAAATGAAAGGTGTGTTTTATTTTTAACTCCCTTCTCCGTCCTTTCCACCCACTTCAGTAACGATGAGAGTGAGTTGTTGCCAGCACATTGGGAAGTCTTCCCAAAGCCCTGTACAAGTGTAATGTTGTTGTTGCACAGACAGACACTTACGCAAACCCATGGATGTTTGAGGGCTTCTGTTGCAGTGATCCGTTTGGCTGGGTTAATGGTCAGCATCTGGTTGATGAGGTTTTTGGCCTCTGGGGTGACCGTGTCCCATTCGGGGGAAGGAAACTGAGCAGGGAGACCAACACCACAAAAATTATTAAAGGCAACATAGGCAAAAAGGGTGTGAATATTTTTTGGCAAACTGGCTACCATATGGAAGTAAAGTCTTGTCAGATGCTTTAAGACATAACCCTTTTGTTACATCTATTGGTGGGCAAAAAAAAACGTGCAATTGTTTGTACTTATCTCTTGTAACCTATTTCTCTCTCTTTGTATTTCAGAGCCCAGGCCGAGATGGAATAATAATGTGCCTCCGAACCATGAGATGAAAACTTAATTCTAAACAATCTTTACCGAATCGTAACGTTACTCTTTTATTTCTCTTCACAGCTTCACAAAGACATTGAAGAAGTGTGTGACCATCAGACCTCTTGGTTAGTATTGGCACAACAAACTGGTTTATTTATCTACAATGATAGACAACACAACCCTCTGTGATGTTACCCTTTGCAAGGGATACTATATACTACGTAAGTTGTTGCTGTAGCGTCTTTCACATCTGGATGAGGTCCCAAAGCACTTCACAAGACATACTATAAAGTGCAGTAACCACATGTGTGTGTTTAGCTCAATTCCTTCCCATAACTTGTTAGCAGGAATGTCCGCCTCGGGAAATGGCGCGTTTGGTTTACGTACATCATAAGCGCCCGCTTTGATCTGCTGGTAGAGTTTATGTTGATCTTCATCCCAGAACGGTGGGTACCCAACAAGCAGGATGTAGAGAATGACTCCTGTAGAACATAAGAGGAAGGTGTGAGCGAGCCAACATAATAATAAATATCCTTAGATTTGATACAGCGGCTTGCCACGTTTTGGTGCAAAAATATACTCTGTATATAAAGTGTGGTGACTGTGTACATGCCCGAGAGAACAAAGAGCTGGGTGACCAGAAGCACGGAGAGCTTGTTTTGTGTGTGGTTTTACTCTGAACTGTGCTGCACTCCGTCTACGAAGCTCGGACAATTTCATTGCCTTGGTGAGTTGTGTGATTATTTGGCTGTTGTGGATGTTGGGGCTGGGGGGTGGGCGGGGGGGAAGGGAAGGGACTATTTTGCTGCAGATCCCCTTAGCGATGGCTATTGTCCCCATGGTACCTCCCTGACGTCACTTTGCTGACTTTGGTCTCGTCCCCAGGGTTTGAGACCGTCCCCAAGTGTCCGTCCGGCAGGTTAGGAGGGAAGGGGAGAGGGAGGAGGAAGAGAGGGTAGGCAGAGTGAGGGCAGGTTAGGTTCAATGGAAACCGAGTGATAAGAATCTGGACCAAGTGACGGAACAAGAGAAGCCAGATCATCGTGGGACCCTGAGAACCACATAGAGAGACAACTGTCATACTTAAGAGGGTGAAAAGCTCAGGGCAAGAGTTAGTCTATAGTGCAGGGATGGTGGTGGAGAGAAGGGGTGGGAGGTTAGAAACAAGCGAGTTGTGGGATCAGAACCATTGTATAGGGGGCTGAAGCAAGACAAAGTGGGAAACCAAATTCACTTGAGAAAAGTCTCACATCGTCCAACCAAACGGCTTGAAAGGCAACAAAACTGTTCAGACTTTGTGCGCAAGAGAGAGACACAGAGAAGGCCAGAGTGTCAACATCTCTCGTGGCTGCTGACATTACTCTTAGTTTCAACTCTCTTAAGAGAGATAATCGACGGCCTTGCCTTCTGCCACATATGCCCCGAATCTTTGGAGCTTCCTTGCCTCAATCCCTCCATCTTTCCCACCATCCCCACCTGCCCTTTGCCCAACTTCAAGTCACACTTTGAGACCTTAGTCTCGAAACTATGCCTTTGGTCACCTTTCCTCTCCCCTTGTCTGCAAAATATACAGTCACTCCACTTCACCAAATACTCTGTCAAGCTCTTTGAGACGTCTTTCCGACGTGAAGAGTACTATACAAGTATAATTTCTTGTTGTTTCAATGATGTGTTAAGGTGCTGTATCAAATACAAGGATTATTACAATTATTACATTGTGTGTGTGTGTGTGTGTGTGTGTGAGAGAGCCTTTGAACAACCCACATGAACCCAAGACTTGTGTTATCGCTTACCACAAGCCCAGATATCCACTGGTTTTCCATAAGCTTCTTTCCGAAGCACTTCGGGAGATAGGTAGCCTGGTGTTCCCGCAAAACCTGAGGAACACAAAGGAAACATTACAAATGCTAGATGTCCTCTACTATTGTGCCTTTGGCCACACCAACCTCCCACAAAAATGCCAGGTTGACTAACTCCGGCCCACATTACTAACAATCAATCAATCAAAACTTATATTTATATAGTGCCTTTCACGTCGAAAACATTGGGTACAGCGCCTTTTAAGTCAGGACGATGTCCCAAAGCACTTCACAGAAGGTACTATAATGTAGAATGACTGTATGATGTGGTCGAAACATAGCAACCAACTGCGCACAGTGCTGTTATTTATATATATATATATATATATATATACACACACACACAACTATATATAATTAATATACATCGAAATAAAATATATCTAAATAAATCTATAAACTATATCTAAATAAAATAAACTATATATATAAATAGTGGCTGTGTGCAATTGGCTGCCATGTTTCACCCACAAAATACAGTCATTCCACTTTGCAGTATATTCTGTGAAGCGGTCTGAGACATCTTAATGGCCATCATAAGGCGCTGTCTCACATGCAAGAACGCAACGCAAGCAAAACATCAATAAATCGCCTGGAATGTCAGAACGCTCTTGAATCAAGACTAAGTGCAGGTTTGTACTGCAAAACCAGCCCCTGTGTGTGTGTGTGTCTGTCTCTGTTTTGTTTAAGAAAATTTGGGAATTGTGTGTGTGTGGGGGGGGGGGGGGGGGGGGGGGACAAGACTTTGGTGGACACGTTTTTGCTGAAATGAAAGCTTCAATAAAACAGAGGCAAGAAATTATTTTGTCTCTAATTTCTGACTCCCCCCCCCCCCCCCCCCCCCACCCCAACTTTGCCTGTTGCACACTGGCACTGCACGCACACAGACCACAGGATCATACTTAAGGTAAACATGGTGAGTGTCCTTACTTTCTCTACTGACTGCTCCCTTTTCACATTGCCCTAATCCTCTTTGCACCCCCACTTCCCTGTACCCCTATTCATCTTTCCCTCTGCCAGATCCCCCTTTCCTAACCCCTAATCCTCTTCCCCAAACCCCCTTTTCCCACCCTTAACCTTCTTCGCAAACCCCTCCTCGCCTAACCCCTAGCCCTCTTACAAACCCTTCCCTAACCCCTCATCCTCTTTCCTAACCCCCCACTGCCCTAGCCCTCTTCCAACCTCTCCCTCCCCTAATTCTCTTCCACCCCCCACCCTTTCCTATCCCCTAATCCTCTTCCAACCTCTCCCTCCCCTAACCCCTCATCCTCTTTCCTAACCCCCCACTGCCCTAGCCCTCTTCCAACCTCTCCCTCCCCTAATTCTCTTCCACCCCCCACCCTTTCCTATCCCCTAATCCTCTTCTAACCTCTCCCTTCCCTAACCCCCCCTTTCCCTAACCTCCAATCCTCTTCCATCCCTTTCCCTAATACTCTTCCAACCCCCTTTCCCCAACCTCCAATCCTTTTCCATCCCTTTCCTGTCCCCTAATCCTCTTCCTATCCCCTCATCCTCTTTTCCATCCCCCCTTTCCTATCCCCTCATCCTCTTTCCTAACCCCCTTTCCCTAACCTCCAATGCTCTTCCATCCCTTTCCCATCCCCTAATCCTCTTTCATCCCTTTCCTATCCCTAACCAACCCCCCTCCCTTTCCTCTAATCCTCTTCCATTCCCCCCCTTCCTATCCCTTCTCCCTAATCCTCTCCCCTAACCCTCTTCCATTTCCCCCCCTTTCCTAACCCCTAATCCTCTCCCCCCCCCCCCCCCCCTTTCCTATCCCCTCATCCTCTTGAAACCCCTCCA
>CM068777.1:948843-1096343 GCA_035084275.1 Hydrolagus colliei
CGACGTCTCAAAGCGCTTCACAGAATATACTGTAAAGTGTAGTGACTGTGTATATATATGTTTGTGAGAGAGAGAAACGCAGCAGCTGATTGCACACGGCAGGGTCCCCCCCCCCACACACACACACAGTCAACAGTGGGTTGAAAATAACCAAATGAATATTGCATGTGTGTTTTTGTTTAGGGATTATTATTAGGGAGCGCGCGTGTGTGCGTGTGTGATTTTGCGCTGTCCTGACCTGCCTGGGATTGAACCCGGGTCTCTTGCTTGTCAGGCGAGTGCTCTAACCACTGAGGGGGGGGAACTCCACAATCACACTGTCACACGCGCGCTGACTCTCTGCCTGTGTATTTTTGTGGGTGAAACGCGCGCGGCAGCCGACAGATGCAGTAACCACATCACTATTAGTATTATTATTATTATTTTGACGGCTTTATTACATTAACAACAAAATGACACTTGTGTAGACAAAGCCTCTCGGGCGCTGGACAGTCAGACCCGAGCTGGGGACGGGGAGGGGGTGTGGAGGTGGGGGGGAGGGGGGGAGGGGAGGGATGGTACAGTGTTAGGGGTTGTGGATGGGACGTTGCGTTGGGAGCCAGGTTGCTGTTGCGGATGGAGGCCAGCAGATGTCCTCCTAGTCCTCGCTCTGTCGGTTTCCCATTCGTGCTCTGACCCAGGTTTGATGCTAACAACGGCAACAACAACAACAACAATAGCAACCGCAGCTTGCGTTGACGTTGCTGTATATTCTGTGAAGCCCTTCGTGGAGCTCCTGTAGCTCAGTGGTTAGAACCACTCACTCACTCGCTCGCCTTACAAGCGTGAGAGAACCTGGCACTCACTCACTCACTCACTCACTCACTCACTCACTCACTCACTCACTCACTCACTCACTCACTCACTCACTCACTCACTCACTCACTCACTCACTCACTCACTCACTCACTCACTCACTCACTCACTCACTCACTCACTCACTCACTCACTCACTCACTCACTCACTCACTCACTCACTCACTCACTCACTCACTCACTCACTCACTCACTCACTCACTCACTCACTCACTCACTCACTCACTCACTCACTCACTCACTCACTCACTCACTCACTCACTCACTCACTCACTCACTCACTCACTCACTCACTCACTCACTCACTCACTCACTCACTCACTCACTCACTCACTCACTCACTCACTCACTCACTCACTCACTCACTCACTCACTCACTCACTCACTCACTCACTCACTCACTCACTCACTCACTCACTCACTCACTCACTCACTCACTCACTCACTCACTCACTCACTCACTCACTCACTCACTCACTCACTCACTCACTCACTCACTCACTCACTCACTCACTCACTCACTCACTCACTCACTCACTCACTCACTCACTCACTCACTCACTCACTCACTCACTCACTCACTCACTCACTCACTCACTCACTCACTCACTCCTAAGAATAATCCCTCAAAAAAAACCACAATAATCAAAAAATCAGTCATTTCAATCCACAACTGTTGGTTGGGTGGGGTGGGGGGGGGGGGGGGGGGGGACGCTGCTGTGCGCAATCGGCTGCCGCGTTTCGCCCACTAAGTATATACAGTCACTTCACTTTACAGTATATTCCGTGAAGCTCTTTGAGACGTCAAAAAGACGTGAAAAGGAGCTGTATCAGATGCCAGGATTATTATTATTTTTGTGACTAGGAAGGTTGGCACTTTCTCGGGATGAACTATTATATTTAACACAGGAAGGGGGAATTCTCAGTTGGGTTGAGACTCTTGAGTAACGGTGATGGGTTTCCGTGTGTGTGTGTGTGGTGTGTGTGTGTCTGTCAGTCAGTCAGACAGACACACACACACACTCAGCCGTCTGGCCAAAAAGGAGCCAAGTGAGACAGACAGGGAAAAACACAGTCAGTGCATTGATTGCTGAAAAGCACATGTGTGTGTGTGTGTGTGCGTGCGTGTGAGTGGGTGGGTGGGTGAGGACATGATGGCGCCTGTCTTTGAGGCTCTCTCTCTGAGCAAACAGTCCACTGACTCACACAGTTTACGCTCATCCCAGCCCCAGTCATTGTTCCCGTCGGACAAAGAGACGGTCGAGGAACGTGTAATTATTCACATGCTGCACAGCAATTAAACCAACAACAGCAACAAATTACACTGACGCTGTTCAGCTCATCCCGCAAAGCCAGGCCAGAGGAGAAGGGAGTCTCTCTCTCTCTCTCTCTCTCGGAGTCCTGGCTAACAATTCCCCCCAGAATGAACGAACGAATGAACGAATGAACGAATGAACTCACCCACCCACCCACCCATGCACCCACCCACCCACTCACTCGCTCACTCCATGGCTGTTTGTTGCTGTGTGAAACTTGCTGCCT
Organism: Hydrolagus colliei; assembly: GCA_035084275.1. Taxonomy (NCBI): domain Eukaryota; kingdom Metazoa; phylum Chordata; class Chondrichthyes; order Chimaeriformes; family Chimaeridae; genus Hydrolagus; species Hydrolagus colliei. The sequence goes on from CM068777.1 coordinate 951,241, forward strand.
TTGTAATCAGAATGATAATCTTTGCATTTGATGCATAGCGCATTTCACGTCTTCTGTGTAGAAGTTTCCTCACTCCACACACACATACACACGCGCCTAATAATAATCCCTCCCACAAAAAAACCACAATAATAAAAATTGGTCATTTCAATCCACGGCTATGTATGTGTGGTGGAGGGGGGGGGGGGAGCACGCTGCTGTGCGCAATTAAATGGCTGCCGCGTTTCACTCTCCCACAATATACATATACAGCCAATTCACTTGACCGTACATTCCGGGTAAGCGCTTTGAGACACAGTCTAGAAGGCGAGAAAAAACGCGCTCTATCGAAATGCCAGGATTATTATTATTAGTAGTTTGATTGTTAATAAATCCCGTGATGTGCTTTGAGGCGTCCTTCCGACATGACGAGGCACCAGCTGTAACCAAACACCAGGATCATTATTATTATTAGCATTATTCAGGTTATTACGCAATTTTTCAACTAATCTCTGGTCTGCACACGGCCCGGTGCTTTCCGCTGTGTGGGGGGAATTTGCCCAGCTCGCTCGGGGTAAAAAAAAAACACACACACACAATCACACACACACACACACACACAGAAAACGCAATTGAAACTGCGATACAGAAAGCAAACACGAAGGAGAATCGTGGTTTCAGTTCAGACGGGTCTGACACTCACTGATGGAACTTGAACTCGATCCAAACCCACAATGTTGTTGATCCCACACGCCTGTATTTCCTTATTGTTCTGTTTATCTGTTTTCTCTGCTGGCAGATATACAGTGTATTTATATATATATATAGATAGCCAGGCCCCTTGTCACGCTAGGACAGAAGTTCACTTCAGTATCTTGTACACGTGCTAATACCTGAATAATAATAATAGGATAATAATACTACTATATATATAAATAAATAATCCTGACATTCGATATAGAGGCTTTTCACGTCTTCTAGACTGTGTCTCGAAGCGATTAGCAGAATATGCTGTAAAGTGAATTGACTATATATATAGAGTATATATTTTATGGGTGAAACGCGGCAGCCAATCGCGCACAGTGGTCTTCTGTCTGGGGGGGGACGGGCGGGGGGGAGGACGGGGGAGGGGGTGGGGGGGGGGAAGGTGACCGAAAGCAGTCAAATCGAACGTTACAGACGCATTGAACTTTATAACACTGAGTTCTGGCCGCTGGGCTCGTTGTGTCTGAACTGGTACATTCCTGCACACGAGTGCTCGAGTCTGCATTGTTCATTCATGTGTGTGTGTGTGTGTGTGCATCTCACCTGACCACAGACCAGCCAGCTATGTCAGATACCGAACACTGTGTACAGTGACTGAGCCAGCCAGGACTGCTGAATTGAACAAAGATCGTAGTTAGGGAGGGTGGGTGGGTGGGTGGGTGGGTGGGTGAGGAGAAAGGACTTCCTGGTGTTAAACACAACATAGGCAATGACTAAACGACAACGAGTTCCACTTATAACAATAATACAGTAATAATAAAACCTGTATTTGGATATTGCGGCTTTTCACATCTTATCAACGTCTCAAAGCGCTTCACAGGTTAGACTGTCAAGTGAATTGACTGTATATATATATATATGTTTGTGGGAGAGCAAAACGTGGCAGCCGATTGCGCATAGCAGCGTCCCCCACCCCACCCCCCCTCCCCCACACACACACACAAACAGTCGTGGATTGAAATAACCAATTTTATTATTGTGGTTTTTTTTGAGGACAAATTATTATTAGGTGTGTGTGTGTGTGTGGAGTAAGGAAACTTGCCCAAGGTTTCTCCCTGAAGCTTGTAAGCAGGTGTGTGTGTGTGTGTGAGAGAGTGTGAGAGTGTGTGTCCTTACCCTGGGAATCGAACCCAGGTCCTCTCGCGTGCTCGGAGGCCGAGCTCTGTAACCACTGAGCTGCGCAGTGGGGCTGCAGGTAGCTCAGCTGCGACTACAGTATACCGTGCTCTGCGGTGACGAGAGCTGAAGTCTCCCACCAACTGACAATGCGATCGCGCGGCTGCGGTTTGAGAGGAAAGAAGAAAGAGCAAAACACAATGAGACAGCGCTCGCCAGTCCGGGAACACCAGCTGACATCTGTTTCCTGACAGAGCTGGTGTACAGCACCCCCCTCCCACCCCGCACCCAAACCTCTGGCTCCTGTGTTACTATTGAAACGCTTTGAGACGTGAGTAAGACGTGAAATAACGCTGTATCAAATGCAAGGATTATTATTATTATTTATGAAATCAATCTGTGAAAGCCAGACGCATAAATTCAGCCGCATTAAGGTTTGGTAATACAGCAATAATAATAATCCTTCCATTTGATACCCAGCGCCTTTTAACGTCTTCGAGATGTCTCTCAAAGCGCTGCACAGAATATACTGTAAAGTGAATCGACTGTATATATATATTTGTGGGAGAGCGAAACGCGGCAGCCGATTGCATACATCAGTGTTTCCCCCCCACCCCCCACCCCCACACACACACTAAACAGGTGTGGATCAAAATGACCAATTTTTATCATTGTGGTTTTTTCAGAGGGATTATTATCAGGCGTCAGTGTGTGTGTGTGTGTCTCTGTCTGTGTATGTGTCTGCGTGTGTGTGAAGTAAGGAAACTTGCCCAAGGTTTCGCCCTGACCTGCCTGGAATCGAACCCAGGTCTCTCTCTCTCTCTCGCTTGTAAGGCGAGCGAACGCTCTAACCACTGAGCTGACAGAACTCCGCATGCTGTATAATGTGTGGGTGAAACGCGGCACAGCCAATTGTCCCACAAACCGTCGTGGATGGACTGACCAAATTATTATTATACAAACTTGTTGAGCAATCGCAGGTAATGGCATTCGCTACTACAGTCTAGTTGCTTCGGTGGGGAGGGGGGGGGTGGGAGGGAGGAGAGTGGAGAGATATGTTGAGTAACGTAATTTTACAGTAAATAAGGTTTATTACAAATCTTACTTCTTTGTTTCGTAACCTTGATGTTGCCAGCGCCTGGGAATTAAACCTGGTCCAGTTTGTAGCACGGAGCTCCTGTAGCTCAGTGAGTGGTTAGACACTCGCCTTACAAACCTTACGAGCGCGAGAGACCTGTGTTCGAATCCAGTCAGGGCAGGGAGAAACATTGGGCAAGTTTCCTTACTCCACACACACACACGCCTAATAATAATCCCTCCAAAAAAAACACAATAATAAAATTAGTCATTTCAACCCACGGCTGTGTGTGGGGGACGCTGCTGTGCGCAATTAGCTGCCGCGTTTCACCCACAATATAAACAGTCAACTCACTTTACAGTATATCCTGTGAAGCGCTTTGAGACACAGTCTGGAAGACGTGAAAAGCGATATCAAATGCCAGGATTATTATTATAGTATTATATATTATTGTTACAAAAGCAACACAAGTGACATTGATTCACGTCGAGAGGACGTACCAAGGCGCTTTGACATTTAGTGATTTGGACCTGAGCTGAGGGTAGGGTTAGGGAGAGGGGGAGGTGCCCAAAGGTACGGTCGAAGAGGAGGGTCATGAGACTGGCCTTGAAGGAGGTGAGGTGAGGTGCGAGGCCAAGTTCCAGAGGGTGGGAGGGGGTGGTGGGGGGCATTGAGGCTAAAGGCTCAGTTACACCTCACATGATTGGCCTGATCCTATCCCTGCCCTCACACACGCCGTGTCCCATCCCACTCCTAACATCACTCCACCCTGTCGTGAGTTTTTAATTGAACAATACACGCCTTCCTTCCATTCCACCCCATCCCTCTCTCCCTCTCTCCTTCCCTCCCTCCGCACCCTGTCACTGATGTGGGGCTTTGAACGCGCAACTTTCTGACTCAGAGTCTACCAGCCCAGCCCAGGGCTGACACCCAGGAATCAGCTGATTAAATTGCGTGCTCACAAACAGAATGAAAACACTTTTAATACAAACTCACAGCCTCTCCCTGCCCTGACCAGTGGGAGATAATAAATAGTCCTGGCATCATTTGATATCACGTCTTCCAGAAGTCACAAAGCACTTCACAGAACGTACTGTAAAGTGAATTGACTGTATATATATATATATATTTGTGGGCGAAATGAAACGCGGTAGCCAATTGCGCACAGCAGCGTTCCCTGCACAAAGCCGTGGGTTGAATTGACCAAATTATTATTATTTCTTGAAGGATTATTATCAGGCCTATGTGTGTGTGTGTGTGTGTCTGTGTGTGGAGCAAGAAAGTTGCCCAAGGTTTCACCCTGACCTGCCTAGAATCGAACCCAGGTATCTCGTTTGTTAGGCGAGTGAGTGAGTGCTCTAACCACTGAGCTACATGGAATCCTCAAATTGCCTTAGGTCGGTGCCTGCCCCAGGCTGATAATACTAATAATAAATATCCTTGCATTTGACGTAGCGTTTGTTAATCCCTGTGTAGCAGGGATCATAAATGGGTTGTTTCAATCCACGACTGTTTGTGTGTGGGGTGGGGGGGAAGGTGGGTGGGTGGGGGGAACGACGACGAGGCTGCTGTGCGCAATCGGCTGCCGCGTTCCGCTCTCCAACAAAATACCCACAGCTGATTTCCGGAGGCGAGCGAGAATTTCATCATTTACGAGATTGTTTTCTCGGATCACACCCCGAGTGATGCAACACCGTTTGCACAACCTAACACTGTCCTGCCATATGAATCAGCTCCTCACGCTTCACACTCACAAACACCTTTATATTCGAAAAAAACACACACACCTAAAAAAAAACAAGAAAAATCCATAGACTGTCAAGAGAGGAAAGGGTTTCAGGCTGATCTGAGGATGGACAAGGAGGGGGAGGGATTGGGGGTGGTGGGGTGGGAGGCTATTATCGAGGTTGTCGCTTGCGTTTGATAGAGCGGCTTTTCGCGTCTTCTAGACCGTGCCTCAAAGCGCTTCACAGAATATACCGTAAAGTGAATTGACTGTATATTTGTGGGCGAAACGCGGCAGCCACACGCACACAAACACAGACAGACACGTTCCTCAGCTCGGGTCTGAAGCAGGGACGGTCCAACGCCTTGGCACGTCCTCCTGGTGTGAAAGGCTCTGTCGATACAAGTGTCATTTTGTTTGTTTGTTGTCACGAGGGAAAGCAGGAGGCTGGAGGCAGCCGAGTGGAGGGAGTGGGTCGTGGGTTGGGTGACTGCGAAAGTTTAAAGCCCTCAATAAAAGTGGTTTAACCACCAGGATCCAGAAGCACCTTAGCAATATCTCTCCGTCAAATTCTTCCCTGTGGCTATAAAAGGAAGCAGACACACACACACACACGCAAGCACGCACACACACACACACACACAAGGCTGATTGTGTAAGAGTATGTTTGGTCGCTAGGAAACGGGGAGTCAAGTTGTGGTTTGACATCATCTGTTTCACAGCAATTTACAAACATGACTTTTAAACTAGGGCTTTAGGCTAACCAGTAAGTCAGCACGTAGCAGGCTGACAGAACAAAACTTGAGTCAATCACCTGATGTAGTCTATCTACCCCTCCCTCCCCTCCCTCCCAGTATTAGCATTTTTGTGTTAGCACCTTTTTGTGCTTTTTGTGTTTTTTTGTTAAGGAAAAAAAACTTTTCCTCCCTTGTGTGTGTCAGCCCTGACTCTCACTTAAACATACTTGAATACAGTAATAAGTTGCGAGGCTAAAGTACATCCAGTCGTCCTTCCACCTTCCTGGTAGTCGATTGACATAATAATAATACTAATATTAATCCTTGCGTTTGCTATAGTGCTTTTGGACATCTTCTAGACTGTGCCTCAAAGCGCTTCAAGTGAAATTGACTATATTTGTTGAAGAGCGAAACTCTCGCAATTGCGTACACAACACACACACGTCCCCCCCACATGAACAGTCGTGGGTTTAAATGACCAATTTTATTATTGTGTTTTTTTTTGGACAGATTATTATAGGTGTGTGTGTGTGAGTGTGGGTGTGGGTGTGTGTGGATGGAGTAAGTAAACTTGCTCAAGGTTTTACCCTGGACCTGACCTGCCTGGATTCGAACACAGGTCTCACGCTCGAAAGGCGAGTGAGTGAGTGGCTCTAACAGGGACTCGCACTTGAAATCACTCAGCCTTAAGGTGATGCGGGAAGGGGAGACACCTGCCTTTGGTTGAGACGTTTAACCTGAATCCCCCTCTGTCTGTCTGTCTGTCTGTCTCTCTCCACCCCTTCCCCCCTCCCACCCACCCCCCCAGACCCTCTCGGCCATTCAAATGACTGCTTTGAGGCCTGCTGTGCCTTGAGGGCATCCTCGCCTAGAATTTACCGTCGAGTGTAGTGACTGTTTTCTGAGCCGGAAGCGACTGTGGCCTCGGTGTGTGACAGGGAAGTCCCTGACCTGTACCGTAAGCTTGCCTCCGGACTTTGAACACGAGAGCCGAGACTGAAACCTTCCCGGAGCCAGCCGAGGGAGGTGAATATGTATTGAAGGCGGTAAGGGAGGGGAGTTATATTATAGTATTGTAACAAGCTAAACTTTTCGACCTCTGCCAATTAGGGAGGCATTACATAACATGACATTCACCAGAAAGCCAACTCTGCCAATTCGCCGAGAAAAGGAAAGTGAAACTCGGACACTTTTTGTCAGTTCCAGGAAATCGACCGTCCACCCAACTTTAAAGAAGTCGTCTCTAGTGTGACCACTGTAAACAATGACATGCTGTTTCACTACAAGTACAACTCAACTGGGAAGCCACTGGGGCTTGAGACCAATCCCATTTCAATGATCAAACTTAAATAATAATTATTATTATTATACAATTAATCCTTGCATTTTGAATACAGCGGCTTTTCACATCTTATCGACGTCTCAAAGCGCTTCACAGAATAAACTACCAAGTGAATTGACTGTATATATATTTGTGGGAGAGCATAACGCAGCAGCCAATTGCGCACAGCAGCGTCCCCCCCACACACACACAATCAATCGTGGATTGAAATGAACTATATTTTGGGGGGAGGGATAGATTATTATTGTCATGGCGTGTGGAGTAAGGAAACTTGCCCAAGGTTTTAATCTTGCAGTATCAGTCACATTAAACTAAACAAACCTCCAATTGGAGAACGATACTGTTAGCCCTTTGATCGGATATCCGTTTCGCCCGCTAAATACAGTCAATTCACTTCACAGCACATTCTGCGAAGTGCTTTTGAGACGTCTCAACGACGCTAAGGATAAGATACTGCGTCAAATGCAAGGATCATTATCATTTATATACGTCCCTCAGTGCAGTCACATCTATCAACTACAGGTACTGAATTGATGGTGACAGATAAATAAACTGTAGAAATTCTGGTGGCTAGCTATAGGACACACTGTTATTTTCAGGTGCAACTATTCACAACATCATTATTCAGTTTGGTGACACTGTATGTATATATATTGTATATGGATCATAACAAAAGAATAATACTTGCGGCTCTGATAGTCCTATATGTTTAGGTCAGCGGTTAGCACATGTGAGAGGCCTCGGATTTCATTCCCGGAACAGGGCGAAACCTTGGGCAAGTTCCCTCACTGCACACACACACACACACACAGAGGCCTCTGTTTACCTAGCAGTAAGTAGGAACCCGGTTGCTAGTTGATTTGCGGATGCTTTTCCCGGGTGAGGGGGTAATAATCCCTTAAAAAAAAAAATTAACTTGGGTCACCCACCCACGACTATTTATGGGGACACTTCTATGTATGTGCGATCGACTCTCTCACAAGTCAATCGATTGACTTCACAATACATCAAGTCGGAATGGGAGGGGAGGTAGGAACTCTCTTTTGTATTCCACAAGCTTTAGCTGGCTCCCCTCCTTGTTTCCCTCTGCGTTGCCTCTCTCCTGTCCTTCGCTCTCAATGCGCTGATAGCACGAGTGCTTCCACAGTGTGTGGACACAATTAACAAAACACCCTCGTCGATTCCTTTCACCCCCTTCCCCTCCCCTCCTCTCACAAGCCCACAAGTAAGGCAGTGTTCACATGGGCTACAAAGCAAATACAACCGCTGAGAACAGACTAGCTCAGGAGGGCAGGGAGGAGAGGTGGAGAGAGAGAGGGAGGGTGGAAGGAGGGGTGAGGGAGAGTCCAACCACTCAATTCCCTATCCCATCCTCCTCCAGTTATGTTGTCGAGTAACTCTTTGAAGAAATCTCAAATTTTACTTCTTTGTTCGAATCCAGGCAGGTCAGGGTGAAACCCTGGGCAAGTTTCCTTAGTCCACACACATACACACACACGCAAATCTGTGTAATCCATCCAAAAAACAACCCATAAAAATTGTTCATTTCAATCCACAGCTGTTTGCGAGGGACACTGCTGTGAGCAATTGGCTGCCGCGTTTCGCCCACAAATATTCACAAATATCTTCTGTGAAGCGTTTTGAGACGTGGATACGATGTGAAAAGCCACTATATCAAATGGAAGGATTATTATTATTATTATAACCGCACACATCGACAAGAAGAAGCAGCAGCACTTACACAGTGCCTGGGAGCAGGTGAAAGAGGAGAGCCTTCAGTTGTGGTTCTAACGGGGAGAACGGATAGGGAGCAAGGCAGAGGCATTGAGGGGGAGAGAGAGGGAGAGACAACGTTTGGCGGAGAGTGCAACCTGTAGTTTTGACAGGTAAACAGTTTGGTGTGTGTGTCCCCCTCCGCTGGCTCCAGGCCAGGCTGATGCCTTTGGCCTCTGGCTCCAAGCCAAAGCATAGGGTTACATTCTTGAGATTGCGGAATGAGCTTGTTCGGCAAGTACTTACTACTGTACTTACTGACAAGCTTCCTACTAAATCTTTGCTCCCTCTCCCAACCCACACACACAAACTATCGATACAATGCTTACTTGCATTGTAAGGCAGAAGACCCTGGTTCAATTCTGGGGCAGGTTTCCTCACCCCACATGTCTCTTGTTCACCCAGCAGTGAGTAGGAACCCGGTTGTTAAATCTGCCGGATCGCATATTCCGAACGAACAGATATGAAAGTAAATCCGGTGTCTGGATCCCAGGGCTGTTCGTGGGGGGTGGTGGGGGGACAATTTGTGTGCAAATTGGCTGCTGCGTTTCGCCCATATAATACGCAGTCAAGTCACTTTACGGTATGTTGTGTGAAGCGCGGACGTCTCAGGCAGGGGATAAGGTATTGCATCAAATGCGAAGGTTGCTGTTATTACGCTCGGCAATGCTTGGCTCACGGATAATAAATGACACACGGTGTCGTAATAATCAAACACAGGGATTATTACTATAATCTGGCTCGAGAAAAGAAGCTGCAAGACACGGCACGCAAATAAATGGGTGCCACAACGAAATAGGTAATGTTTACTGTGTTACATAACAGCACAAAGCAGCGCCCGTTCAGAAAGAGGTCAGGGCAGGTCTATTTCCAAACCTCGCTGAGAAACAAGGCCTAAACAATCAAAATAGCTGATTCTGTTACACACACACAGCTCCTCAGAGAGGCGAACACAAGCCAGGCAAAATTAATAATAATAATCACAATAATAATCCTTGCATTTTGATATAGCAGCATTTTCACGTCTTCTGGACTGTGTCTCAAAGCGCTTCACAGGATATACTATACTGTCAAGTGAATTGACTGTCATATATTTGTGGGCAAAACGCAGCATTGTGATTGCGCACAGCAGTGTCCCCCAAACAGCCGTGGATTGAAATGACCCGTTTTGTTTTTGTTTTATTTGAGGGATTATTGTGTAGTAGGGGAATCATTCCCAAGGATTCGCCCTGACCTGGCTGGATTCGAACACAGGTATCTCACACTTGTAAGGCGAGCGCTCTAACCACTGAGCTCCAGGGACTGCATTCCACATCATTTAAGGACACACAAAATACTGTACTCACTGCACCAACCTTGAATGAAGAGATGTGAAGACATGGGGATTTGATTGTCCTCATCCTCTGGTTGTTCGCAGGGCTACAAGAAAGATAATGCTACAATAATACAAGAGTCACAGGCAGATGGCTTACCCTAAAACTATTCCAGAGTGAAATTTCACAGCCGCAGATTGGACCAAATGGGAATACCGTACAGATGGCGCCCAGTCAGTACTGTTCACGAGTATTTTTTTGCGCTTGTTTTGAGACACAATCAAGGCGCTAAACATACGCTTTGGGATGTCCTACCGACGGGAAAGGCACTGAAGAAATGTGAAGCTGTAAGGCAACGCACCCCCTATGGAATTTGCATTCGCAGGAAGAACGCATGACAGTGAGACACTTTGGAATTACAATAATAATTCTTGCGGTTCTGACGAAAGCTCATCAAGCTGAAAGGTTCATTCAATTTCCTCTCTCCATAGGTGCTGCCTGACCAGCTGCCATTGCTAGTTCCCAGCGACCTCGTGCTTTTGTTTCGGATTTCCTAACGAGGCTTAAAGAGGAACTTTCGCCCCCAGATTTAGAATCAAACAAACCGTGCAAAACATCTCAGTAAACGGTTTGAGAAACACTTTACGGCTCGGGTGAAACACAACAGACGCGGGCAACGGCAGTAATGAAATAAATTGGTTTCATTTTTATTTTATACAACAGGTTTTTTTTTCGAAAATACATTAAGTATACATACACACACACACACACACACTGCAACACATCCTCTAAAACATACAGCAGTCTAGAAACCGATCGCACTACCTGGGTTTAAAAAAGCGTCAATGTATGAACGAGACTGGGAAGAAAAATAATGAAGAGACAATAGCAGAGTATTTACATCCGAACCAAAATGTAAATGAGAGCAGATCAAGGCCTCTCTTCTGTCCTTTCCAACTTCTCTTCTCACAGCTTCACTCTGCACAGAAGTTTGACAAGTCAACCCTAGTTGCAAGTGAATTTGATGTCGGAGTGGGGAGACGGAGGGAAAGAAAAATAGGAGCATCGGGACACCGAGTGGGTGTTGAGGGCAGAGGACTTGTCACCCTTGGTTTGAAGCTGTCCGCAAAGCGATCGTTTCAAAGCACCGACAGCCGGGACAAGAGATTGGCCAGAAATACAACTCAATATAAAAATATCTTTTTTTTTGTTGTGTGTGTGTGTGCGCATGTGTTTCTTTTCTTTTTTGCAATTCGCGGAGCTAGGAGAGGTTTCTTGTGCCTCGTGGCGAGACCCGGTGGGTTCCATTGGTGATTTGAAACTCAGCCAGACAAGGAGCTAAGGTGACATTTCCCCCCCACCCCCCATAGGGCCAACTCAATAAAAAAAACACTCCCATTTGATACAGTGCCTGATCAGGCTGTCAACGCATCTCGAAGCCCTTTATGACTGTGTATTTTGTGGCTGGAATGCAATAAGCACTGGCAGAGATGGAGGGGAGGAGACTGATTGTGACTTGATTGCTCGCTCACCCAGCTAGCTGTAGGTGGGACAGAGAGAGCTTAGTTAGGTCAAAAAAAGAGTCAGATCCGGAACAGGGGGTGGGGCATTGTCTTAAAGTTAGAGCACGGAGATTAGGAGTGAAATAAGGAGGCAGTTTATCACAACACAAAAAAGGCTGGTGGCAATCTGGAACTCTCTCTCTCTCTCCCCACCCACCCCCACCTAAAAAAGGGCTGTGGATCCATTCAAATTTCAGAGAGGTGGGAGAGTTTGTCAAGTCAGGGGTACGGAGGCAAAGGGCTGGGAATTGGGGTTGAGGTACAAATCAGATTTGCCGGGATATGGGCTAAATGGCTAATTCCCTGTTCCCTCCAGCCTCAACACCATGGAAGGCTTGTAGAATAAGGTCATGTTTTCTTCATATCAGGTCACACAGACTGTGAAACCCATGACCAGAGCACGCGTGTGTATGTGTGCGGACAGTGACCTCCAAGTAAATGTGCAAACTAAACGGGGGGGGATAAAATAAAACAATCACAGATTTTGAAAGGCCGACAGAAGGCCTGTAATGCTTGTCTTGATGTAACATTAGGAAGAGAGTTAGAGACTCAAGGCGTTACCAGAGACAATAGGAGCGCTGCCGAACAAAACACGAGCGAGACACACTCTGGCTACTCAGACTCTCTGTGGGTTTCGCTTGTGAATTCCTCTGTACTATTTACCGGATAGCAGTTAGGGGAATGGAGCACCCACCCTCCCCGCCCCGCAGTTAAACCCGGCTTAAACTCGGTTAAACCGGGTTGAACCGCGGGAGGAGAGAGCGCTAACCTGTGTCTGAGAAGCCAGAGAAAACTTTGGTATGTTTAAAACCAGGTGAAAGATGACACAAAATAAAAAGTAACAAGGCGAGTTGACTGGGTTGAGTATTAACGAACGCTATTCTGTGTGTTGTGTGTGTGTGTGTGTGTGGACTATTGCACTTTTCACTTTGGGCCCAGCCGGGGTGTCTGACACGCGTGGAAACCCGTCACCTCGCTGAACAGCCTCCAAACTAAGGCGAGATTACTTTCCGCGAGCCCCACTTACACACGCTCTCTCTCTCTCTCTCCCTGGAAGGAAAAATTGCGCTCACCTAATTCAATATTAGGCACAGGTTGGTTGGCAAGAGCCAATGCGTGGGGCAGCAACTACTGACTGGGGTGGGGGTTAGCAATACAGTCTCAACCCTGAACAAGTTAAGAGCTTTGTAGTAAGAAATCCTGCAGCAGAAAGTGTGCAACTTGCAACCACACTCACGCAAGTCATATGTTTTAGGAACTGCGGAGGTCAACAAGCGCAATATTAAGGAAGAACGACAGGGGAACTTAAAGCTATCGAGCCTCATCGCTCTCACGAACAATTACAAGGTCCCTGAACCAACCACCCAGTAACAAAGAGAAACGAGGTGTAGTTTTAAGTCAGCGTCTCTCTCTCTCTCTCTGGTTCCCACAATCACGGACGAAAACTTTGGTTCCCACTTTGCTCTGAAGTGACTCTGCTGAGAATGAAATAAGTTTGGGTGACGACGTTTCCACCTCCCTGCCCGGTGCTAGGGATCAAGGCAGCATCGAACTTAACTCGGCGAGGAGCGCCGACAACAACTGTACTCGTTGTGATGTAACGCTACAGGCAGAAACAATCGCAAATTTACGAGACTTATAAACAAGAGAGAGTTCATGAAAAAAAATATATTAAAAAAAAATTAATTACCAGTTCGCAGGGAAAAATACGCAAGTGATTTGACGCCAGCCTAATAAGAACAGAGCCTGACAAAGTGGGTGGAGGGGGGGGTGGAGAAGAGAAAGGAGAGACCCAACTTCAAAATGGCAGTACAGGCACGAGGGGGTTTTTAATGGTAATAATAATAATTAATAATTAAGTGACCAATTTGTAAAAAATAGATTTTATTTCTTTTGAAGGGGCTATAATCCGCAAATCAACTAACAACTGAGTTCCTACTTGCTGCTAGTTGAACAGAGGCGTGTGGGAGTGAGTAAACCTGCCCGGCCAGAGATCAAACCCAGGTCCTCTCTCGCTTGTGAATCGAGTTCTCTTGACTACCGGATTCCACATTGACTGCACTGCGGAGGGAGAATGGGGCAGGATTCTGCATGTACAGTTCGACACACCGACTTTCCTAGCCTGACAATCAAGTTGCTGAAGACTGGACAGTAGTAGAGGTGACGGGGCAGAAGGACGTAAGTAAGTCGAAGTTTGAGGCCGGGTTTGATTGCGGCTCGCCACCCCAAAGCAAAACTGAGGCAGATAAATAAAAACACACATGCAGACACATACGCACACACACACACACACCTATCGGAGGCAAGTCCGACTGACTTTGAGTCAGGCTGGTTGGCTTTAAGCCGGCAACATTTAGACTGACGTTTTGCCAGTGTGGACGCTGAGTTAATAACTAACAGTACATCAGAAACATGGGGGCTCTCGTTCTGGAACCCCGGACCCACCCTGTGAGAAAGGTAATGCGCTTGCGTTTCAAGTGAGGAGGATAGTAGTTACGAGTACAGGCGGATATCAGACAGACAGGCTGGTGAGATGGGCAGACACCTGGAGGACGGAATTGCAACTAGAGAAATTTAAGCAGTTGCATTTCGGGAGAAGGAATGAGTGGGGACAATAGAAGATACTAAAGGGGGTACAGGAACAGAGAGGGGGTAGCTCACACCCACACTAATCTTTAAGGGTTGACAAATTGACAGAAGCTGTTTAAAAATAAAACACATAATAGGATCCTTGGCTTTATAAAGTATGGAGTATAAAAGCAAGGAAGTGAGAGGGTTGAACCTGTACAAACTGCTGGTTAGGCTTCCCCCGGGGAACTGTGTCCTAGTTCTGGGCACCACACATTAGGAAAGACATCAGGGCATTGGAGAGGGTGCGAAAGAGATTTACCAGCAGCTACTGGTGCTGCTTATATTGCTTATCAATGAGTGTCTCCAAAACATGTGTAAATGTTGAACCCCCCCCACCCGCAAAACTATACTTCCCTCACTAGATCTGCTTTGCGGTTATAAAACACAAACCTACATTATACACCACCATTTCACGCCAGTCTATCCTAAGGTGCTCGACAATCCTGGATTGGTATAGTACCTAGCTTGGGGTGGGAGGAATAGGCCAAGGCTCGGGCGAAAAGGAAGGACTAGAGAAACGATATTCGAGCTTAGGATAAAAAGAATTTTTAAGTGCAGGTATCACTTAAGGAGTGCAAAGATAAAATGTGCTCGCAATACTAAAAAGGAAGATATTTAAAAAGAAATCTAAAAGGCAACCTTCAGCCTTGTTCACGGAGTGCTGTTTTGGGGGCATTTCCTCAAAAGTACTAATAATGATAATAATAATCCTTGCGTTTGATATAAATGCCTTATCATGTTGTTGAGACATCTCAAAGCGCTTCACAAGATACTGTACAGTGGAGTGACTTTAATGTTTCACCACATGAAATGGCATGTCTGTTTAAGGTGGTGAAATACTGCTACTTGTGCTCGAGTCTGGGAGATTAATATATTTTTAAAAAAGGTTTGTTTTTAGTAGAATAGTACCAGCTGGGAATTTCACCAAACATCTGGCATTGAGATAGCAAGACGGCACAGACTCTGAGCTGCTGGTGTGGTGAGAAGAGATTAAAAATGGGTCACGGGTGGGGGAAGAGAGAGGGTGTGAGAGAGAGAGAGAGAGAGAGAGACAGAGAACAGACATGCTTTGCATCCCTTCACTTCCCTACAAAACAGAAATCCGATTGGTTTGTTGTGAAGTGTTAGAAGTACCAACGGAGCTACCTGTTCCTATTCTCAAGTGGGTCAGGAACCCCTTGTTACCCAGACCACTGAAATCAGAGAGTAGTTTATATTTAACATTAATAATAATCCTTGCATTTGATATAGCACCTTATCACGTCTTCGAGACGTCTCAAAACACTTTACAGAATACACCGTAAAGTGAATCGACTTTGTATTTTTTCCGGGTGAAACATTTATACTGCCCTTAGCTCAGGATTTCATCCGCTAAACTGATGCTGTCTCCTATGCAGTGTGGAGTGACTCGAGAGAAGAGGGCAAAGCCTTACAATCAGGGGGGGAGTCCCTCACAACTCAACTGGCGAACTGAACACACGGCCACGAGTTATCAAAGCCCTTCGATGATCAATGGGAATAAAGTAAGAGTAATATTAGTAAACCCCTAACTCAGTACACGCTCTATCCTAGAAGTGAGGTTTCACACAGAGCACAGTTCTTTGTGAAAACTTTTTGACACTTAAATCGCACCTTGAGAAATACCCCTTCAAAAGGAGTTTGTTCCCTTGATTGGTACACTTCCATACCGCAAATAGGACAAAAGCGCTTTTAAAAAAAGGCTTCCTTTCAGCACCAAGTCACCGACGGAAAGAAGCCAGCGCAAGCTTACCCATTCAATAAAATTCACATCAAAATTTGCACACCGTAGATCTAAACAGTTGATTGTTGTTGTTGTTTTAAAGTGGGCGAAATGCGATAGTACACAGCAAGTGTCCCACAAACATTCGTGGATGGAGTGACCAAATTATTTAAAATTAACAAAAAATAATTATTTGAAAGGATTATTACTAAAACAGTACAAAATTTAAATAAATCCCCAACAAGAGTTAGATTAAAGTTTTTAAGCATTTGCGACCTGAAGGACTGAATGAACTTGCGAGAAAGAAAAAAGAACTTCCGAGTTAAACTCTCCTGGGCGGAACTCAGCAATCGGGTAGAACCCCAACCCTGACTAACGTGAGTAAAACTTTTGTGTGAAAACAGTCAACACAAAATCCAATGAGAAAACAAGTCATGGAGAGATCTATTCACATGATCTAACGCAGTGCCTGTGTGCTGGGCAGGAGACCGTTAAACCGACCTATTGCCCACCACTTAATGCAAATGTTTAAGTGCTTCCAAACTTAGTGGAGTTATGCATGTGCAATATAATGCGAAAACATATTTTTGTGTTTGGGGATGGGGGGGGTGGGAGGGAAACGGAGTAAAACAAGTGCGACAATGAACACGACAGAGCAACGCAGGACCTGTTAATGTACGAGATGAGTCTTCGAGGAAGAAACCCGATCCTTTTCCTCTCCAAATCGCCCTCCTCTTCTTGCTCCAATCTTCAACACGGGATGGGATGGGACGGCAGAAAATCAAGGCGTCTTCGGGAAGTCAATGAAGAACAACGGACGGGGCAGAGGGGGGGGGGGAAGTAAGTAAGAGAGAAGATGTTGTGCTACTTGATAAAGAGTTCAACAATGCGACAGCAGCGATGCATTCGCCACTGAGCAAAACGCAGTCGGTACTGCAGGGATGATGGTGTTTCCCTTATAGACTAGCGCAGGTCTTGTTGTGAGGGAAGGCGGGAATTTTCATCCTCTTGATGCTGGTACTGAAATAGCCCTCGTCGCTGCAGCTGCTCTTCACACTGATCTGCTCGTCAAAGTCACTCACACTGCTGGTACTCCACTCCACGTCACCTGACAAGCAGTCGGTGCCCTCCACGTCCACGTCGATTTCTTCTGTGGGAAAAACAAGAGAGTTTTGTGTTATGTTGTGGCAGCGAGTTAAGAAGAAAACGCCAAGTTTGGTCAGCTGCGAAGAAGCTTCACGTTTCCTGCTTTCACACTCTTTGGCAATCCATCCCGCAGTGCCTTGACCTCGCCCCTCCCTCCCTCGCCTCCATCAAGGCTAGTCTCACCAACTTACTCTTCGACCACACCTTTGTTCACCCTCCTATCCACAGCCCCTTCCACCCCTCCTGATCCCAACCCCCAGCTCGGGTCCAAATCTCCGGCTGTCCAGGGCCTTGGGACGTCCTACAGATGTGAAAGGTACTGCGTAACTGTAACTCTATTGTTGTTAACCTTTACGTTTCTATATATCAGCTATTGTATAACATTTATTTTATAATATAAAAGCTTTCTTGACTTTCGCAACTTTGAATGGACTTAAAAAGAACTAGAGCAATGGCAAACGCCAATCTTTAAAGACTGCTAGTAAATTCTTGTACGGAATGCAGATTATTTTTGAAGCAACTGGATAATTGGACATCGGCAACCCAAGTCGACCAATGTGACTTTACAATTCAAACCATTTTTCTGAGCGCAAACATGTTTCTGATGCGCGGCTAACCTATGAACCTATGAAGTTGAGGAAAAAAAAGAAGAGTGCGTGAGCTGGTGCACTCACCACTTCTGGTGTTGGCCTTTGGACCACAAGTGAGTGGAACCTCATCACATCCAAGAAAACACAGTCCTTATCTACTGTCACAGGCACTGACCACACCCAGTGTTAAGAGCTGATTGCCACTGAAAGAATATTCGAATGCAGGTCTCACACTTGTAAGTCGAGTGCTCTAACCACTGATCTACAGGAGCTATATAGTCTGATATTAACAGTGACACCTCAATATAATCTGATATTAACAGTGAGCAGCTCTATATAGTCTGATATTCAGTGAGCAAACCTATAATCATCATTGCATTTGATATAGCGCTTTTCACATCTTATCAACATCTTAAAGCGCTTCACTTTGAGAAGAATTAGAGATGATCTTATAGAAACCTATAAGATTATTCAAGGGGTATGACAGAGTGGGAGACTGTTTCCCCTGGTTGGAGAAACTATAACTAGGGGGTCACAGCCTTAAAATTAGGGGTCAGCCCTTTTGCTTTGAGTTGAGGAAAAACTTCTTCACTCAGAGGCTAGTGAATTTATGGAATTCTCTACCCCAAAGGTGCTCAATCCTTGAACATATTCAAGACTAAGTTTGACAGATTTCTTGTGGATAAAGGGATTAAGAGATATGGGGATAAGGCGGGGGCGGGAGGAGCTAGATTAGATCAGCCATGATCTTATTGAATGGCGGAGCAGGGTCAAGGGGCTGAATGGCCTCCTGCTAATTCTTATGTTACCAGCACATATACTGTAAAATGAATCGACTGTATATTTGTGGGCGAAACACGGCAGCCAATTGCGTACACTAGTGGTACATAAACAGTCGTGGATTCAAATGACCATTTTTTATTATTGTGGGTTTTTGGGGACGGATTATTATTAAGACACGTGGAGTAAGGAAACTTGCGCAAAGTTTCGCCCTGATCTGCTTGGATTCGAGCACAGGTCTCACACTAAGGCGAGTGCTCTAACCACTGAGCTCTATAACTTAATATTAACAGTAACAGACCTATTTAGGCTTAATATTAACAGTGGCATCTCTATATAGTCTGATATTAACAGGGCATGCGTGTGTGTGTCTCTATGTGTCTCTGAATGTTTTTTCACTGCGGGTGTCAGTGCGTTTGTCTCTGTGTGAGAGTGTCTGTGTCCGTCCGTCTGCGTGTATGTTCGTCTATGCGTGTGTCTGTCTATGTGTGTGTCTCTGTCTGTGTGTGAGTGTGTAAGAGTGTGTGTGTGTGACTGTCTCTGTGTGAGTGTCTCTGTTGATGTACGTAAAAAGGCTCTACACAAGTGTAATGTTGTTGTGTTTGTCTGTGTGTGAGTATCTGTTTTGTGCATCTTCATGCCTCTCTGATTGTGTGCATGCATCAGAGTGTGTCTGGGTGTGAGTGGTAGCGTCGTTTATGGTGTCACTTGAATCGGCAACCAGGTAAGCAGGCAAACGTTTAACGCAAGACAACACTCAAAGCTCACTGGACGCTATATTCTGCGACCGTTACCCCCCCCGCTCCCCCACTCCTTCCACTTAATTCAGTTCACAGAACCATTCAAATGTCTTTCCTTCTGAAACAATCGGCCAGGATCATTTGAATGATTCGGACTGCCTGTGTGCCTTATGTCCCAGTTTAAATCGTGCAGGAATCCAACCATACCAAATTACATGAGTCACTCGTCGGGCACTTTCCATAAATCAAACCCAAACTGAGCAGCCTCGCCCAAGGAGCATAACAAAGGTTTGTTAAACCATTGGCATTTTTATTGGTTCCACACGCGACTGGCGTGGTGTAGCGTGATTGCGGAATCTTGGAAAGGGTGGGACATTGTGCCTTCTGCCACCCTCGCAGCTCTCTCTCTCTCTCCCTATCTTACCCCTCCCCCCTGCTCGGGTCCCAACCCCTGACTGTTCAGCGCCCGACGTGAAAGGCACTCTGTAAATGTCATTTTGGTTTTGTTGTTGTTGGGGGAAGGGAAATAAGTTTAATTCCCTATTCCATGTCATTTAGATTTATATGGTGCCTCTCACATCAGGACGACATATCAACAGCCCTTCAGTGCTGGGCACACACTCATAAGAATCCTCGCATTTAATATATCTAGTGCCTTATCACATCTTTGAGACAACTCTTTACATTGTCTGCTTGTCAACAACAACAACAAAAGTTACACTTGTACATCGCCTTTCACATCAGGAGGATGTCCTAAGTCGCTGGACAGTCACTGTTTCAGACCCGAGGCCAGTCTGAGTGTTTATTGCTGTACCAAGCCCGACCTGAGGACATGAGGGGGGGTCATGCTTACCTTGGTCAGAATCCGATCGATCCGATAAAACGGAGCTTGTGCTGTCCATTCGGATCCTCTCGATGCCCGGGAACTCCAGCTGCCGCTTCAAGTGCCGCTGTTCCCGCTGCAGCTGATCAATCTGGTGAACTGCTCTGCGGTCGCTCTCTTCGAGTTTCTGGAGAGAAGGATCCTGTAAGTCCGTGGTTAGAGAACTCGCGCCTTGTAGGCGAGAGGACCCGGGTTTGATTCCTGCCCTGGGGGAGTTTCCTTACTCCAGATGCAAGGATTATTACTAAATGCAAGGATTATTATTATATAATATAATAATCCTTGCATTTGATATAGCGGTTTTCATGTCTTCTAGACGCCTCAAAGTGCTTCAAAGAACATACTGTAAAGTGGATATTTATGGGAGGAAATCAGCAGCCAATTGCGCACAGCAGCATCCCCTCAAACAGTTGGGGATTGAAATGACTAATTTTTGTTATCATTGTTTGTTTTTGGAGGGATTATTATTAGGCGCGCGAGCGTGTGTGTGGAGAGTAAGGAACTTTTCTAGTTTCACCCTGACTCGCCTGGATTCGAACACAGGTCTCATGCTTGTAAGGCGAGTGCTCGAACCATTATTCAACTGATAAACGAGCATCAAGTGGTCAGCAGTGGAGATGGATTGTTTTTGTGCATGCTTACCTTGATGAGTAATTTAGCTCTCATCAGCAAACTAAGGGTTGTGTGTTTCGCAGTCTCGGGCCCCAGTGGCACCAACTCTTTCAAACGCTCCAAGCAGAGTCGAAGGTGAGCCCGCCTGTTTCAGAGAAAAATCACTGCTCGTAACTTTCAATAGTTATCAGCCTGACCGAGCCATCGCCTCTGCACTGTCCTGAACAAGCAAAATCATCGGCACATTATTGGGATACAGTTAGACCCACTTATTCTGCAAATCTTCCACACCACACAAGCAATTTTCTCCCCACCCACCCCCACATACACACACATACTTGATCAATTGATATGATTGTAACAATAATATTCCTTGCATTTGATATACTGCCTGATCACATCTCTGAGGCATTTCAAAGGAAACTTGCACAACATTTTGCTCTGCCCTGGAATTGAACCCGGGTCCTCTCGGTTGCGAGGCCGGTGCTCCAGCCACTGAGCTATAGACTCTACAAAAGGCATTGCAAAAGGTAGATTGCAGAATACCACAATCTTGAGTCAATGGTTTCCGTCTCGAAAGTAATCTTTCCCGGACTGCAAGGCTTACAGTATTGTTATTAAACTGCTCCCAAGTCCTTACCATTGTAACTGAATTTTTAAGTCATCTGTTCACATACTGTGCTCAAAAAGCTTTCTTAAAATTTGTAATGCAGCTTAGTGCTTCTACACAGATGCAGAGTTTGAAGGAACTTATTACTGAGATGAATTTGGTTTTAATAATTATAATAACAATCCTTGCATTTGATAAAGCGCTTTTCACGTCTTCTAGACTGTGTCTCAAAGCGCTTCACAGTGAAGTGAATTGACTGTATATTTGTAGGCGAAACTCAGCAGCTAATTGCGCACAGCGGAGTCCCCTACAAACAGCCGTGAATTTAGTTCAAACAAAACAAAGTAATCAGCTCCGAATACTGTCCCCAAACAACGGTAATTGTTCGGCAGGTTCATTTACGAACGAGTGAGGCAGATTGTGTACATATAAGGACTCCCTACTCCCACGGGATGTTACTGGACACCTTGCATGAGGATCAGGACATTGTATACAAGTTCACAATTCTGGGCACACAGCCCAGCTTAATGTACTACCAGCCCTTTCACACACCCTGGGAAGCACATTTCTCAAGCTTATTTACTCCGGGGCTTGAAGAATGGCCCGCAGCTCATGGAATGTCGACTCACTAAGTCAATCTGATACACGGCAAAGTGGGCAGCGTCTCTCGGCTGCCCTGATTTAAATGCGGCTCATCTGCCAAAAGATTTGCAACACACCTCATTAGTGAAGCCCAGCGAGGAGCTCCGAATCAGTTAGAAATGCAGAGGTCAGTGATGTACAATTGCAGCTGTTTGGAACCTTTCTGAAGTAACAAAGAATACCTCAAAATAAAACACTCGATGTTCAGAATGTTTTTTTTAAAATGCCTGAGTTACTGAAGATTCCTATCAGAGAAGGCAGATAACATTTCAAACATAGCCTTTAAACTCGTAACCCTGCCTTTCAGTATTTCTACAAGTTTGTACGGGCTGCAAACTGTGGAAATATGTTTCACATCACTACAGCTGCTCGTGACCACTGCAATACCATTCTGCCACTTGAACACTTTCTTCCCAAACATCCATACCCGAGTAGGAATCAATCAATCAATCAAAACTTATATTTATATAGCGCCTTTCACACCGAGAGCGCTTTACAGTTAGGTAGGGATAAGAGCAGGGGGGAAGGGGTCGTGGCAGGACGAAGAAGAGTAGGAAAATTGACTGTAGATTTGTGGGTGAAATATTTATGAAGCTGAAGAATGGAGCCAATAAGTGGAAAGTACAATTGCCTATGTGCGAAAGTACTCCTCAGGATTCTCCAACTAGGATTTGATATTGTTGGGACAGCATCTCAAAAGCGCCTCACAGGATATGAGTAGGATTATTTTGCTGTAAGGTGTAGTGACTGTGCATTGCGCATGCCTACAAAACAAAACTGTAAAACAAATTCAAGGAAAAATGGATGCCAAGATGGTTAGGGACAACAAGGGTGAATGGAAATGCGATGTGGAGGTGGAGTAAACAGCAGACACGAAACTCTGCTATGAATTAAATTTGTCACAAGCAATTTAAAGCCGGTTGAGCAACATAGTTTTCATCAGAGGAATAAAATGTTATCCAGTGGGTTTGTGGATTTCCACTTGAATTAAATGGCACAGCGAGTATCTATGACAGCAATGACTGGACAAATCCATCCACAAAAGAATAATACAGTAAAGGGAAATTTCAATTTTCTCAATTGTAAATTAGCCAAGTGTTACACTTCCTGTAGCCATCCTTTGAATTTCAAAACTCTTTGCTATAACCAAATATTGCATCAGCAGCAAGAGCTCCAATATGTTTCAGCTCAATCATAGAGCACATTTCCCTCTTCCTTCTCAGCAATGAAATATTAACTTTCAAACCAATAAACACCTTTCGCTTCCAAGTAGCGCCGACAAGTTTCTAATGAGGCAGAAGAATCAAATAAAAAAAGGTTCTTTCACAGATGTATTCCTTTTGCAAAATTGTTTCTCTCCACCTTCATTTGTCTCTCAATGCTCAGTTCCATTTCCTGTACCCAAGAGTGTTTAAGTGGTTTGCCCCCAAGTCTCTACCAAAGCTATTGTTGACCTGAGTATCTGACAGAAGCTGACCTCCCGTTTGCTTCCAACTCTGCAGCAGATTGGCTGTTGGCTGATCTCGGCCAGGGAACAAGCTTGGAATCCAATTGGATGAGTAAAGTAGGTCAAGGGAGAAGGGGGTGAGAAAGGGAATATGTTGGCTAGGTTTTCAGTGGGACAGGGGCAGGATTTGGACTCCGCTTCATTCTCACCCACCGACACAATGTCAAGGCACACACTCCAATAATGGCCATTTGAGGGAAATACAACATTCAAAATGACATGATTCTGAAATACTGATGCTGACAGAGGACTGGACAAGATGCTGCCAAACACATCCAGAGGCAAATAAGTCTGCAGCCAGGAATCCAACACTTCTATCTGAGCCCTGTAAGACAGGTCCTCACAAGCAACAGTACAATTATTAGGGACTGGAGAGAAAGGTTATTAGGAAACGTTGCATACCACATTAACAGATACAAATGGCACAAATAGCCAGGATAAAACCACATGCCCTTTGCAGGACCAAAGTTATTCGTTGAGAAACTACATTTCAACCTTTATTTACTGGGTCCAAATCGCTGACTGCCCATCGTCTTGGGACACCCTCCCACCCTGAAAGGTGCGATACAAATCTAATTTAATATAATAATTTATATTTATTTATAGCTTGTTGGAGGGAGTTTCCAGGGTGAGCGGAAGGCCCTACCCGGAATGTAATGAAGCAAGTTTAATAGGTGACGGTTTCCAAGAAATTCAGTGCTGTTCTCCCAACACTGAATGCTACCAAAATTGAGATAAAGTTCCATGAATTCAGAACTAAATTGCCATTTGCTAATGATATTTTTGAATTTGTTGCATTGATGAAAAAACAAAACAAATAGGCATCAAACTCCGCTGTGCGCAATTGGTTGGTCGTATTTTGCCTACAAAATATATACAGTCAATTCACTTAGAGTATATTCTGTGAAGAGCTATGAGACAACTAGAAGGCGTGAAAAGCGCTATAGCAACTGCAAGGATTATTATTATTAAATAAAACTAATTCTCAAAGGTAAATGAAGTGCATCAAACTAGTGTAAAATCAGCCTACCTGTTTTTCTCCATTTCATTGTGCATCGACCTGTAAAGGGGACAAAAAAGAAGACATTTGAATTAATTCCGGATATAAATCTTCAAACTGGAAATGATAATTGATACGGAATCATGAGTCATCTGACAGCGTGTGTTTCGAATAACGCAATCTACACCTCTGAGCTTTGGTTGTGTTTTGGACTATTTATACCAACAGCCAGACTGACTAGTGATCAGTCAGTCGATCATTGGCCATAACTACTGTACACGAGTTTGCCATCGATCGATCGTCAAGCTTATTTGCTCTGCATTACTATCAGGGCGTTCACCTTTGCTGTGAGGGATGATGGAGTAACAGTACCAGCAGTACAATTGACAAAGCTAACAATTAACTCGAATTCATCGGTTCCATCTCAGTGACATGTACAAGTGCTCAGCAAATTGTGTTGCCCCTGCATCAAGAGATCTACAATTTGAAGAGTTGAACACAATAGCTGGGTGGTGCAGTCAGAACTACGAATGCTTCTTGTGGTCAACGCAACCAAGACACAGTCTCACCCCGGGGAGAAAAGTTATGATTCTCCCCACCACCACCCACCTCCATGTAGAACCTCATGTTTGTGCAGCCTAAGTCAGCGAGAGACTACATGATGGGTGAGAGGGAAAAGAAACAAACACATGCGGCAATTGAAGAACTGTCATTCATTGGGCTATTGGTCTGACATTTCTTCACTCTACAACAGAGAGTTGTACAACTATCTCAGCCAACTCCTTGGGAAATAGTGTGCAGTTGTGTCCGAGCTTCACACAGCCCACTTGCGAGCATTGAAACAGCCATCAATTCGCGGCCAGGATTTGCCTTCCCTGAACCCAAGACTCGCGTGCTTCATTCACCTGACCTTCTTTACTTTCATATAATCATTCGTTACATTACTTAATTCCAACCCAACCAGGTTTTATTCTCTATTTTTGGAGTATTTTTGATTCTGTGAAGTCCCAGCACAGCTATCTTTCACTTCAACTACATACACTAACACACCAGTACTGAGGGAATCTTAACAAAAACACCAAGAAAAGCTACAGGCAACAGTAAGACCGTGCCCATGCATTTTATTTGTTCTGTACGCATAACAAGCATTGCCAAAAACTCTAGACCCTTGGTAAAATTTCAGACGATATTTCTGATTGCATTTTGAAATGCCATCAAAATTGGAATTGTAAATGATGATCACACACGATAAACTCTGCAGTTTTGAAAATTAAAAACTGGAGAGATTGCTCTTAGCCAGTATAAAAGGTTGAAACAGTGAAGGGCAAAGAACGAAACTGGCTGCTAGATTTGCCAACAAAATTCACTCGGTCCACTTTCCAGTATAAGATGTGAAGCACTTTGAGACGTCCTCCTTACGTGATGGGGCATTATCAAATTCAAACATTTCTGAGGAAAGGTCCACATGTCAGGATAAGAAGTATTTTCCATAAGCAGAATGGGATCTTGCTGAGCTTTTACATAATCACAAACGGTGACACGAGGTGACAATTCCTGTCTGGTGCATCAACAAAGCCCTGGATTGGACCTTTCGCTCCCATGCAAATAACTTCCACAACAGGGTTCTCGTCGCGAATAGATTCACTCCCGTTTCAAAAGGCACAAACACTGCAGTAAAACTGCCAAAAAATGAGGACTTTAGGGAGGGAATGCAACAGCAGCATCAACGAGATCTCCCACTTTTCTTGCGCCTTTTAAACAGTCCTGAAATCCTTTCCTCCCCACGCTAGTCAATACCCTCAACTCCCCCTTCTTTCCTTCCTGCACGCTGACCTCCATCATTGTTGTAAAGCTTTAAACGTGAGTGAGGAGCTGTGTGAGTTTTTTGTTCGAAAACTTTTCTTACTCCCACGACTCTTCATCACCACACCACTGCCAATATTTACATTTCCAGTACATAGCAGCAGGAAAATGTTAAATGCACGTCTCATACAAAAAAGCTTTGTGCAGCCGTCTATTGTCTGAAATGGCTTCAACTCAACATACTGCTTGTTCAAAGAGGGCAGACTAAATCGAATTTCCACCTTATTCTGCAGTCAAGTTCAGTAAGATGAATGAAACGACGCAAGCATTAAAAAAAACACTTCAATTGTTTTTGCGTCTTTAATTTCTCAGCTGCTTTAGTACCACGACAGTGCGGGTATGGTTTACCACAAAGAGGAAAATGCAATCTGCCGACTTCTCTGGTACATTCAGTTCTAGTCCACATAGATCAGATGTTAGCCCAGCATTGCCAAACCTATATTAGTGGTGCCCGAAGCAGAACATGACTCAAAGCCAAGCCAGCATACAAAGGCATCATGACCTGACGGCAGTAATGGTGTTTCCCCATACAAGAGAATGTCAGCAGACAGCAAGCCAGAGAGAGAGAGAGAGAAGTTGATGAATGCAATCTCATACTACAGCTGAGCATCAACTCATCAAGTGCAATAAATCCCCCTCTATCCTAACTGATTGAAAAATTCAACGCATTAAATTACATTCTGAATGAAACAATAAGATTCTGATCTACCAGGAGATGCAAAGACCAACAATTTCCCGACATTGGCTGGTCACACTACGGTTCAAGACTACGGTTTAACATGCAGGCACGAAAAAGTTTAGCAAAACTGGTAAACCACTTCAGAATAAACAGGGCAAAGGAACAAGACAGCTTCTCGTGTTAACGGTGACTTATTAAGTAGATCCGATCTCAATTATCACTTGGGATTTTCGAGTTATAAAACTGCATCTGCAATCGGGTTTTGGAATCGAGAGATGTGAACACAGAAACATATGATTTCTCCTCTTCTCCACCAGTTTCAACCCCTCCCCATTTGTAAGCAATAAGAACAATAGCAACCATTAAGTCGGCATGACGCGCACATTCACCATGAATCTTGGAACTAATTGTTTTTGTTTAATATCCACATCAGATAAAAAGAAACAAAACCAGAAGTTGCTGGAGAAACTCAGCAGGTCAGGCAGCATCCATGGAGAAAGGAAAATGAGTCAACGTTTCGGGTCCACAACCCTTCGTCGGATAAAAAGAGTCTGCTTTTAAACGCTCGCCCAATTTCTCATTGTGAAAATTAAGCTTGTCAGGTGAATGTGGAGCACTTGACAGAAACTATAGTATCTCACACCAACCACTATAACAGGGAGCTATGGAATAAAGTTATACACAGAGCTGAAAGTCCAAAGTTCAATCCTGAGATTGTGCTGAGCTAATTGAAGGGATTTGGGAGAAAAGTCTTACACAAGTGAGGCTAAGTTTAGTTCACTTATAAGTGTTTTAAGACACCCTTCCAACTTGTAAGACTAATAATACTGTAAACGTGAATTGTAAACGTGTATTGGCTACGCTAAAGGGGTGAAGAATGTGTAATACATCTGATGGAGTTATTGGGAACCAGGTAACACAGGCTGTACACACAGGCAATACAAACAATAATAATGGGACACTGTGTGTGTGTGAGAAAAGAAGCAAACTCTGAAACGCAGTGGGACATTCTGGCCTGGGTAATAGCTGGTGTGGACTAAAACAGGGACTATTGCAGCTCTGATGGGGGGCAATTTGCGAAGGTAAAGAGGGAGATGGAAGAAAGAACGGAGAGAGGGAGGGAGGGGGGTGAAGGAGACAGAGAGAGGGATAGGGGAAGGGAGGGGAGACAAGATGGAGATAGAGGAGGAAGTTGAGAGAGATGGAGAGAGAAGACAAACTGAGATGGGGGAGAGGATTCACCCAAGTGAACCCTAGGGGCCCATGTTACTCCAGTTTGTGTCTGTGTGTGTGTGGCTGTGTGGGTGTGTGGGAGGGGGTACAAAGGTGTGACAGTGCTTTCCTTACCTGTTGTTTAGACTTTTCTTCCCTTTACTCTTGCTCTTGGGCAACTCCTTGCTCTTATAGGGCAATAGGGAAGCATAGCCGTGCTCTGCCTCTGCACAGACAGAAGGGGAGAGAGAGATGAGGGAAAGGAGGGAGAGAGAAGAGAGAATGAAGTGAGAGGGGAGAGAGAGAGGGGTGGGGGGGGGGGGGGGGTGGAGAGAAGGGGAGAGAGATGAGGGAAAGGAGGGAGAGAGACGAGGGAACGGAGGAAGACAGAGAGAGAAGAAAGAATGAAATGAGAAGGGAGGGAGGGAGGGGAGAGTGAAGGAAGGGGGAGAAGGCAGGAGTGAAAGAGAGGAATGAGGGAAGAAGGGAGAGAGGGATGGAAGAGAGGAAGAAGGCAGGAAAGAGAGGGGAGAAGGAGGGATGGAAAGGGAGATGAGAGTGAGGGAAGGAGAGTGAGGGAAGGAGGGAGAAGGCAGGATGGAGAGTGAGGGCAAGAGAGGGAGGGAAGGAGCGAGAGAGAGTGAGGGAAGGAGGGAGGAGATTGAGGGAAGGATGGAGAGAATGAGGGACGGAGGGGGGAAGGAGGGAGAGAGTGAGGGAATGAGGTGGGGAGAGAGTGAGGGAAGGAGGGGAGGAAGGAAGAAGAGAGTGAGGGAATGAGGGAGGGAGAGAATGAGGGAAGGAGGCAGAGAGTGAGGGAAGGATAGAGGGATGAAGAATAAAGACAGACAGTAACGGGCACTAACGGTCAGTGCTAGGCGAGGGGGGTGGGGTGGAGACAGAGGGAGAGAGGAGATGGGGAGAGAGGGGAGGAGGTAGAGTAACAGCGGGAGAGCAGAGAGAGGGAAGGAATGAGGGAGAGAGGGAAGGAGGGAGTGAAGAGGAGGGGGTGGACGGGGGAATGAGAGAGAGAGAAGAGAAAGGGAGGGGGAGATTGAGAGAGAAGAGGAAGGAGGGAGAGAGAGAGAGAAGAGAGGGAGGAGGCAATGAGAGAGAGAAGAGTGAAGAGGAAGGAGGGAGGGAAGGAAGGGAGTGATGGGGGGAATAAGAGAGAAGAGGAGGGGGAGAAGGAGGGAAGGAAGGAGAGAGAGGAGAGATGGGAGAGAGGAGGGAAGAGATGAGATAGGGAGAGAGGGGAGGAAGGGGGTGAAGGGGGAATGGGAGAGAGAAAAGGAGGGAGGGAAGAGGGTGAAGAGGGGGAATGAGGGAGAGAGGGGGCACGGAGAGAGAGGGAGAGAGAGAAGAGGTGAAGGGGGGAGTGATGGAAGGAGGGAGAGAGAGGGGCACAGAGAGGGAGAGAGATAGAGGAGGGGGGAATGAGAGAAGGAGAGAGAGAGGGGCACAGAGAGAGGGAGAGAAGAGGTGAAGGGGGTTGAGGGAAGGAGGGAGAGAGAAAGGGGCACACAGAGAGAGGGAGGGAGAGAAGAGGTGAAGAGGGGGTGAGGGAAGGAGGGAGAGAGAAGAGGAGCGGGTGAAGGGGGGAATGATGGAAGGAGGGAGAGAGTGGCACAGAGCGAGGGAGGGAGGAAGAGAGAGGAGAGAGGGAAGGAGAGAGAAGAGAGAAGGGAGAGATAGAGAAGAGAAGGGAATGAGAGAGAAGAGAGGAGAGGAGAGAGAGAAGAGGGAGGGAGAGAGAGAGGAGAGAGGGAAGGAGAGAGAAGAGAGAGATAGAGAAGAGAAGGGAATGAGAGAGAAGAGAGGAGAGGAGAGAGAGAAGAGGGAGGGAGAGAGAGAGGAGAGGAGGGAGGGAAGGAGAGAGAAGAGAATAGAGAGGAGGGAGGGAAGGAGAGAGAAGAGAGAAGGGAGAGAAGAGGAAGGGGAGAGAAGAGGAAGGAGGGAGGGAGGGAGAGAGAGAGAAGAGAGAGGAGGGAGGGAGAGAGAAGAGAGAGAAGAGGAGGGAGGGAAGGAGAGAGAAGAGAGAAAGGAGAGATAGAGAAGAGGAAGGAGAGAGAAGAGGAGGGGGGAGGGAGGGAAGGAGAGAGAAGAGAGAGGAGAGGGAGAAGAGGAGGGAGGGAGGGAGAAGAGTTTATTTACCCCGGTCCCGCCGCTCCAGGTAATGCGCCGCCTCGATCAGCCGCTCGATGTTTGTCAACCCGTCCATCCTCCCCCCACCCACAACTCCCCCTCCCCCTCCTCACTGCCGCCGATGTTGTTGTTGTTTCGGTAAAAAAAATGACCCGTTTTCTCTCTCTTTAGTGTATATTTACACAAAAAAACAATCTATATATTTTCACATCAAAATGTATGTAATATATATGTGTGTGTACGTTTCTCTCTGTCTGTCTCTCTTTACCTCACAAACCGTCTCTCTCTGGCTTCACTCAACACCGGGATTTGTTTATATGAAGAGAGAGAAGAAAAAAATGCCCGCCCGTCAAAGGATTTCCCGCCCTCTCCCTTCCCCTCCCGCCTCCGCACGACCCGCTCTCATTGGCTGCCGCTCACCTCTCCTCCCGCCCCCCGCCGCTCTCATTGGCTGCCGGTCACCTCTCCTCCCGCCCCCCGCCGCTCTCATTGGTCGGCGCGGGCCGTCGGTCAACTCCTGCTTCCCCCCGCCCCTCATTAGCTTTCATTGGTCCACGCGGTCGGGCCGGACAACCCCTGCCCCCTCCCCTCCTGCAGCCAACGCCGCTCTCATTGGCTCAACGGGCTGCCCATCACCTTATCCCTCCTGCGGGCTGCCAATCACCCCGCCTCCCGATCTCGCCACCCTCATTGGCCTCCGGGGGCTGCCAGTCACCCGTCCTCTCGCCCTCGCGGCCAGCCCATTGGCCGGCCGCCTGTCCGTCACCAGCCGAGACTCCGCCCTATTTCCTCCTCATGACGTCACCCGTCCCAGCTGACTCCCAATGCAAGCTGCCCGCCTCGACCAACCACAGGGCGTCTGCCGTCACCAGCCCCCACTGCCCACGTGTGCTGCCCTTGCACTCGCCCAAAGCATGGGAGAATAATAAAAACACTTGAATTTGCCTTACTGCGTCACTGATCCGTCTCACAGCTCTCCGCTGAAGAGACTGTAAAGCGTAATGGCTGTATCTTTGTTGTGGTTGCCCTCGGGGATGTCCTCCTGAGGTGAAAGGCGCTTATAGTGTAATTTTGTTTGTTGATGTTGTTGTTTGACAAATGGTTGTGGACCCAAAACGTTGACTCACTTTTCCTTTCTCCATAGAAGCTGCCTGACCTGCCGGCCGAGCGCTCCCAGCCGTTTCTGTTTTCGTTTCAGATGCCCGGCATCTGCAGTATTTAGCAGTTTGTGATTGTGGGCAATTGGAATCGCCATTGCGAACAGCAACGTTGCCTACAAACAGTCGTGGATTGAGCGACTAAATTATTATTATTTTTTAATGGCGGGATTCTTACCCACCGAAAGCGGTCTGCCAATCGACTTAACAACTGGGTTTCTACTGACTGCTAGGTAAACATAGCAAGGTTTCACCCCGCCCAGGACTCGAACTTGGGTAGTCTCACTTAAATTGAAGCACTTTGAGACAATCTGGATGATGTGACAGGGGCGCTATATCAAACGCAAGGATTATTATTATTATTATTATTTTGTAACTTCCTTGTTTGGGTTCCAAGCCTTCGAGAGAAATGTCCCTGCACTAAAAATAGATGTTAAATTCCTTATTCTCGTTTTATACGTCAGTCAGAAAGAAACTTATGCTTCTGGTATGCAAGCATTTGATGCTAATCATCCACGAGATGAGGGATTCTATGCAAACAAACACGCAGAACTAGTGTAACAAGTTGTGGGTGTGCCCTTACATGTTCAAATGTGCAGAAATTCGACCACATGTATTTTCCTAAGAAGCAGGGAAGGAACAAGGCGCCCTCCAGAGACAGGAGTAGAAATTTCAAAACAACAAAGCCTGACATTGGAAGGGAAGAAAGCTGTTCGGTTGATGGTCAGAGCTGTGATGGTCAGCAAAGCTGACTAACATGGAGATCTCAAAAAGACCCATAGTGTCGTGGTTAGCCCGCTCACGAGTGAGAGGACCCAAGTTCAGTTACCAGTTGGGGCTAAATCTTAGGCAGGTTTCCTTTCACAACACACCTCTATTTACCTGGCAGTTGGATGAAAACCCGGTTGTTAGTCAATTGACGGATTGCTTTCCGTGCTTAATAATCCCTCCTGCTGCAAAAATAATAATAATTGGTCACTCCATTCACCACTGTTTGTGGGAAACTACTGTGCATAATTGGCTACCATGTTTCGTCCACAAAATATGCAGTCAATATGAATCAGTGAATATTGTACCAAAACCAATCGAGACTTTTCACCAAATCATCAGTGCAAATAAAAATTTTTGAAATGACTTTCCACAAAACATGCTCCTTTAGAAAATCCAGCCTTTTATTGCTCAGCTTGTTTCCTTTGCGATCAGCTGCAGATTTAACGGAGGGTAATGTTTTTCAGTTTAAAAAAAAATCCCAGATGAAAAGGGATAGTGTTGTCGTCAGACGTAACCTAAAGTGGAGAATACTGTTGCACCAACAACAAAATTATACTTGTATAGCGCCTTTCATGTCAGGAGGACATCCCAAGGTGCAGATAAATACCTCCACACCACAGCTGTACTCTGTGACAGGCAAAGGACAGAGGGTTCTATTTGGCAGTGAATTACTGCAAGAGATCATCCTTTTTAATGAGGCTTAAGATCCCCTTCAGGCAGTGGCTTCCAACTTTGAATAGCTCCATTGGTGTGGGAGTAGAGAGGCTGGAGACCCGGCCAACATTGATGGGGCGGTTAGGGCGGTGGACTCGGAGCAGGCCAGAGAGGGGATAGAGACAGTCTGATAGGGAGACAGCAGGTCGGAGAGACAGGCGGGGGCAAGGCTGTGAATGGCATTAAAGGTGAGGATGAGGATCTTGAATTGGATCCTCTGGGGGATGGGGAGCCAGTGGAGACGGGCGAGGGTGGGAGTGATGTGGTCACGAAGCCGGGTACGGGAGAGTACACATGCTGCAGAGTTCTGAATGATCTGCAGCCTGTGAAGGGAGGAGCTGGGGAGGCCGACGAGGAGAGAGTTGCCGTAGTCGAGCCTGGAAGTGATGAAGGCGTGAGGGATGAGAGTTTGGGCGACATGGGGGGTGAGGTAGTGGCGGAGTCTGGCAATACTGCGGAGGTGGTGGAAGGCTGTACTGGTCATGGAGCGGATATAAGGGAGGAAGGACAGTTCGGGGTCAAACGAGACGCCCAGATTCCTGACGGGCTTCGAGAGGTGGAGAGTGCAGCCTTGAACACTGCGACATTTACACACAGTTAACGCTCACAAGTTGAATCTGGTACTTTCTCAGTCCGCAAAACTCATCCCCGAATGTAAAATAGTTTTTAAAACGCGGCTTCATTTTTCAACAAATCTACCAAAAAAACCACGAGGCTTCTCAATGGAAGTAGTGAAGCCGCACACGCCTAGGGCCGCGCCGACGAGGTGGAACCTGCTTGGGCAGACAACAAGCCATTATCATTCCGAACTGAGTGGAGTTAATTGAGAAGGAAAGGCTTTTAAGACTACAGGGGCAGCAAAACCAACGATTGTTAACAGTTTGGTTCCGGAAACCTTTGTTCGGAAGGCAGGCCGGTTTTGGGGACTTCATCATCAAATAAATATGTAAGTGAACCTAGAAACATTTATAGATACTCTCATTGTTATCCTTGGCCTAAGGAATGTAACTGACATCCAACACACAGTATAGTTTGGTGCAAACGTGATGAAGGCTTGAGATTGCGTTTCGCCCACAAATATACACTCAATTCTTCTACTCTCCTTCATCCTGCCCCCGCCGCCCCCCCCCCCCCCCCACCCCACACCCTGCTGTTGTCCCTACCTGACTGTACAGCGCCTTGGGACATCCTCTCAAAGTGAAAGGCGCTGTATACATGTAAGTTTTGATTGATTGATTGATTGATTGGATGGGATGACACTTGGCAATGAGCCATCTTCACCCAGCGCCTTCTTGCAAATAACGTCATACCGAGACGTCATAGCATGGAGAGGCGGGAAGCGTGTGACATCCCCCCAACCCCCACCCAGCTCCCCAAACACACCCACCCCGCCGAGTGATTGACAGCGGTGACAACCAATAAGAGAGAGGCGTGGAGGCGACAGTCCGACGCCCCCCGCCACGTGCTGACTCTGACGTTCAATGGCGAAGCAGCAAACGGAAAGCGCGCGAGCGAAGAGAGGGCGACGCCCCCCATTTCCAACCCACCCCCACGTGATCGACGGCCGACGGGCGAGGGCGAGCGGGCTCGACGTCCCTCCGCCACGTGATCGAGCCACCGATCAACCAATGGCAAAGTGGGGAGAGGCGGAGGACGACGCCCCCGCCAGGTGATCCACAGCGCCGCTGACCAATCGGAAGCGTGAAAAGAAGTGGGTGGCGGGGTGGGTTGGAGGGTGGGAATGGGTTGCGCGCGCAGTCAGTTTGACGGTTGGGCGGGTGAAGGCGCGCGGGCGATCAGTCAGTCAGTCGGTGAGGAGACGAGTTGTCTCAGGTCAGTCAATGAGGTGAGCAGGTCCAGTCGGTCAGTCAGTGAAGAGAGGAGTCGGTCGGTGGTTGAGGCCAGGCGAGGCTTGAGGTGAAGGCGAGACAGTCGAACCGACAGATATACCCTGTGAGGGGGCGACAGGGTGGGTGGATAGTGTCTGGCCTTCGACGGTCGCCATTAGCAAAAGCCTAGAGCGTCGTGTGGTTGTGTTTATAAAGATGTATATATATATAAATATCTACACAGTATGTACAGTATATATATATCCATACATTTATATAGATATACAGTATATATTATGTAGATATACTGTATATATCTATATATTTATATAGATATACAGTAAATATATATATAGATATATAATCTATATCTATATATAGTTATATTTTAATATAATATTATTTGACATCATTTCCAGTCAAATTCAGTATTTTTCATTTAAAAAAAACATACACACTCTTTGAGATACATATATATGTGTTTGTTATTCTGTGAAGGAGCGCTCTGCGAATAGTATATATATATATATAGATCTATACATATACGTAGATCTATAGATCCTTTCCCTCAACTCCCATTTGCTCCGTTAACCCTTGACACCCTGACCTGGCATAAATCTGCGTAACTCAAAAGTCTGGAAAATATCAATTGATCCAATATCCACAGCCTTTTGATGGATGGATGTGGAGGGGGGTGATAGAGAATTCTGTGGCAACAGTGGTAATCAACTGCAGGAGTAATAATAATAATCCTAAAACAGTAATAATCCTTGCATTTGATATAGCGGCTTTTTCACATCTTATCGAAGTCTCAAAGCGTTTTACGGAATATATACTGTCAAGTGAATTGACTGTATGTGTACATATATATATACATGTATGTAAATAATCCGTTCAAAAAAATCCCACACAATAAAATTCGTCATTTCAATCCACGACTGTTTGTGGGGGACACTGGCTGCCGCGATTTGCCCACAAATATCAATTCGGTCAATTCACTTTACAGTATATTCTGTGAAGCACTTTGGGACGTCGATAAGATATGAAAAGCGCTATATCAAATGCAAGGATTATTATATATTTTGTGGGAGAGCGAAACACGGCAGCCGATTGCGTACAGCAGGGTCCGTGTCGTCGTCCCCCTTCCCCCCCCCCTGCCCCCCCGGGGCCCCCCCCCTCCCCCCACACACAAACAGTCAAAGTGATTTCTTCCGTGCGAAATGAGGTTGGATATTTGATCAGCGGGAACTGTTTTGCAGGAGGGCTGCTCGAGAGGAACGAGAGAGAGAGAGCGATGTCCGATCGTGCGAGGCCCCCCTTCAGAGGGAGTCTGCCGCGTTCAACTCTGGGCCCACGTTTGCCCGGGTTGCGGCAGCAGCTGTGGGAACTGGGACCGAACGGAGGCCAGGGGAGAGCATTCCTGTGTCCGCAGCTTCCGCGATCCGAGTCTGAGGGAAGTTTGGAGCAGCCGCCGGTAGGAGCGGCCGCCCCACAGCCTTTGATCGGCCAGGTACAGTCAATCTCATGCATGTCGTATCGATTGGAACTGTCCATTTAATATGACTTGCACAAAGTCTTGAGTTATCTCAAACTGGTATAGAATATAAACCCTCTGAACAGGACTTGGGCATATAATAATAATCCTTGCATTTGATATAGCGCCTTATCACATTTTTTAGACTGTATCTCAAAGAGCTTCATATAAGATACTGTAAAGTGAATTGACTGTATATATGTGGGTGAAACGCGGCAGCCAATTGTGCACATAAGCAGTTGTGAATTGGAAATGACTAATTTATCGTAGATTTTTTTCGAGGGATTATTACCAGGCGTGTGTAGTAAGAAAAGGCCTGGAATCGAACCCAGGTCTCTCACTTGCAAACCTTGACTGCAGCACCTTGGGACATCTTCCCATCTTCCTTGAGAGGCGCCATGGAAATGCAGTTTGTTTGTTGGTTGTTTCCTACGAAACACACAGTCACTGTTCTTCACAGTATTTCTTGTGAAGAGCTTTGAGACATCCTCCTGACGTGAAAGGCGCTGGACCAGCTGCTAGGATTGTTCCTGTTATTGTTCCTGATTGTTTGTGTTCGCAGCCGCTGGGACGGTCAGGATTTTTCCGAGGTATGGCGTTGCTCAGAGGACATGAGCATTACCTGGGCAAGTAACCGCTTTGCAACAAGATTAGACTGTGGGTGAGGGAGTGCTATAGACACTGTATCTGAAAGCTATGCAAATGTACACTTACACTTCAAACTTTCCCCCAAAATGTACACGGTCACTCCTTACAGTGCACCCTCTGATGCACTTTTAAGACGTCTCAACGATAAGTGATATAGTGATAAGACGCTATATCAAATGCAAGAATTGGTATTATTTAATTCTTGCATAAGCCCGTTGCTTGCCAGTTTAGAATTGCAAGGACCTAGATGCCTCTTGTAGATGTGTGGTTTTAGCTGGTGAGACTGGTGCAGTTGGCTCTTGCCAACCTGTGCCTAATAATAGGCTACTTTCCGGAATTCAATAAGCAGAGTGAGTCTGTCTCTCTTAGGGGAGAGCGAGAGAGAGCGCATTCCATTTCAACAATCTGGGATTTCCCTTTGTGGGTGAGATACGTGGAACCCTCAGTTTGGTTTGGATATTCTGAAGCACCATGATGGGTTTCCACATTTATCAGATACCCGGCTGATAAAAAAAATTACAGACAATTTTTCTGCCTTACTGAGGTCTCAGCCCTATACCTTTGGCTACTTTATTCTTTTGTCCCCAATCTGTTTTGTTACGATTGACTGCCCTCCTCCAGCCAGACTGTGTGAGTATCGCTTACCGAGCTCGCAGTTTTATTTGCCTGTATTTACCCCCCTCTGCAGGCAGAGGACTCTTGGGCAAAGGAATATACAGCAATATTCTACAAGGGAAGCTTAAGCAGGAGGTGAGCCAAGTTGACACAGGAGCTGGAGATGCCTCTGCAATCAAACCACCTGCACAGCAGATCTATGAGCTCAGTAGGTGAGGAACAAGACAAAAATAACATGGCGGAGAATTGTGCTTGGATATGGAGCAGAAGGAGGCTGTGTTAGTGTGTGCTGGAATTCTGGCTGGGCTGAGCGTTGGACAGATTCAACTGCAGTCACTGTGGCTGAATTGTAACCTGATGTCCCTGCCTTTAGTTCCAAATCGTTTGTGTATTTTGCATGCTTTGAAAAGGGAAATGTAAGGAAATAAATTGGTTCCACAATCCACGATCGTTTGTAGGACATCTGCTGTGCGCAATTGGCTGCTATATTTCGCCCACAAACTATACAGTTGATTCACTTTACAGTATTTTCTACGAAGTGCTTTGAAACATCTCAAGGACATGACAGGCGCTGTTTTATCAAATGTAAGGAGTATTATTTTATAAGGCTAAATGGGCAGTGAGGGATGGCGTTGCTGCAAAATTTGATGTAAAGTGAATGATCTTTCCGACTTTCCTTCCCCCAAGTTTCATAGCTCGAGGTCGAGTGATCACGCCCGCACCACAGCCCTTCATCCCCGAAGACCTCGCAGCTCAGTTGAAGGGGTTGGAATTAGGAAGAGGGTCGTTTGCGTGGAGTCGCATGGCTCCTGTCACCTCCTCGCCTTCTCCCGGTCCTAGACAACGGGTTTCCCTGCAGCAAACGTTTTCTGAACCCCATGTTGTTCTTCAAAAAGAAATTCAGAAGTAAGTCAAACAGCAACCGAAGGTGCTCTGTATAATACTGTACAGTGTTGTGGCCTCCAGCAAAACTAAACCAGTGAGAGGCTTAATTTGTAAACACCAATAACAAATTGCACAGCTCCTTTCACGTCGGGAGGATGTCCCAAGGAACTAAACAGTCAGGGATTTGCAGCAGTTGGGTTTTGGTATCAGGATAGAGTGGGGGGCCCGAAAGTATGGTAAAGTGGAAGATCTTAAGATGGGCCTTGAAAGAGGCAAGAGAGGAGGAGAGTGAAAGGGACTGTGAGATGAAGTTCCAGAGGGTGGAGGCAGAGAAGCTGAAGGCCTGATCATTGATGGTGCGGCAGTGGGCGTGAAGCGGGACTGAGGGACTCTAGATGGCAACTTTTAGTGGTGTGTTAAACATTATGATGAAGCCAGGAATGTGATCTCGCCAACAAGTAATCAGGACAGTTCTTTTCTAACAAATTATACCTGAATTGTTCGAGCATGTGTTAAGCGTTTTGAGACGGCATCCGGCGTGGAGGGCACTATATAAGTCTAAGTTGTTCTTGTCCTCCAACACAAATGTCATTGTGTTGTCATTGATGTATTGGTGGACTGCGCATAACTCTTGTTTGGTTTGGATACTCAAGGACGGTGATGGATTTTTACATGTGTGTTATGTTAATTGCTGTGTGAGTGTGTTTTTTTGCACCCCATCCCCCCAACGTTTTGTTTGCAGAGACGCTGCTGTGAAACGTGGATCATCAGGGACTCCTGTACCTCTGGCTTTGAACCTTATACAAATATACTGTAGGAACGAGGCTGTGTATCAGTACCATGTTACGTTCAGGTGAGCGACAGCACCAGAACTGGGCTTGTGAGTGTGCAGTGAAACTCATTAGAATAAGAATATCCTTATGTTTGATACAGCGGCTTTTCACATCTTATCGACGTCTCAAAGTGCTTCACAGAATTTACTGTAAAGTGAATTGACTGTATATTTTTGTGGGCGAACGCGACAGCCAATTTGCGCACTGCAGCGTCCCCCACAAACAGTCTGTGGATTAAAATGAAGTTAATGGCTTGTTTCCTGGGTGCCAGGTTATCTGAATGAAATGAAATTGATATCTAGTAAATCTGGCTTTATAGTATGTATTTTCAAATAGGGCTCCCCGGCTTGTCGTCCTTACTCTATTGCCAGTTGAAGCTGGATTTGCATTACAGCAGTCGGGGGCAAGGAACTGTCTGCAGTGCTGGCCGGCTGTCACTAGAGGTCACCAGTGCACTCGCTGAAAAGTTAGACAGATTACATGTTAATTGGAGAGAGAAATGCGAGCGGCTTTACTGTATTGTATAAAACTATTGGAACCGCCCCCCCTGTGTAAGTGCAGTGAGGATACATCTGTGTGTGACCTGGAGGAAGTCTAGCAGTTCATTAGATGGCTGGTCGTTTGGCGCATCGCTTTCTGGGGCATTACAAATATTATAAATAATTATATTGATTTGGTCACTCAATCCCCGACTGCTTGTGTGACACTGCTGTGTTTTCAGGACTTGGTTCTGTGCTATATATATGAATATATGGCAGAAAATTTGTATCTGCTGCCCTCCCAACTCTCTTCCCTCCCCTCCTAACTCTCTCCCGTCCCTCCCCTCCTCTCCCTTGCTCGGGTCCCGACCAGACTGTTCAGCGCCTTGGGACGTCCTCCCGATGTGAAAGGCGCTCTATAAATGCCATTTTATTGTTGTTGTTTCTCTCCTGACCGGACTTACCATCTTGTCACTGATCCTCCAACTAAAGCCTTCTTTTACAGTGATTTTACTAAAGCCTAGTTTACAGCTTTTGTCATGGTTATTCGTAAGTGACGTACATTTAACTTGAATGGTTGAACCTCTTTATTTAAATGAAATGAGTTTTAATGTTCAGATTGCCATGTTTTTGCCACAAAATAATTGTATCGATATATTCTGCGAAGTGCTTTGAGATGTCTCCACGAGATGATAAGACACTACCGGTATATCAAATTCAAATATCGTAAGCCAGCCACAAGATGCCAGTTTCCTCCGTCAAACCAGCATTCCGTACGTCCGATCTCAAAAGTTTCTGGCGTCCAATTGTTGGTTGCCGAGTCAATTCCCCTACAGTGTTTGTGAAACAGATTACCAGTGGTTGATATATTGCACTCTCGTTCACTGCCCCACATTTCCGGGAATTGAAACAGAATTATCAGCCTGGATTGTGGTATGTGGTTATTTCCTCTGCACGGTGGAGCCTGTGCCCGTGTGCTTTTGGAGCTCATTTGGAAATTGGTGACTTGTTCTGTTGGTGGGTGGGTGGGTGGGTTGCCTCATATTGGTTGGGGAACTTGAACAAGGTTTCACCCTGTCTTGGAATTGAGCCTTGTGAGAAGAGTGCTCTAACCAGGGCACTTCAGGACTCCATGTATACTGAAAGTGCTGTGATGGTGTGTATTCTGCGGGCAAACACAGCAGGACAATTTACACTCAGTAATGTCCCTCCTGATTGCAACCCCTTAACCCATTCACTGCATTGGGACGTCCACCCGACATGAAAGGCATTTGTGGTTGCGGTAGTTGAGCATGCCATCTGGTGCTGTATTGTGCTACAGTTTAATCAGGGATTTACTTGGTCAGTTTGAGTTAAGTAGGCATTGCTGCTAAATAAAGAGAAAATCAGCTGAGCGAAGCCAGTGTTTGTCTCCAAAGGGAGCACAGCTTTGCGGACAATCCCCCCGTGATAAGAGACCATGGTAATAATAATAATAATAATCCTTGCATTTTTGTATCATGGGTTTTCACATTTTATCGACATCTCAAAGTGCTTCACAGAATACACTGTAAAGGGAATTGACTATATTTGTGGGCGAAACATGGCAGTCAATTGTGCACAGCAACGTCCCCCACAAACAGTCGTGGATTGAAATAATCGATGTTTTTATTATAGTTGGAGGGATTAAT
Source organism: Hydrolagus colliei (assembly GCA_035084275.1). Lineage (NCBI taxonomy): Eukaryota > Metazoa > Chordata > Chondrichthyes > Chimaeriformes > Chimaeridae > Hydrolagus > Hydrolagus colliei. The sequence goes on from CM068777.1 coordinate 992,548, forward strand.
ATTAGGCGCATGTGTGTGTGTGTGTATGTGGAGTAAGAAAACTTGCCCAAGATTTCGCCCTGATCTGCCTGGATTCAAACACAGCTCTCACGGATTCGAACTCAGGTCTCAAGGCGAGTGCTGTAACCACTGAGCTACAGGATCTCCACAAGATAATCTGTGGGAGCGCTGACAACAACAACTTAAACTTATAAAGCGACTTTCATGTCGGGAGGACGTCCCAAGGCGCTGCACAGGAGGCGTGTGACCCGAGCTGGGAGGGGAGTGTTTGGGAAGGGGTGAAACACGTAGGGGAGGTCGAAAGATTCAGGGGGGAACAAAAGGCACGGTCGAAGAGGAAAGTCTTCAAACCGGTCTTGAAAGGGAAGAAACAAGGCGGAGGGATTGGGGGATGGCATTCCATAGGGTGGGAGCGGAGAAACTGAAGGCCCGGCCTCCGATGGTGGGGCGGTTCGGGCGGGGGGCTTGGAGCAGGCCAAGTCCTGCTGAACGGAGGGTCCGGGTGGGCTTATAGGGGGAGAGTAGATCGGTTAAATAGGGCGGGGCAAGGCCGTTTAAGGCCTTGAAGGTGAGGACGAGGATCTTGAACTCGATCCTCTGGAGGATGGGGAGCCAGTGGAGACGGGCGAGGGTGGGGGTTATGTGATCGCGGAGGCGGGTGCGGGATAGTACACGGGCTGCAGAGTTTTGGATGACCTGCAGCCTGTGAATGGAGGAACTGGGGAGGCCAGCAAGGAGAGAGTTTCCGTAGTCCAGCCGTGAGGTGATGTATGCGTTTCGGCAGCGTTGGGGGTGAGATAGTTGCGGAGCCTGGCAATGTTGTGTAGGTGGAAATAAGCAGTGCCGGTCAAGGCACGGATGTGGGGGAGGAAGGAGAGTTTATGGTCGAACGTGATATCGAGGCTTTGTGAGGTGGAGATCAGGATCAGGCACTAGACCACAATTGAATCAACGCACTGGGCTGTAATCCATTTTTATTTCTTTATCGAGCGTATTTTTTTGGAATAACATGTGCACAAAAACTGCCGGGCGCAAAATATTCAATTGTTGCATTTATTTCAATTTGAATTTGTCTGTGATTTTGTCTGTCTGCTCTGACAAAGTGTTTGTTTCACTCAGTCCCAATATAGAATGCATGAACATACGCTTTGCAATGCTGAAGGAACACCGATCTGTGACTGGAGAAGTCACTGCCTTCGACGGAAGCATCCTCTACCTGCCCATAAAACTCCCTGAGGTGAGCCTGTCTCTCATCTTATCACTGTTTGTAACCGCCTGAGAAATTCACCTGCATAGTCACACAAGTACTTGGCTATGATATTGTCAGAGAAACAAGTAATATAATCGTAGGTACAGATGGAGATCCTCAAGCTAGTTCTGCCATTATATAAGATCATTATTGACCTGTACCTCAACTCTAAATACCCGCCTTTGCTACCCTGACCTAACAAACATCCATCTCAGCTTTGAAATGGGTACAACAACAACAACAAATTACATTTATAGAGCGCCTTTCACGTCGGGAGGACGTCCCAAGGCGCTGCACAGGAGGCGTGTGACCCGAACTGGGAGGGGAGTGTTTGGGAAGGGGTGAAACACGAAGGGGAGGTAAAAGAGTTCGGGGTGGAACAAAAGGCACGATCGAAGAGGAAAGTCTTCAAACCGGCCTTGAAAGAGGAAAGGGAAGAGACGAAACGGAGGGATTGAGGGATGGCATTCCATAGGGTGGGAGCGGAGAAACTGAAGGCCCGGCCTCCGATGGTGGGGCGGTTCGGGCGGGGGGCTTGGAGCAGGCCAAGTCCCGTTGAACGGAGGGTCCGGGTGGGCGTGTAGGGGGAGAGTAGATCGGTTAAATAGGGCGGGGCAAGGCCGTGTAAGGCCTTGTAGGTGAGGACGAGGATCTTGAACTCGATCCTCTGGAGGATTGGGAGCCAATGGAGATGGGCGAGGGTGGGGGTTATGTGGTCGCGGAGGCGGGTGCGGGATAGTACACGGGCTGCAGAGTTTTGGATGACCTGCAGCCTGTGAATGGAGGAACTGGTGAGGCCGACGAGGAGAGAATTTCCGTAGTCCAGCCGTGAGGTGATGTATGCGTGCACGAGTGTTTCGGTAGCGTGGGGGGTAAGATAGTTGCGGAGCCTGGCAATGTTGCACAGGTGGAAATAAGTGGTGCCAGTCAAGGCTCGGATGTGGGGGAGGAAGGAAAGTTTTTGATCGAACATGATGCCGAGGTTCCTGATTGGCTTTGTGAGGTGGAGAGTGCAGCCTTGGATATTGAGGCTGGCAGCGCCCGATGTGCGGAGGCGCTGGCTTGAGCCAATCAGGAGGGTAGATCCAAAACCTTTTGGGGGAGGGAGAGAGGTTGCAGATTCCCAATAACTTTTGAGGGGTAAAAAATGCTTCCTGATTTTACTCCTAAATGGCTGGTTTTGATAAGATGCTATCAAATAATAACAATCCTTGCATTTTCTGTAGCTCTTTTCACATCTTCCAGACGTTTCAAAGCGCGTCACAGAATGTACTATAAAGTGAATTGACTACATATTTTGTAGGTGAAACGCGGCAGCCAATTGCGCACAGCAGTGTCCTCCACAAACAGTCGTGGATTGAAATGACAAATTTTTTTTTTTTTTTGGGGGGGGAGGCATGTGGAGTAAGGAAACTTGCCCAGGGTTTCACCCTGACCTGCCTGGATTCAAACACAGGTCTCACGCTTGTAAGGCGAGTGCTCTTACCACTGAGCTACAGGACTCCACAGATGCAAGGATTATTATTAATTTAAACACCTCTTTGCACTTTACAGTATAATTGCGAAGCAGTATAACCGTGAGGTAATACCTAGTAGGATAACAAAGTTTGTTTCTCTGACAATATCACAGCCAAGTACTTTCAATCACCCAGATAAAATCTTTTTAACACTCTCTTGCCAGCAGCCGTGTTTTGATTGCTTCCCTCTACTTTTTGCTTAGTCTCATGGTGACTGCAATATAGTGGTATCGGTTACAAAATGTTCGCCAAAAGTGGCAGTGAGAGTGACCGAGAAAAGCACAAGATTATCTCGAAGCCAAGCGCAAAGTTTCAATTTACTTTTTCGTTCAGCACATTCAGTCTGCGCTTTGAACTTGCCTCCTGATATATGCTGGTGTAAAGCCTACATGTAGCCAATATGCAGAGGTAATTAAAAGTTTTACCTTGCTGTTCCCTGTAAGGTGGTACAACTTCAATCGCAAAGGAAAACCGATGGATCCGAGGTGGACCTGAAGATTCAAATGACGAAGATCTTGGAACCGAATTCCGATCTCTGCATCCCGTTCTACAACGTTGTGTTCAGGAGGTAATCTGATCGGCCTCTCCATAGTTGTAATAATTAATAACAATGATCCTCGCATTTGATTTAGTAACTTGCCATGTCTACGAGATGTCTCAGAGAGCTTCACAAGACAGTGGTGCAAATTGGTGCGTTTTAAGCGGGGACATGGCAGTCAATTTGGGCACAGTCAATCCCCCAAAACAGCCGTAACAATGATAATAGTAATCCTTGCTTTCGATATAGCGGCTTTCACATCATCAAGATGTCTCAAATCTCTTCATAGGATTGACTGTAAAGTGGAGTGACTATATTTTGTGAGTGAAACGCCGCAGTGTATATGGTTTAAGGGAGCAAATTGTTATTATTTATGGGGGTGGGGTCGGGATTATTATCTCTGGAAAAATGATGCGCCAATCAATTAACAGGCGGGTTCCTACATTCTGCTAGGTAAACAGCCATGCGTGTTCAGTGAGGAAACTTGCCTGAAGTTTCTTGCCGCTCAGGAATCGAACCCTGGTCTGCCCGCAAGGTGAGCGCTCTAAACCACTGAGCTACACGACAGAGAATTGAAATCCACTAGCTGGAGGCTTCTGCCAGGAAATGTGCACGTGTGGATTGATTTCTCTCCTGACCGGACTTACCATCTCATCACTGATCCTCCCGACTAAAGCCTTGTTTTATTTTAAACAGAGTGATGAGGATTTTGGAGCTGAAATTAGTCGGGCGCAATTTCTACGATCCAACAAACGCCATCGTTCTGCCTCAGTACCGGTCAGTGTTCATCCGGCAATCAAATAGCATTAACAGTGAGGGATTGAGTGAGTGACCAAATCATTGTGGTTTGCATGTATATCCGTATTTTACCGTGTACCTTTTCCCTCTTTCCCCCGGGATCCATTATTGGGAAGCGCTCCGAGACGCCATCCGGCGTGGAGTGAGGAAGGGCGCAATGTAAATCCCAAGTTGTTCTTGTTTTACGCGCTCGCCTTTAAATGAGACACTTTGTGTTGTGTTCGGGAGAGGGTACAAGCAATCGGGGTAGCTTCTGAAACAAAAATAAAAGTTGCTGGGGAAACTCAGCAGGTCAAGCAGCATCCATGGAGAAAGGAAAAAGAGTCAACATTTCGGGTCAACAACCCTTCGTCAGATGATGCTGCTTGACCTGCTGAGTTTCCTCAGCAACTTTTGTTTTTGTTTCAGATTCCCAGCATCTGTAGTATTTTGTGTTTTGTACGGGGTAGCTTCTGTTTTGCAGGTTGCAGTTATGGCCTGGGTTCTCGGCAAGTATTCGCAGGACAGACGGTGGGTTGATGTTACTGGCAGACGTGTCCCACAAGGTCCTCCGTAACGACTCTGTTCTGGAAGTCATGTGAGTGGAAACCAAACTCCATTAAACTTCCTGATGGTAGAGTTTCACCGGAGCTTCTCACTGCTGAGAAGACCTTCTACCAACCTGCGAATAATAATAGTAATCCTTGCATTTGATATGGTGCCTCATCACGTCTTCGTGATGCCTCAAAGTGTATTGACTGTATTTTGTGGGCAAAAGGAGATAGCAAATTATGCGCAACTGTCTCACAAACAGCTGTGGATTGAGTGACCAAATTATTACTAGTACCTTAAGCCTGGTGATGGGTTTGCGCACGTGCCGGACCCCCGGCTGACGACTCGACTGGAGTGTGCTGGCCCAGTAAAGCGGCTTTGCTGTGTCGTATTGCGTTGCAGGCAGGTGATATACCAGAGGAGCAGTGAGAATTTCCAGGACGACTGCACCAAGCAGTTGGTGGGCAGTGTCATCATGACCAAGTACAACAACCGTACCTACCGCATCGACGACATCGACTGGGACAAGTCGCCTCTCAGCACCTTCCAGCTGAGCGACGGCAGCGGTATCACCTTCTGCGACTATTATAGGTGATTTCATCAGAACAATACTAATTATAATCCTTACATTTAAAATAGCGGCTTTTCACATCTTATCGACATCTCAAAGCGCTTTACAAATGTGCTGTAAAGTGAATTGATTGTATATTTGGGGGAGAGTGAAACGCGGCAGCCAATTGCGCACAGCAGCGTCCCCCACAAACAGTCACGGGTTGAAAACGACCAGTTTTTATTATTGTGTTTTTTTGGGGGGGGAACGGATTATTATTAATATGTAAGGGACACATATTGTCTTGTCTGATGCATTGAACAACTTGCCGTTGCAGTAAAACCTACGGGATCACCATTCGGGAACTGCAACAACCCCTGCTCGTCCATCGACCAAAGCCGAAACACGAACCCAAAGGACAGGTACTGCTGACACCAGGGGTGGGGTGGTGGGAGTGGGATTGGGGGAGTGAGGAGATAAAACTCAACCCGTGTTAATGATAATAACAATCCTCATATTTGACTTGTTGCCTTATTGTGTCTTGTCGATAATCTCAAGTTTCCTCTCAAGTGTAGTGCGACAACTGTTTGTGGGCAAATGTAGCAGTGTGGCTTTATTTTTTGGCTGCGTAACAATTAAGCAACGTTCCACTAGGTCAGCACAAAGCGATGGATGTCAAGCGCTTCGAGTCACTGCTCCTCGTGCATAAATGCAAGCCCCCTCCCTGGCCTCCTTCAAGTCTCGCCTCAAGACTCTCCTCTTCGATAGGACCCATCGGCAACTCCTAATCCCAACCCCCTTCCCTCCCCCCAACTTTCCTTGCCCCCCCCCCCTCTGTCCTCAGCTCGAGTCTGAAGCAGTAACTGCCTAGCACCTTGGGACGTCCTGACGTGAAAGGCGCTTTACAAATGTAATTTTGTTGTTGTTGTTTTTGTCGAGTATGCAGCGAACACAGTCAGGAAAGCGCACGAGAGAGAATGAGAATGAGATGGCTGATCTGTTTGGGCCATGACGATGTTTTAGTGAGGCCTGTTGTGTTTCTGTTACAGATTGTCCTCAGTGAGATCTTGTTGGTCCCGGAGCTCTCTTTCATGACCGGGATCCCAGAGCAGATGAGGAAAGATTTCCGCGCCATGAAGGCGAGTGGGAGGAATTCAGTGACAGCTTTTGCGGTTATAGGCATTTGAGATAGCGCCAATTCACGTCACCGAGATATCCCACAGTCCTTTCACCTTCCTCTCTCCCTTGCTTCCTTCAAAGCCCATCTCAAGACCTTCCCTTTGACTGACCCTTCAGTCATCTATCCCTTCACCCCTCTTTGACTCCGACCCCTTCCCCCACCCCCCCACCCCCAGCTGAAGTGCAAACCCTTCACTGACTTTCCCAACTCGAGAGGCGCTGTGTAAATGCAAGTTGCTGTTGATGTGTTTGTGTGGTCGCTTGAAATCTTCCCATTTCTGGCACATGGCCTTTGTAGGACATGGCCCTGCAGATCAACTTGAGTCCAGAGCAGCATCACGAGGCTTTGCAGAAACTCATCAATAAACTGAACAAAACCACGGCTGCCCAGGAGGAGCTGGCTCGCTGGGGACTGATCGTAGACAACAAAATCTGTCAGGTGATCGTAGACAACAAAATCTTTCACTATCAGCTCACCTTTAGGCGTGTTTCCTTACTCCACATGCACGCCTCTGTTTCCCACAGTAACCAGGAGCCCGGTTGTCAGTCGATCGGCAGATCGCTTTCCAGGGGTAATAAACCCTTTTTAAAAAAAAAGGAATAGATAATAATTTGGTCACTGATAATAATGCTTCAAATCCCCGATGTAGGTAGGACGCTGCTGTGTGCGATTGGCTGCTTCATTTCACCCACAAAATATACAGTCAACTCACTTTACGGAATAGCCTGTGAAGCTCTTTTGAGATGTCTCAACGACATCCCAATATGTCAAATATGCAAGGATTCTTATTATTATGAGATGAGGTGAATAATAAAATTGATTCTCTCCCAACAGACGGAGGGAAGAGTCCTGCCTTCCGAGAAGATCAAGTTACGGAATGTGACTTTTCTGACCACCCACGAGGTAAACTGGACGAAGGACGTCGCACGGGAGAATGCCATCTTCACGGTAGGTAGGTTGGTGAATGCGGATGGAATTCCTTAGCCCCGGTGAATTTCAATTAAAACCTCAGAAATTTATGTGCAAGTGGCGTGCAAATCAGCTTACTATCCACCTCTTGTTCTGCATTAAATTGCCTGGAGTTTAATCCTGTAAAATTACTCTCATGGGTGTAAGCGAGTGCGGAATTCATCACAAAGAACGTCGGGTTAAAAAGTGGGCATCAACTCGGCGTTTGGTTCGTGCTTTGCACTGTGGTCGTAATCACCTCGTACTTCAACACTTCTGCAGGAATAGCATCTGGGTCTCTATCCAGATATAAGTTTCCTTACTCCACACACATATATACGCACACATACGCCTCTGTTTACTGGGCGGTCAGTGGGAACCTGATTGTTAGTCAACAGGGGGATCACTTTACAGGGCTAATAATCCCTTTGTCACTCAATCCACGACTGTTTGTGGGACACTGCACAATTGGCTGCCGTGTTTCGCCCACAAAATAAATCTACTTCACAGTTTATATTGAGCCATCTCGAAGACGGGTAAAGCCCTGAATCGAGGATTGTTGTTGCCTCCTTCAAGTCTCGCCCCCAAGAGTCTTCTCTTCGATGGATCCATCAGCAACCGCTAATCCCCCCTGCTCTCCCCCCATCCCCAGCTCTGGTCTGAAACAGTAACTGTCCAGTTACTGTTGAGATGTTCTCCTGAAGTGAAAGGTGCTACACAAGTGTAATTTTGTTGTTGATATTACTGTTATATTAGCTGGTAACCATTAGTGTTGAGATCTCTCTGTTGCCCACAGATCCCGATGCAGCATTGGGCTCTGTTCTACACGAAGCGCAGTGCGTCCCAGGTCCAGGAGCTGGTCAGTATGATGTCCAAAGTAGCTGGGCCCATCGGGATGAAGTTCCACCAGCCGGCCTACGTGGAACTGAAAGACGACCGGACCCAGACCTACGTCAGAACCATTCAATCCCACCTGGAGAGCAATGTACGTTATTAACCCGTGTGGAGGTGGGTGGAGGAGGAAGAGGCCCTTCATTAAACGTTTTAACAGCAACAACTTGCATTTATATAGTGCCCTTCAAGTGGGGGTAGTCCATCAGGAGCACTTGACAATTGTCGGGCCTGAGCCTGAGCTAGAGCCGTGGGGGAAGGCGACTGCGAGCGCGATCAGAAACAATAATAATAAAATAATAATAATAATCCTTGCATTTGATACAGCGTTTTTTCACGTATTCTAGACTGTGTCTCAAAGCGTTTCACGGGATATACTGTAAAGTGAATTGACTGTATACTTGTGGGCGAAATGCCTTTAACCTTTGCTTTGATTTACACAGGGCACCGTGAAGATGATCATGTGTATAATTGCTGGGAACCGTGACGAGCTGTACCATGCTATTAAGAAGCTATGCTGCGTACAGTTCCCAGTCCCCTCGCAGGTGAGAGTTCAAGGCCGGTGGGTGATTTGTGAAGTCCCGTAGCTTAATAAAAATAACAAATGCTGACAAATGAACTTTTGCAGGTGATCTAATAATCAACTGAACTGATTTCCTCAGGTCATCAATGTGAAGACCATCTCTCAGAACATGAGGATGAGAGCCATTTGCCAAAAGATCCTACTGCAAATCAACTGCAAGCTCGGAGGAGAGCTGTGGGGTGTGGACATACCATTGGTGAGGGCGCCTATTACCTGAAAGTTCTTGGCTGCTGTAAAACACGACCTGGGTTCGAATCCAGGCAGGTCAGGTCAGGGCGAAACCTTGGGCAAGTTTTCTTACTCCACACACACAAACACACGCGCGCGCGCCCAATAATAATACCTCCCCAAAAAAACACAATAATAAAATTGGTCATTTTCAATCCACGGCAGTTTGTAGGGGATGCTGCTGTGCGCTGCTGTCTGCCACGTTTCGCCCATAAGTATACACAGTCAAGTATTCACTTCAGTATATTCTGTGAAGCGCTTTGAGACCCAGTCTAGAAGACGAGAAAAGCCGCTACATCAAAATGCAAGGATTATTATTATTATTCAATTCCTTTCATTGCTATCACGGATACAGTGAACAACAACAACCATTTGGGAGTAAGCTATTGCATATTCTAATACCCTTTGTGTCTGTTTTGTCTTGTCTGAATGTTCTAAATCAAGGACGGGGACTTTGTCAGTCCTGTTCAGAGTCCCCTGAGATTCCTGGCCTAAAACCTCCTTTGCTGTGTGTTTAACCCCTTTTAGAAGCAGCTGATGGTGGTAGGAATGGATGTGTACCACGACCCGAGAAGGAGAATGCAATCTGTAGTTGGATTTGTCGCCAGCCTCAACAAGTGAGTCTGCGGCTGCCACGTTCAGCTGTACATTCGCCGAGAGTACCTGTAGTGGGTGGATGGTTAGCGCCCTCGCCTCACAAATCAATCATTCATTACATTTATATAGCGCCTTTCAGGTTGGGAGGACGTCCCAAGGCGCTGAACAGTCAGGTAGGGATCAGAGCAGGTGGGGGTGGGGGAGGGATCAGGGGAAGGAGAGTAGGAAAATTTACTGTATATTTGTGAGCGAAACGCGGCAGCCAAATTGCGCACAGCAGCGTCCCAGAAACAGTCATGGAAGTGGGGTTGGGAGAGAAAGGTGAGGTGGGTGGGGGGGGGGTGGTGGTGGGAGACGACGGAAAATGGCAAGGGGAGGGGGAAGGAGAGCAGGAAAACCGACTGTATTTTTGGGAGAAATGTGGCAGCCAAATTGCGCAGCAGTGTCAACGGTGTATACAGGCTCAAGGGGCTGAATGGCCTCCTGCTGTTCCTATGCCCCCTGCTAGGGCTGTTAAGGTGGATGTTAAAGATCCCACAATGCATATCTGACCACTGCAATCAGCAAAGGACAAAGAACGCAGTGTCTTCAGCAAGCCTCACGGTTGTGAGCAGTTAATACGCAGCTTGCTGAAGGCTTGCCAAGTTTACAGAATCCCTGACGAAAGCTTACTCGCCGACCTTGGGTTTGGTATCTCACCTTTAGTCCCACAGAAATGTTATGGAAACTGCAGTTTGAGCTCAGTCCAGCTGAGTGCCTCAGTCCAGAGTAAACACAGCTCCCACATGGGCTGCTGACTCAGCCATCGGCTAATAAAGCGATGGTTTTAATGGGCCTTCTGTGACAAAACAGTCACCATGTGGACTTGGGTAGCGCCGTGGCTAGAGGACTCCATTTGCATGCGGGAGGACCTATGTTCGATTCCTGGGCAGGGTTAATAATAATAATAGTAATTTATTAAGAATAATAATTTGGGGTTAAAATTGGGACGAGACCTAACAGCAAACAACCATAACAAATTGCACTTTTATAAGCGCTCTTCACGTCGGAATGTCACCCGAGGCAAGTTTCCTTACTCCACTAACATGGCTCTGTTTACCTAGCAGTAATAATAATAATTCTTGCATTTTGATAAAGGTATAGCGCTTTAATGTCTTATCAATGTCTCAAAGCGCTTTACAGAATATACTGCAAAGTGAATTGACTGTATTTTTGTGGGAGAAAAGCGGCAGCCATTTACGCAAAGCAGCATCCCCCAAACAGTCACGGATTGAAATGACCAATTTTATTATTGTGTTTTTTTTGGAAGGATTATTATTAGGCGCGTGTGTGTGTGTGTGGAGTAAGGAAACTTGCCCAAGGTTTTGCCCTGATCTGCCTGGATTTGAACAAAGGTCTCACGCTTGTTAGGCGATTGCTCTAACCACTGAACTATAGTAGGCAGCCGATAGGTTACAGTGGTGTCTCACAAACAGTCGTCGATTGAGTGACCAAATTATTATTGTTCTTACTATTTAAAAAAAATGATTTATGTATTTTTGTTGTTGTTGTTGTCCAGCACAATGACAAAATGGTACTCCAGGGTGACATTTCAAATGCCAAACCAGGAAATCATCGATGGCTTAAAGATTTGTATGGTGGCATCACTCAAGAAATATTATGAGGTATTTTCCACTCTCGTCTCCTACAGTAACGTTACTCCAATTGTGCGCAATCGGCTGCCGCGTTTTGCCCACTAAATACACTAAATATTTTCTGTGAAGCACTTTAAAACTTTTTAACAATGTGATAAGATGCGATACTAATGCTATCATGAGAATCAGAATAACGTGACTGAACTATTGTTGAGCTCCTGTAGCTCAGTGGTTAGAGCACTCGCCTTACAAGCATGAGACCTGTGTTTCGAATCCAGGCAAGTCAGGTCAAAACCTTGGGCAAGTTTCCTGACTCCACACACACACCTAATAATGATCCCTCCAAAAAAAACCTCAATAATAAAAATTGGTCAATTCAATCCACGACTGCACAATTGTCTGCCGTGTTTCACCGACACAAATATACAGTCAATTCACTTTGCAGTCTATTCTGTAAAGTGACTGTGCTTGGAGACACAGTCGATAAGATGTGAAAAGGCCGCTATATCAAATGCAAGGATTATTATTTATTATTATACTGATATGATATTGCTTCTCAGGTGAACCACTGCCTCCCGGATAAAATTGCCATTTACCGGGATGGCGTGTCCGACAGCCAGCTGAGCACGGTGTCCGACTTCGAGGTGCCGCAGCTGCTCGAGTGTTTCCAGGTGTTCAACGATTACCAGCCCAAGATGCTGGTCATTGTGGTGTCCAAGAGGATCAGCACCAACATGTACAGTGTGGGGGCCTCGGGCAGGTTCGAGGTCCCTCCGCCGGGCAGTGTGATCGATCACACGGCCACCAACACAGACGGGTGAGTTGTTGCAATCGAGGACGGGTTGCGTTTACACGGAGGAGTGGAGCCTTTCATGTCGGGAGGACGTCACAAGGCATCACCTGATCAGTCAGTCATGACCCGAGCAGCGGATTGGGCAGGGAGGGTGGGGGGCAGGAAAGCCGCGATCAAAGAAGATGGTCTTGAAGGAGGTTGGTGGGTGGCAGGTGGGGGGTGAAGGGCAGAGGAATGAAGATACCATCCAAGTTACCATCCACCCTTGTAACTCTTATGTCGCTTTGTTACAAGCGTGAGACCTGTGTTTGAATCCAGCCAGGTCAGGGCGAAACCTGGGCAAGTTTCCTTACTCCACACGCACACACACACGCCTAATAATAATCCGTTAAAAAAAACACAATAATAAAAATTTGTTGGAGAAAATGGCGGCGAGAGGGACACACAGGTGTCTCTGTGCAGTAAGAGCAGTAAGAGCATATGGCAGAGATTGCTCGACCTGACCTGACCCACAGCCCCTCGACCCGCAGCCCCGGCACCAGCCCCAGCCCCAAGACCCACAGCCACAGCCTTGGCTCCAGCCCCGAGATTCACAGCCCCAGGACCCGCAGCCCCGGCTCCAGCTCCGTAACACACAGCCCCGGCTCCAAGACCAGCCCCGCGACCAACGGCTTCGTGACACACAGCCCCGGCTTCAAGACCCACAGCCACGAGACGGCCCTGGTCCTGGCTCCAGCCTCGACGCAGCGACCCATAGCCCAGACACACGCAACTGGCCCTAAAACCCACAACCCCAGCCTCGGCCGCAGCCCCGATCAGGCTTCAGACCGCAGCGTCTCTGCATCCCCCACATCCCTTGGGATGATGCCGCCCCATTGACCCTCACTCCTGGTCTCCCGCGTGCGCAATATGGCTGCCGCCATGACCCGAGCTTCCCTCCCCCTATTCAAGCTTTTCCCCCCAACCCCCCCTCTCCATTATTCCTTCTCTACCCTTTTTTCGCTTTGCCCCCCTCGCCTACTGTCCCTACTCGACCCTCCCACCGCTTCCCTCTGTTCCAGTACTGGAATCCTCCGTCGGGCTCACCGTGGCACTCGGCGCTGGCTGTCCAATAGCAGCCACACCAAGTGCCCTGTCCCCCACCATCACCGCCAGCCCAACGGTCACAAACCCGGGGGGTCAACCTCTCCTCCCTTATTCAGATCCCCACCCTCCCCGCCGACCATCCCAGTCCCCCCTCACACCCCTCTGCCAACTGCTTTTTCCGCATCGGCCTCCAAAATGTCCGCTCTGTCTGCAACAAGACCCTGGCCATCAACGATCTCATCCTTGGTGAGAACGTTGACATCATGGCCCTGACGGAGACTTGGATCACCCCAGGCGACACTTTCCCCCTTGTTGAAGCCACACCACCCAACTACACATTCCACCATGCTCCTCGACCCAACCGTCGTGGCGGTGGCGTGGCCCTCATCTCAAAGTCATCCCTCGCCCTATCCCCCTATTCCTCCGGCTCCTTCCCCTCTTTCGAACAACTCACCCTCTCTCACTCCTCCCACAGTTCTTTCAAAATCCTATTAGTTTATCGCCCCCCCAAACCCTCCCCCACTTTCATTTCAGACTTTTCTTCACTTTAACTTCCCTTTGTGCCTCCTCTGATCGCCTTATTATTCTTGGCGATTTCAACCTCCATTTCACCCCCTCCTGCCCCATTTCCTCTGAATTTTCCTCTTTCGTCTTTCAACTTCTCCCTTCATATTAACACTGCCACCCACACTCACGGCTATCCTCTCGATCTAGTGATCACCCGAGGCCTCAACGTCTCTAGCGTCACCATCACAGACAAGGCCATTTCCGACCATTTTTTCATTTCCTGCAACACCTCTATCCCTCCCCCCTCCACTTCCAAACCCACCACCATCTTCTACCGGCCCTGGAAGAAGATTCCCCCTCAAACTTTCACCTCTGCCCTAGAAACCTCCGACCTCTTCCCACAATGGCATTCTTTTTGTACCGATCCATCCTCCGCCTCCACCGCCCTCCACAACACCCTCTCCACTACCCTCGACACCCTGGCCCCCCTCACCTCCAAAACCGTCTCCCATTCCCGATCATCACCGTGGTATACAACTCACCTCCGTTCCCTCAAAAGCCAAGTGAGAGCAGTTGAACGCACCTGGCTCAAATCTGGCCTCACGGTTCACCGGCAAATCTGGCTGGACGGCATCAAATTTTACCGCTCCGCCCTAGCCACCGCCAAATCAGCCTTCTACTCCAGGATAATCCTGGAAGCGAAGGACAACCACCGCCTCCTCTTCGCCACCACCAACCAGCTCCTCCGCCCCCCCCCCGCCTCACCTCGCAGATCCTCTCCTCAAACGTTCGTTGTGAGGAGATGTTGGACTTCCTCGAGTCAAAATTGAGAAAATCCGCTTTGCGGCTTCCTTCCCCCACCACTCCTCCACCTCCGCGCCCTCATCAGCTACCTCAACCCCTACTCACCCCCCATTTCACACTTACAACCCCACCACCCCGCTTTCAGTCACAAAAACAATCACCTCCATGAAACCCACAACGTGCTCATTGGACCCCATCCCCACCCCCCTCCTCCGCACCCAGCTCCATTTGTTAGCCCCGCTCATTTCTGACACCATTAACCTTTCCCTCTCCTCAGGCACCGTCCCTACCTCCCTTAAAACAGCCACCATCACCCATATCCTGAAGAAACTCTCCCTTGATGCGTCGCAACCATCAAGTTATCGACCCATCTCCAACCTCCCGTTTCTATCCAAGGTCCTTGAAAGAGTGGTTGCCTCCCAGCTCCGCTCTTTCCTTTCAAATCACTCACTTCTTGAACCCCTCCAATCAGGTTTCCGCCCTATCCACAGCACAGAAACTGCCCTGGTTAAGGTTACAAATAACATCCTAACCGCCTGTGACCAGGGCTCCCTCTGTCTCCTCATCCTCCTTGACCTGTCTGCTGCGTTCGACACAGTCGATCACACCATCCTCCTTCAACGTCTTTCCTCCCACCTCAACCTTCAAGGCACAGTCCTTGACTGGTTCCATTCATATTTGACCCACCGTTTACATTTTGTTTCTTCCAATGGTTTTTCTTCAAACCCCCGCACAGTTTCCCACGGCGTCCCTCAGGGCTCTGTCCTCGGTCCCCTCCTTTTCACCCTTTACACGCTCCCTCTGGGTGACGTCATCCGCAGACATGGGGTAAATTTCCACATGTATGCGGATGACACCCAGTTGTACCTTTCTGCCTCATCCCTCAACCCCCAGACCATCGATGTTCTGACAGCATGTCTGTCCGACATCGCGTCGTGGACGAGGGACAACTTTTTGCAATTGAACGTGAATAAGACCGAGGCCCTCCTGATTGGCTCAAGCCAGCGCCTCCGCACATCGGGCGCTGCCAGCCTCAATATCCAAGGCTGCACTCTCCACCTCACAAAGCCAATCAGGAACCTCAGCATCATGTTTGATCAAAAACTTTCCTTCCTCCCCCACATCCGCGCCTTGACCGGCACCGCCTATTTCCATCTGCGCAACATTGCCAGGCTCCGTAATTATCTTACCCCCTGCGCTGCCGAAACACTCGTGCACGCATACATCACCTCACGGCTAGACTACGGAAATTCTCTCCTAGTCGGCCTCCCCAGTTCCTCCATTCATAGGCTGCAGGCCATCCAAAACTCTGCAGCTCGTGTACTATCCTGCACCCGCCTCCGCGACCACATAACCCCCACCCTCGCCCATCTCCATTGGCTCCCAATCCTCCAGAGGATCGAGTTTAAGATCCTCGTCCTCACCTACAAGGCCTTACACGGCCTTGCCCCATCCTACTTAACCGATCTACTCTCCCCCTACACGCCCACCCGGACCCTCCGTTCAACAGGACTTGGCCTGCTCCAAGCCCCCCGCCCGAACCACCCCACCATCAGAGGCTGGGCCTTCAGTTTCTCCGCTCCCACCTTATGGAATGCCATCCCTCAATCCCTCCGTTTCGTCTCTTCCCGTTCCTCTTTCAAGACTGGTTTGAAGACTTTCCTCTTCAATCGTGCCTTTTGTTCCACCCCGTACTCTTTTACCTCCCCTTCGTGTTTCACCCCTTCCCAAACACTCCCCTCCCAGCTCGGGTCACACGCCTCCTGTTCAGCGTCTTGGGACGTCCTCCCGACGTGAAAGGCGCTCTATAAATGTAAATTGTTGTTGTTATTTTCAATCCACGACTGTTTGTAGGAGACCCTGTGGCTGCCGCAATTGCCACAAAAATACGGTCAATTCACTTTAGAGTATATTCTGTGAGGCTTTTTGAGACGTCGATACGATGTGAAAAGCCGCTATTGCAAGTGCAAGGATTATTATTATTATTTGTTCTTGTCTTGTAGGACCGATTTCTTTCTCTTAGCCCACACCGTGCGTCAGGGCTGTGGGATTCCAACCCGTTACATCTGTGTGCTGAACACCCTGAAACTCAGCCCCGACCACATGCAGAGGTAAGCCAGCCCCTGTTCTTCAGCCAGAGGGTAGTTTAACATCAACCACTTGCATTTTTATAGCTTCCTTCACATCACGCTGGGTTGCGTCCCAGAGTGCTTGACGGTGGCGCAGTCTTGAGGCCGAGCCGGAGGTGAGAGGGAGTGAGGAGGCGACCGTAAGCATGACCAAATAGGAAGGTCTTAATTGTACTCTTAAGCGTGTGTCGGACACTGGGCCTTTCCTTCTGTCCTGGCTACAACCCAAATGAGCTTTGGGGGTTGATTGATGGTGGGTGAACTACCAGATGATTCCATTGTGGCTCCATATCCAGCTGGTGTGAGCAAAACACATGTAATGATAATGTTAGTGTTCAATAACGTTACTGATAGGTCTGTTGGACTTTTAGAAATGTTTGTGGAACACAGCTGTGGGCTGCCACATTTTCTCCCACATGATAATATAGTCCCTACACTATACACTATTTTGTGTAAAGCGCTTTGAGGCTTCTGGAAGACATAATAAGGCACTGTATCAAATGCAAGGATTATTATTTTTTATTATCAGTCTCTCCATGTAATAATATACTAATAATTCTTGGGTTTGATATAATAATAATAACAATCCTTGCATTTGATATGGCGCTTTTCACATTTTATCGATGTCTCAAAGCGCTTCACAGAATATACTGCAAAGTGAATTGACTGTATATTTGTGGGCGAAATGTGGCAGCCAATTGCACACAGCAGCGACCCCACAAACAGTTGTGTGAGTGTGGAGTAAGGAAACTTGCCCAAGGTTTCGCCCTGATCTGCCTGGATTCGAACACGTTTCACACATGTAAGGCGAGTGATCTAACCACTGAGTTACAGGAGCTCCACAAATGTGGAGCCTTTGACGTCTTCTAGATGCCTCAAAGCGTTTCACGGAATATACTGTGAAGTGCATTGACTGTGGGCAGAAAGATGTAAAGTGTTATTCCTTGTCTCTAGGCTGACCTTCAAGCTGTGTCACATATACTGGAACTGGTCAGGAACCATCCGAGTGCCAGCCCCCTGCAAGTATGCTCACAAAGTGGCCTTCCTGTGTGGTCAGTCCCTGCACCAGGAGCCAGCGGTCAAGCTCTCCGAATTCCTCTTTTACTTATAAAAGAAAAAACTCAAGTCCCGAATCAGCCCAGGAGGACAAATGGCGTTTGTGAACACATGTCCGTAAACCACCACCACCAACAACAACAAAATTACATTTATAGAGCGCTTTTCATGTCGGGAGGACGAGCAACATTGAAATTCATCTCCCGCCCCCACCCACCGCCCCGATCGAGGCTTTTTTATTTTATCGTTCTTCCTCCCCATCCCCCCAAAAGGTTTTGCTCAAGAAAGAACATAAGAATTTGCTAACGAAAGCAGACCAAAGTCCATCTAGTTCACCTTCCACCATATGGCAGTGTCTTGACTATATGTACCAAACTATATACTGTATTCTCAGATATTAAAGAGCCTGTTCCATAATTCTACTGATCGCACAGTGACATAGTCTCTCCGCTGATTTGTTCTGAATTTACTTAACCTCCAACTCAATCGCAGGCCCTGTCCTCTGGTTCTACTGCAGTACAAGATAAAACAGCTTATCATGGCTCGAGAAGTTGTTTTTTTGGTTATTCAGTATTTAAAAAAAGGTTTCCGCTTTCCTCTCTTCCCGAGCGAAGTCTGGTTAAAAGAAGATTGCCCGGCTCCCACACATTGAAGATAATAAGCGTTTCAAAGCAGAAGAAAAAGAAGAAGAGAAGGAAAATAAAATAATGTATTTTTCCTACATTAGACTGAAACTTTTCCTAAGTTAGAATGAAGTGAGCGGATGGATACCCCATCACAGGTTTAAGTTACTGTTGCAGCTGCTGAAAATGTTCTCTAGAGAGAGGAGACCGCATCCCGAGGTCTATCTGAGTGTCTTTTGTCAAGGCGTTTGAGCAAAGGATGTATGACAAAGTTCAGGATACGGTGAAGGGACGGTCATGCGGTGAGCAAGATTTCAGTGTGAAAGAGATGTTTTATTGGCATAGTTGTTTGTAAAACTTGTTAAAACCATACTTTCTCCAGCAGTTAACCCCCCCCCCCTCCCCCATTCCCTCTCCGCACATTCTGGTGCCTTCCCCTCACATCCCTCTTCCCCCACCACCAAACCCAAGCCTTGGCTCTTGCCAACCTGCACTTAAATACTCAACCGGATTGAGCAAGCAGGGTGCATCCCTTCCTTGGGGGGAGAGACCGAGAGAGAGAGAGTGCACATTTTATTTCTCCTGGGATTCCATGTGTTAGTGCCACACACTTGTGTAACTCTCAGTTGGGTTTGGATAATCATGGATAAGCATGGTAATGGGTTTCCACATGTGCCAGACACCTGGCTGACCAGAAAATACATTCTCCGCCCGCCTCCCGTCCCTTCCCTTTACTTCCGAGTGTGGTGACAGTAAGCTAAAGTATATTGGCTGCACCTATCTTGTTTTGCATTATTCCCAGTCAAACGCTTTATAATATAGTCTCTGTTGGTCCTGTATGTACGTCACTGTGGGAAGAACGTTATCACATTAAGGCAACCATTCAGCCACACACATACACATACCATCATGCCACTATGAAAGAACGTTGTGTTGAGTCCCACCCCACCTTCACGTTCTTCCACATCCTTTGCTATTGCGCCTTTTCAAATATACAGTAAATTTTACATCAGTCAAATTGGTATGGACCGTACATTTAACGGGAGCTGGGTCAAACTTGCACAGAATATAAACTCATGACCGGGACTTGTGGCAGATGACTGAGGTGATTATACGATTTACACTTGCGTGAGTTTTACTGTATTTCTCCAACTCCCTTTTTTAAAAAAAAAAGCTGCAATAAAATGAAAACTCAATCCTTGCTTATCTTGTCACATACATCATGTTGCCAATATCCCTATTGTATTTATATAAGCTCCCATCTTGCCTCTCCTGATAACTGGTCACTGGGGCCTTTCCTCTCGGAGTGAGGAGTTATCAGTAATTTAGTATATTTGTATGTGGAGTATTTGTATGTGTAGCTTGGTGGTTGGAGCACTCGCCTTACGAGCATGAGACCTGTGTTGTGAATCCAGGCAGGTCAGTCAGGGCGAAACATTGAGCAAATTTCCTTACCCCATCCACACATGCGCTTAATAATAATCCACCCAAAAAACACACAGTAATAAAAAAAATTGGTCATTTCAATCCGGTGGGGACACTGCTGTGCACAATTGGCTGCCGCGTTTTGCCCACAAGTATACAGTCAATTCACTATGAAGCGCTTTGAGGCATCTAGAAGACGTGAAAAGCGCCATATCAAATGCGAGGATTGTTATATATTTGAAAGGTGTGGATCGAACTCTCAACACAGAATAAACAACCTCACGTAGCTTTTTAACCAGCGGTTGCATTTCTCATTCGTGGGTTTAGAGTCACTCAGTGATACTCATGTTGTGCTTGCTAAGACCCCTTCCTGATCCCAACCACCAGCTCGGGTGCGGATCTCTGACTGTCCAGCACCTTGGGACGTCCTCCTGACGTGAAAGGCTCTGTGGAAATATGATTTATCGTTGATGTTGCCATTTATTATCCTTATATAGATTTGTATTTTGTGATCGATTAAGCGGTTTGGGTGATTTTAATTTTAAGTTGATTTTTTTTTCTCTCTCTGCACAATGTGGTCGCTGCTACAGTGGCAAATAGAAATACTTTTACTGAGCTGGAGGTTTAGCAAACACCTTTGGCTCAGAAACAAAAACAAAAGTTGCTCGGGAAACTCAGCAGGTCAAACAGTATCCATGGAGAAAGGAAAAAGAGTCAACGTTTCGGGGCTGCAACCCTTCATCATCCCTTCTTATTTTAGATTCTCAGCATCTGTAGTATTTTGTGTTTTGTTTACCTTTGGCTCAGATGTAGTTGTAGTTAAATGTAGTCAAAATCAGAACCACTGGAATCCACAGCTGTGCGCTTCAGCATCTAAAAGAGAAAGTATTAAGATTTTGAATCCATCCCTTCAGCCTCGAAACACAATCCTGGAGGTGAAGGAAGCGTGACTCCGTCACTCTTGTCACCTATTTTCTCTGCGATTCACCCGCAAAATACAGTCAATTCAACTCTGTACAGTATATTCTGCAAAGCGCTTTCAGACCTCTCACAGGCATGATAAGGTGCGATATTAAATGCAAGGATTATTATTGTTCTGTTTGGCTGGCAGCCAGCGAGTCTGCAATGCAAACAGTGTTCTTCCACTGTGCGGACCTGCTGTCGGACAAGCTCTATAAAGTCGTAAACCTGCTTCTCTTCTAGATCGGGAGATAAATTGCCCTCATTGTGCCGTAAACACACTATCACGCTACAATCTGTCTCTCTTATCAGCACAAGTATATTCCAGCCGTGACTGTTCAGCTGAGATGTCTCGAAGATGTAATAAGGTCCTACATCAAGGCCATACAATGCAGGATTATTATTATTGATGGTATTATTTGTCACAGTTCAGCAACAGAATTCCTAGCATTCCTGTCCTCTGTGTGACTGACTGACTGACAGTGCGAAGACCCACAGCTGCTCCCATTCCATGTGCCCAGATTCAGGGCAGTTGTATGTGTTGCAAACGCTCACTCAATCAGTCAGTCAGACGGGAATGGATTCAGCCAATTGTTAAATCCATCTTGTCTGCCTCAGGTTTCTGATAGCTACTTCCATTTATCGCCGTACTGGTTGAGCTAGATTTCAATCTGGGTCACGGAGAGAGAGAGAGAGAGAGCAGTCGAGGGACGCAGGCAGGTCAGGGCCATGCCTTAGCCACGTTTCCTTGCTCCACACTCACACACTCCTCTGTTTACGGAGTAATACGTGAGAACCCGGTTGTCGGTCGTTTAGGAAAAGCGACCACAAGATTGTTTAGGGATTTGTAGTCTAGGGACTACGATATTTGTTCCTTAACTTCTTCCTACATCAGTCTGCTGTCAGGAGTCTAGTCTGACACTCTCAGTTGGGTTTCAAGACTTAATAATAATAATAAAATTGGTCATTTCAATCCACGACTGTTTGTGGGGGACACTGCTGTGCGCAATTGGCTACCGCATTTCGCCTGCAAATGTACAATCAATTCACTTTACAGTCTATTCTGTGAAGCGCTTTGAGACACAGTCTGGAAGACGTGAATAGCTGCTATATCAAATGCCAGAATCATTATTCTTAAACAATGGTGATGGGTTTGCACAGTTACGGTGACATTGGCATACCTTCAATCTCATTTTCAAACCATTCAGCCGTGTATGATGCCTGATAACTGCTGAACTTTGAAGGATTAGCACACACCTACCTCTCTTTCTGCATCATTGGTACTGATCTCATCACAAAAACAAATCTTTCCACCTCAAAACAATGCCTTTTCAGGTCAGGAGGACATCTCAAAGCCCTTTGTGGGATTTTACTGTAAAGGGAAGCATTGTGTGCACAAACCTCACATAAATTGTATCAGTTGGGACCACACATTTAATATGACTTATTTCAAGCGCTCTGGGACATTAGCTCCCCTGTGTGAGTGGTGCTTTACATTAGCTCCCCTGTGTGAGTGGTGCTTTACATGTGCAAATTGTTGTTGACTAGTGCAAAGAAGGGAGGGAGGGCGAGAGAGAGAGAGAAAAAAAGGATAAGGAAGTTGAGCCTTTAAACTGGGTTGCGCTGGGGCTAGTGGGGTGGGAGGGTTTGGAAGAAGGCAAGGATTGGAGGTAGGGAGGGGGGAAGAGGCTTGTTTGATTTGTACAACTTTGATTTATATAGCGCGCTCCACGCCAGATGGCGTCTCAGAGCAGAGTATGAGTTAATAATAATAATAATAATCATTGTATTTGATATGGCGCTTTTCACGTCTAATCGATGTCTCAAAGCTCTTCACAGAATATACTGTAAAGTGAATTGACTACATATTTTGTGGGCGAAACGCGGCAGCCAATTGCGCACAGCAGCGTCCCCCACACACAGCCGTGGAATGAAATGACCAAATTTTATTATTATTATTATTAAGAGTCTCGAAACCCAACTGAGAGTGTGAGACTAGACTCCTCGGTGGGTGGCCCACGGTGGGAGAGGATTGGCGGCCAAGACACTGACCGAGACAGAGACACAGAGAGAGGGACACTGCAAATTGTGTTGTGGGATCTTTGACGCCCAGCTGAACATGCACTGAGACAGGACCTTTTGAGATAGCACCCCCCCCCCCTCCCCCACCACCACTCCACCACTGTGGAATGTAGATGCCTATGTTTTGTGAAGGTATTATTCAGCTTGAGTGAGTCATGGAGCCAAGGGGATCGCCAATTAATTGCCAGTAGATAAGGTGTGCGTAAGATCATAGAACAACATCAAGACATAATGAGGAGTTTCATTCTGCATTTGCGGCCACACCTCACGATGCCAAAGGAGTGTTTGGTTTTGTTGGGGGTTGTCTCGATATCTATCACACCGCTGTTGAACGAGTAGGATAATTGCTAAAGGCGTTGAGTGTGTTGTGAATTGGAGTTGTTGCGTAAAGGTATTCGTTGGAAACCCATTGTGGCTTTTAGTCTTGGGTGTGTTTAGGTGGCGGTAGCTTGTGGTGAAACTGACGGTCCTTATACTTTGGGGCACAGAGAATCTGCGAAAAAAAATTGCGACTTCCTTCTTGAATCCCAGCCCACCTCGTCTCTCTCTCTTTCTCTCTCCCTTGCCACAGAAACAAAGTGTCTCACATCCCTGCTATCGTTCCGGTAAATCTCTACACCCTCTCCGAGGCCTTGACATCCTTCCTAAAATGCACTGGGCATAGATGTCGAAACTGGGTCACGGAGCACAGATTAGGGATAATATAGACTGGCTCATTAAATAATTGATTTCTCTCAAGTGTTTGTGGAACTGTATCAAAGTCTTGTTACCTAAACATGTGACGTTTTACAATCAGGCTGGCTGTCTCGACTTGGGTTTACGAGGGAAACGGTGGGAGAGAATAATAATAATAATAATAATCCCTGCATTTGATAAGAGAGCGCGGTTCGCAACTTCTAGCCTGTGTCTCAAAGCGCTTCACAGAATATACTGTAAAGTGAATGAGGGGTTTCGACAGGGCAAATAGAGAAAAACTATTTCCACTCGTGGGTGAATCTGTGACTCGTGGTCACAGATTTAAAATAGTTTCAAGGCGCAGTAGAGGGGAGCTGAGGAGAAATTTTTTCACTCAGCGAGTTGTTCGAATCTGGAATGCATTGCCTGAAAAGGTGGTGGAGGCTGATTCGATAACAACTTTTAAAAGGGAATTAGATCTTTATTTAGGGAGAACGGGTCTATTAGGCTATGGGGAGCGGGCAGGGCAATGGGATTGAATCGCTCTTTTCAAAGAGCCGGCACAGACTAGATGGGCCGAATGGCCTCCTTTTGTGCCGTAAAATTCTATGATTCTATGATTCTATGACTGTATATGTATTTGTGGGAGAGCGAAACGCGGCAGCCAATTGCGCACACAGCGTTCCCCCCCCGCAATCAGCCGTGGGTTGAAATGACCAATTTATTATTGTTTTTTTAAAAAAGACAAGGGAAGAGAGCACAGATGTTTTTTGCGGGGGAGGGAATAATATTCCTTGTGTTAAATACAGAGCGTTATCACGTCTCCGCCACATCTCACAGGATTTTTCTGTACAGTGAATTGACTGTCTGTGTCGCGGGGGTGAAACGCGGCAGCCCATTACTGATTGCGCACAGCAGCGTCCCCACAAACAGCCGTGGGGTGGTTGAGTGACCGGATTATTCATTTGTTTTATTGAGTGACTTGTGTGTGGGTGGGGTTTCAGGTGGAGGAAGGAAGGGAGAGGGGGAGAGAGAGATAAAAATGATAAGGAAGTTGAGCCTTTAAACTGGTTGGGGCTGGGGAGTGAGTGGGTGGAGGTGGGAGGGTTTGGAAGAAGGCAAAGATTGGAGGAAAGGAGGGGGGGAAGAGGGAGGGCTTGTTTCTGACGCTATAGCGTTGTGTGCGTCAAGGCTGGTCTTGACAGGAGGAAAAAATTAACACAGGGATAAAAAGTGACTGAAATTGACACGTTGTGGGGAATCGAAATCTGTGATTGATCTCCAAGACACTGTCTCTGTTTGTGAGTCTGTGTATCTGTCCTGGGGGCTTGGTGGAAGGCAGAAGGTGAGAGTAACACTGTGTATGTGGTGTGTGTTGTGTGTATATAGAGACAGACCCACACAGAGAGAGACAGACACAGAAGAAACACAGAGAGAGAGAGAGAAAGACAGACGCAGAGAGAAGGTACAGAGTGAGAGAGATAGACAGAGAGAGAGAGAGAGAGAGAGACAGGCACAGAGAGGGACTGATACAGAGAGGGAGAGAGGAGTGTAGGGGTGGGGGGGAGAGAAACTGACAAGAAGAGAGACGGAGAGATGGGAGAGGAAGGAAAGCGGGAGGGTGGGGGGGGGAGAGAAAGAGAGGGAAATGTGGGTGAATTTCATCATCAAACCCACCAGATGTGAAGATACAGAAGATGTTCAGGCCTTACAACACCCCCCCTCTCCCCCCAAAAAAAACAATTGACCCTCTCTCCCCCACTTATATCATTAACACACAAGGCTGTCTGGGTGTTTTACAAGGTGCATCCTGTATTTATTTGTTGTTTATCTTTGAGGTGGGAGGATGGGACACAGAGAGATACAGACAGAATGGGGAGTGAGTGTGTGGATAGAATCTAGGTTACATGTTTGTGCTGGATAGTCTGCAATGGTTATTTTCTTCTGTCTCTGTCTCTCTCTCTCTGCCTCCCTCCCTTCACTGTCTCTCTCTCCTCCTTCTCTCTCTCTCTCTCTGTGTCTGTCTCTTTATGTGTACCCCTAATACCCTCCACACACACACACAGACCCACACCAACCCCCCCACCAAACACACACACACACACATACAAGGTGATGACTGTGTCTGTTCCTAGTTAGATTTAAAGAGGTTGTGATGGGATGGGGGTGGGGCTCTGTGTGTGTTTGTGGTCTGTCTGTGTATGTATGTATATGTATCAGTATGTATATTTGTGTGGTGGTAGGGGTCTGTGTGTGGATGTGGATAGGGGTGTGTGTGGAGGTTATTGTGTGAGGCCCGGGGGTTAGTGTGTGTGTGGGGGAGGGTCTGTTTGTGAGTTGGGGGTGATTGGGGGGGTCTGTGTGTGAGTTGGGGGTGATTGGGGGGGTCTGTGTGTGAGTTGGGGGTGATTGGGGGTCTGTGTGTGTGAGTCAGTGTGTGTGTGTGTGTGCGTCAGTGTGTATGTGTGTGGGCCAGTGTGTGTGAGTGTGTGTGTTAGTATATGTTGGAGGGACTACTGAGTTTGTGTTTTGTTATGAGGCAGTAACCTTGCATGTAGCGCCTTATCACGCCGCCAAGAAATCCCGTAGAGCTTCGCAGACTATACTGTCGTGACTCTGTGTTTTGTGGAACAAACGCAGCAGCCAGTCAGTGTGCAGCAGCGTTCCTGTCGAGCAAAGAAAAAAAAACCCTCCTCATTTTGGTCACCTCTGTCTTGGCCATAGAGTCTCACAGCACAGAAGGAGGCCATTGGCCCATCATGCCCGTGCCGGCTCTTTGCCACCTACAAATCAGCCCCATTCCCTGGGCTCCTTCAAGTCCCGCCTCAAGACCCTCCTCTTCGAAGGTCCCATCGGTCACTCCCCCAAATCCCCCCCTTTCCCTCCCTTCACCCTCCCAGTCCCCCGACCCCCAGCTCGGGTCTGAAACACTGACTGTCCGGCCAGCACCTTGAGACGTCCTCCTGACGTGAAAGGCGCTAAACAATAATAATATAATAATAATCCTGGCATTTTATATCGCGGCTTTTCACATCTTCTAGACTGTGTCTCAAAGCGCTTCACAGAATATACTGTAAAGTGAATTAACTGTATATTTGTGGATGAATGCTGGCAGCTAATTGCGTACAGCAGCGTCCCCCACAAACAGACGTGGGTTGAAATGACCAATTTTCTTATAGTTTTTTTTGGGGGGTGAGGGATTATTATTAGGAGTGTAGAGTAAAGAAACTGGCCACCCCCCAAAAAAAAATTCTCCCCATCTCCCCTCTGGTTCTTTTGCCAATTAACTTAAATCTGTGTCTACCGCTTACCCACCCACCCGCCAGAGGAAACAGTTCCCCCTTTATTTGAAGGTTTTATTTTTAGAGGTGGGTGACAACAAAAGACTAGAAGTATTTGTGAAATGATAAGCATTGTGTCAGTCGGTGGGCAGGACAGGGTGGAGCGGAGCGGACAGACAGACTGGTATTCAGGTTTACTTGCACTATTGAGATTTGTTGTATACCTGTGTTATATCCGCAGACAGATCTTCTAATAATCCTGGCGTTTGTCACCTCAAAGCGCTTCACAGCGTATACTGTCAAGTGCATTGTGGGCGAAACGAGGCAGCCAAGCGTCTCCCACAAACATTTGTGGGTTAAGAGTAGACTGTACACAATTTAGTAATAAATTGCCAGACACACACACACTCCCACACAGGCTGACCTTCACCGCTGCTTGGCAGAGAGCTTTACTCTATCTATCCCATGCGGCAACTAGCCTTGACTGTTGCCTTGACAGGACGGCGTAGAGCATTACTGCGTCTCCAACCTCCCTGACCTGGGAGTGTGGACGGACGCACAGTGTAGTGGGAGCTTCACTGTGTCTCTAACCCTGACCTGGGAGTGTGGACGGACGCACAGTGTTGTGGGAGCTTCACTGTGTCTCTAACCCTGACCTGGGAGTGTGGACGAAGGCAGTGTATTTTGATTCCATTAAGTGTCTCTCTGAGGTTTTTATGTCTTGGCTCAGATACCGAGTTTCCATTCCTCTGTTAACACCTGCTCACGGCTTTCTTCCCACGCTTCTGTCTAACGATTCTCCAGACAGATCTGACCGGCATTGAGCGGGGAATCTATTCTGTTCTCTCTCCAGACACTGAGAGGAGTGGGGGCACTAACCTTGATCTCCCAGTCACCCATGACTCTTGCTGGTTGGATCAATTGCCTCGCAAGCTCCAGGAACTAGGTTTGATTCCCGCCGAGCCGGACAAAACCTCAGGCAAGTTTCCTTAGAATCATAGAATCATAGAATGTTACGGCACAGAAGGAGGCCATTCGGCCCATCGATTCTGTGCTGGCTCTTTGACCGAGCAAGTCACTTTCGTTAACCCCAATCACCAGCTTTCTCCCCATAATCCAGCAAACCCGTCTTCCCCAG
Source organism: Hydrolagus colliei (assembly GCA_035084275.1). Classification (NCBI taxonomy): domain Eukaryota; kingdom Metazoa; phylum Chordata; class Chondrichthyes; order Chimaeriformes; family Chimaeridae; genus Hydrolagus; species Hydrolagus colliei. The sequence continues at coordinate 1,020,351 of CM068777.1, forward strand.
ATACCTATCTAGTTCTCTCTTAGAAGCCGCTATCGATCGGACCTCACTACCCTTTCAGGCAGATCATTCCAAATTCGAACAACTCACTGGGTAAAAAAAATTCTTCTAACCTCCTCTCTGCTTCTTTTGGTAGATATCAGAAGACTGTGCCCACGGGTCACAGACACACCTACCAGTGGAATGGTTCCCCATTCCTGGTATAATTCTCGTGAATCTCCTCTCACCCTTCCAGTGCCTTAATGTCCTTCCTGAAATAAGGTGCCCAGAACTGGAAGCAGTACTCCAGTTGAGGCCTAACTAGTGTTTTGTATAGATTAACCATAACCTCCCTACTCTTATACTCTATGCCCCTACTAATAAAGCTCAGTACACCAAATGCCTTTTTTACTGCCTTATCTACCTGCCCTGCTACCTTTAATGATTTGCTTACTTGAACACCCAGATCTCTCTGTACGTTCACCCCCCTTAAGATTGAGCTACTAAGTCTATATTAGTCCTTACGCCACACACTCCTCCGTTTACTTCAAATTTGGTTACAGTCCACTGCTGTAGAGGGAGTACTGTACTTTGCCCATAAATATACAGTCAGTTCACTTTACAGAATATTCTGTGAAGCACTATTGAGACACTGTCTACCATGCTGCAAGCCATGGTTCACCCATAAAGTTCACAACCAATCCACTTTACAGGAAAACTTGTGAGGTCTCCACTAACCCGTATCTCCCATTTTATGCATCCTGTGGAACTCCATCCCAAAGTCTCTTCTCCTCACTCCCTTCCCTCGCCTCCTTTAAGGCCCGACTCAAGTCCCTCATCTTCAATGGTGGGACACCCTCTTTGCTACCCCTGTCTTTCCCTCCTGAACCTAACCCCCAGCTCGGGAGCAAAATCCCTGATTGTTTCACGCCTCGGGATGTCCTCCCGACGTCAAAGAACCAAGTTTTGGGGGCATGGGGGTGGGGGGGAGGTAACTGCTGGAGTCTAAACAGCTAAACCCACACATTAGCTTGGCCATTGAGAGTGCTGGCTGACAAGCTTTCCCGCTGCTTGTCTAGCTAGGACCACTCTTATTACTTTTTCTCTCGTGGGGTTAACAGTAGCTGAGTGTGAGGATTAAATATCAAACAGTATTTGTTCCACAAATGAATTATTCAGCTACTCAGCCTGACCTCTGCACACACAGAGAGCGAGAGAGAGAGAGAGAGAGAGAGAGAGAGACGATGTACAAAAAAAACTAACAAGAAGATAATAAACGTAATGTTTGCTATGTTGACCCCCCACCTTTATCAGGTCAGGATGTCTCTCAAAGGGTTGTACTGTAAAGTGCAGTGACTGCGTGCCAGTTTGCAGGCCTAGCACGGCAGCCAGTTTGCGCACAGTGACGTCTCTCAAACGAGTCTCCCGGTGTGGGGCAGGGTGTGTAGACACTCGTTAGACTTTGCACAGACTTTCCTTTAAATAGGTGCATCACAGAATAATATATTGTAAAGTCAAATTGATTGTGAATTTATATATGGCCAATTGGGCAGCCAATCTCGATCTCGCCCTTTAACCTGCTGCTCACCTTCTTTGCTATCTTTGTGGAGCTCCTGTAGCTCAGTGGTTAGAGCTCTCGCTCACCTTACAAGCGTGAGAGACCTGTGTTTCGAATCCATTCGGGTCAGGGCGAAACCTTGGGCAAGTTTCCTTACTCCACATACACACACACACACACACACACACACACACACACACACACACGCGCCTAATAATAATCCCTCCCCAAAAAAACTATAATAAATTGGTCATTTTCAATCCACGGCTGTTTGTGGGGGGGACGCTGCTGTGCGCAATCGGCTGCCGCATGTCTCTCTCCTACAAACATACAGTCAATTCACTTTACGGTATATTCTGTGAAGCGCTTTGAGACACAGTCTAGAAGCCGTGAAAAGCCGCTATATCAAAATGCCAGTATTATTATGATTATGGCTGGGTAAACAGCTTGTGGGGAAAGGAAACTTGCCAACGTTGAGCCCTGTTCCACTCGGGAATGGAACCCAAGCCCTCTCAATGGTGAGGCGAGCGCTCCCATTGTTGTTGTTGTTGTTGTTGCTGTGACAGAATGCGTCTGTGGGCTGACTCGGGGCTGTTGTTGCTGATGTTGACCTCGCTGGCTGCCATGTGGGTGACGGCGGAGAGGCCTAACATGACGGAGGTCCCGGCCGCTTTCCTCCAAGACCTGCTGGATCGATACGGAGACAACCAGGTTCTGGCCCTGCACCAGCTCAAGGCTCTGCTCAACAGGCTGGACGTGGGGGTGGGGAAGGCCAAACTAGCCACTGAGGGCAACTCCGCAAACCTATCCCAGGTCAGGAGTGGCTCTACTAAAGCTACAACAAAATTACCTTTCATGTCAGGAGAATGTCCCAAGGCGCTGACATACCCTATCTTGGGTATCTACATACACTATCTATCCCTATTGCACTCCCCCCCACCGCCCCACCCTCCACATGCTCAACAATTACACTTGTATAGCGCCTTCCACATCAGGAGGACATCCCAAAAAACAGTGATCTTCTGTTGCTCTGGTGCATCGCAGGAGCACTGAGGGTTAAAATGCGTGTGGGCGACAACAACTTGCGTATACACAGCACCCCTCACGCACGGTAGTGTCTCACAGCGCTCGACAGGGTGGGATGGAGGGGGGGAGGGAGGGGAGGGGAGAGGGGAGCGGGAGAGGGAGGGATAGGGAGGGGGGGAGGGAGGGAGAGAGGGTGACGAGAGTTTCCTCACCTGCCCGGCTGTTCCTCCCAGTGTTTCTCCTCAGCCGAGCTGTTCTCTGCTCACAACCTGACCAATGGCAGTCGGATCGGAGGCCGGGAGTTCGAGAGCTTCTGTCCCACTGTCCTGCAGCAGCTGGAGACGAGAGCCTGCCTGGCCGAGAACCGGGAGACACAGGAGGACCAGGTCACATCCGAGAGGAAGCCCACAGCAACAGAGGGTACGTCAGCACAGGGGAGGCCTGAGCAGCCCCTCAAGCCAGTCCCCACCATTGGAGCTCCTGTCACTCAGTGCGTTAGAGCCACTCACACACTCACCTTACAAGCATGAGACCTGTGTTTCGAATCCAGGCAGGTCAGGGCGAAACCTTGGGCAAGTTTCCTTACTCCACACACCCACACACACACACGCACCACACACACACACCACACACACACACATGCGCCTGATAATAATCCCTCCCAAAAAAAACACAAGAATAAAAATTGGTCATTTCAATCCATGACTGTTTGTAGGGGGACACTGCTGTGCAAATGGCTGCTGCATTTCGCCCACAAATATACAGTCAATTCATTTACTGACACACTAACGCGCACGTCTCTGTTTACCAAGCAGTAAGGAAGAATCCAGTGGTTAGTTGATTTTCTTTTTTGTTTGTTTTGTTCAATAATTGGGTCATTTTAACCCACGACTGTTTGTGGGGGACGTTGCCGTGCGCCGTTAGCTGCCAGCCAGCACCTTGGAACGCCTCCTGACGTGTGAAAGGCACTGTACAAGTGTTATTTGCTTGTGTATTTGTTATTTGCTCAAAATACACAGTGGCTACGCTTTACAGAGTACCCTGTGAAGCGCTTTGATGATCCCCCACCCGCCTCCTCACAACCATGGTCAGTAAAATGGCACCTCCTTTCTCTCTCCACAGTCTGGGGCTTTGGGTTCCTCAGTGTCTCACTGATTAACCTGACCTCTCTGCTCGGAGTCGCTGTGGTTCCCTGCCTGAACAAACCCTTTTTCCGCAGGGTCCTGGTCTACTTCATAGCCCTGGCGACCGGAACCCTGTTCTGTAGCGCACTTTTCCAGCTCATTCCAGAGGTGTGGTACCGATAGCGCAAGCATGCACACACATGTCAAGTCACGTCTGTCTCTGTGAGCGTACATGCGTGTGTGTGTGCGAGAGATGCCCATTTGTAAACTCCATCCAGAGGTGGGGCTGGGGTTAAAGGGATAACAAAACTCTCTCCACAATCATGCGCTAGCGTTGGGAGGGCAAACTGTTTGGGCTTCAACCCTATTGGGTTCAGGGGAAGGGATTCTGTGCGGACTGTGGTTTAGGGGAAGTTTCACTCTCAGTATGAAACGTGTCACTAAGTATTTTGGAGGAACTCACTGTATCACAGTTCTCTCCATTTAGTTTTCATCCAAACCTCCAACAACAACACTGTAGATATACAGTAATTTGTTGTTCTTGTTGTTTCAATGTGAGTCATAGGTCGGACTTGAGAGGTTTGGGGAGGTGGGGAGATGGATCGGTCAAAGAGGCTGAACTCTGGGGAGAGGGAGTGAGTTGAACCAGCTGTGGATGTGGTCAGTCAACAGAATCCTGAACTCTGAACTCAAAGGGTTGATGTCTTGTGATGGTGGGTCTCGGGGGGCTGGGGGCTGGGCTGGAGTTTAGGGTTTGGCTCTTACAAGATTCCTGAGCCTCTGAGATCTCCCAGATCTGACCGGCGCTTGGTACCATGTCTGAGCGAGACTTTACTCTTTCCCCCTCCCCTATCCTTGACAATGTGTGTTACTCTTGCTTCCTCTGGTGTCTTTGACTCTGCAGCTAATTGTGAAGTAACAGAGCACGTCCGTGCCCTTCTCTACTGAAACCTGCTGAGTTCTGGCCATCTCATCCCATCTCAACTCAATCTCACACCATCTCCACGCATCTCCACACCATCTCAAACTAGCTCCAACCCCTTTCCAGACCAACTGAATTTGGCTGCCGCGTTTCGCCCACAAAATACACGGTCACTGCACTTTACAGTATATCCTGTGAAGCGCTTCGATGCTATATCAAATACCAGGATTATTATAAATCAGTCGCTCAATCCGACTCAAGTGATTTGCAACCAGCGTCAGTTGGACAGTGACTACCTTCAGTGTGACCATTGAGTTGTTTGCTATATCGAGCTCTGTTACTCCACAAACTCTGGTCGGAGTGGGTGTCGATGTGAGACGAGGCCAGAAGCTGCTGTGTTCGATCTCCAGGGTTCAATACTGATGGGTATAATTTATTTTAATTATTATTATTAATAATGTATCGACAACTGATTTTTTTTCTCCAATGAAATTGATTAACGGAACACTTTGTCTTTTTCCTTTTCTCTCCGTGCTCTGCCCTTCCCTTTTGTTTTCCCTCCCTCACCTCCCTCCCCTCCCTCTGTCTGTCTGTCTGTCTAATTGTGTTGATGTGGAATATCTTACCTGGACGTCGTTTGACTCTCCCCACCTTGGCCCTCTCTCTGTGTCTATGTCTCTCTCTGTCTCGACGTTGGTGTGTCTTGACGGCAGTCTGGGGCTACGGGATTCTGTGTGTGACGGTGATCTCTCTCTGCTCCCTGATTGGAGCCAGCGTGGTGCCTTTCATGAGGAAAACCTTTTACAAGAGGCTCCTGCTCTACTTCATCGCACTGGCCATCGGCACTCTCTATTCCAATGCCCTCTTCCAACTCATCCCAGAGGTACTGTAATTCACACAGTCTCCCCATGGTCTCTCCCTTTCTCTGTCCCTCTCTGACCCTCTCAAAGAGTTTGTGTGTGAAAGTCTTTCCATGAGTCCTGCCTAGTGTCTGATTACACATATGGAAAACCATCAGTAACCTATTGGTTCGAGCGAGCGAGAGAGAGAGAGGGGACCTGGGTTCAAATCATTCCGGTCAGGATGAAACCTTAAGCGAGTTTCCTTACTCCCCTTTTGCCTCCATATCCCTCGATGCCCTGACCTCACACACATCTCTGCATCTCAGCCTGGACAATGTCAAAGGATCCAGCCACAATCTACAACCTTTTGGGAAAGACAGAGAAAGAGAGAGTTCCAGATTTCCTCTACTCTTCGTTGTGCGTGGAAAAACTAACCCTGATTTCACTCCTAAATGGTCCCAGCTCTTAATTTTGAGATTTAATTTGTCCGTTCGATCTTTGAAAGAAGGCGAGAGTTTTGGGGGTTGGGGGAGCGGAAGGTGGGGTGAGGGGAGGGGGGAATGGGAGAGTGTCCGTGCCTTCAGTCTCCCTCCTTGGCAAGGAGGGTGACTGAAGGCACGCTCTCCGATTCCCTATCCTCCGCTCGAGTCCGAAACACTGGACTGTACAGTGCCTTGGGACATCCTCCTGACTACACACATACACACACACACACACGTGAAGGGCACTGTACATGTATAAAGTTGTTGTTGTTAATCTATCTCTGTAAATGCTTTTGTCTTTTGTGTTGTTGCTGTTGTTGTTATATGATGGTGGTGACAACAACTCTGGTCACAGGCATTTGGCTTCAACCCCCGCGAGGACAACTACGTCTCCAAATCGGCCGTGGTATTTGGAGGCTTCTATCTCTTCTTCTTTACCGAGAAGGTCCTCAAAATGATCCTGAAACCCAAAGGCAAGGTGAGACCACGGCCTTAACGATGCTGTGTCTCTCTCTCGGTCTCTCGCGCTCGCGCGCTCTCTCTCTCTCTGTCTCTCTCTCGTGTCTTGTGGAGACTCGCTGCTCCGGGGCTTAGAGCGCTCGCCTCATAAAGCGAGAGGGACCCGGGTTCGATTCCCAGGTGGGTCGGGGGGAAGGGGGAGCGTAGCCTTAGGCGAGTTATTATACTCCACGCACGCGCGCGCGCGCGCATACACACGCACACACACACACAGTGGGGGACACTGCTGTGCGCAATTGACAGCTGTGTTTTGCTCTCCCACAAATATATATGTATGTATACACAGTCAATTCACTTTACAGTATGTTCAGTGAAGCGCTTTGAGGCATGGATAAGATGTGAAATGCTGCTATATCAAAAATGCAAAGATTATTAATATTATTATTTGTGAATCCTTTGCTTGTTCCTGACAGGGCTCTGGTCACAACCATTACAAGCCAGAAACGTACGTGACAAGGTCTGACCTGGACGAGGGGGTGACGGAGAAACTACAGAACGGGGACCTGAATCATATCTCCAATCCCAGGGGAGTGGATTCTCAGCACAGCCTGGCAGAGGAGCAGAGTGAATCACACACTGTGCTGAGCGGGGCTCTGTCTGTGCAGGTGAAGGCAGGTCACTCACTGTCTGTGAGTGTGTGTGAATGCGAGAGTGTGTATGTGTGAGAGTGTGTGAGGGAGAGCGGGAATGTATGTGTGTGTGTGTGAGTGTGGTGTGAGAGAGAGTGTGAGCGTATGTGCGAGAGCAGGTGGGCGCGTGCATCTGTGAGAGGATCTTGAAATTGATCCGTTCGGTGATTCGGAACCAGGGGAGCCTGGCGAGGGCTGGGGTGATGGGGTGGGGAGAGAGTTTAGTGTGTGATAGGGAGCCAGTGAAGCCTGGCGAGGGCTGGGGTGATGAACTGATGGACAGACAGACCCGCAGCCCAACTGTGTGACCTTATTCCGCAGGACACTAAGAAGTCTCAGAGCGCCTGTTACTGGCTGAAAGGCAGCCAGTACTCTGACATCGGCACACTGGCCTGGATGATCACTCTCAGTGACGGGCTCCATAATTTCATCGACGGTCTGGCTATCGGGGCCTCCTTCACCGTGTCGGTGTTCCAGGGAATCAGCACTTCCATCGCCATCCTGTGTGAGGAGTTCCCTCACGAGCTCGGTAAAGTCTCACTCGTCTCCCTACCTCAGCCTCAGCCCTTCCCACGTCCCCCCCACCTCCACCTCTATGCTCCCACCCACCCACCCACCAAATGTACAGTTCAGTAGCGCAGTGGTTAAAACATTCGCCTCACCACAACAAAATGACAGTTGTATACACTTTCATGTCAGGAGACGCTGGACATGATAAGGTGCTGTATCAAATACAACGGATATCATCATTATTATTATTATTAATGTGGAGTGTCCCTGTAGCTCAGTGGGTTAGAGTCACTCACTCGCTTGCCTTACAAACGGGAGAGACCTATATTTCGAATCCAGGCAGGTCAACGCGAAACCTTGGGCAAATTTCCTTACTCCACACACACACACACACACACACACATGCCTAATAATCGACCAAAAATAATAATAAATTTGGTCACTCAACCCACAACTATTTGTGTGTGGGGGGGACGCGGCTGTGCGCAATTGGCTGCCACGTTTCGCTCTCCCACAAATATATACATACAGTCGATTCACTTGACAGTATATTACGTGAAGCGTTTTGAGACACAGTCTAGAAGACGTGAAAAGCTGCGATATCAAATGTCAGGATTATTATTATTGTTATCTCTTGGGTTCAGGGGACTTTGTGATCCTGTTAAACGCTGGGATGAGCCTGCAGCAAGCTCTCTTCTTCAATTTCATCTCGGCGTGCTGCTGTTACCTTGGCCTGGGGTTCGGGATTCTCGCAGGGAGACACTTCTCAGCCAACTGGATCTTCGCTTTGGCTGGTGGCATGTTCCTATACATCGCTTTGGCCGATATGGTGAGACCTCCTCTCTCCTCTCTGTCTCTCTGTCTCTCTCTCTCTCTGTCTCTCTCTCTCTCTGTCTGACTGCCTCTCGCTCCCTCCCTCCCTCCCTCCCTCCCTCCCTCCCTCCCTCCCTCCCTCCCTCCCTCCCTCCCTCCCTCCCTCCCTCCCTCCCTCCCTCCCTCCCTCCCTCCCTCCCTCCCTCCCTCCCTCCCTCCCTCCCTCCCTCCCTTCCTCCCTCCCTCCCTCACTCCCTCACTCACTCACTCACTCACTCACTCACTCACTCACTCACTCACACCTCTCTCTCTCTCTTCTCCCTCTCCCTCTCACTCTCTCACACTCTCTCTCTCTCTCTCTCGGCAGTTTCCGGAGATGAACGAGGTCAGTAAAGGAGAGGACGGGGAGGAGGCTGAGTCTCTGACGGTGTTCGCGATACAGAACGCGGGGCTGCTGACAGGCTTCACCATCATGCTGCTCCTCACCATGTACTCAGGGGCCATCAAGATAGGGTAACACCCCCTCCCCCCTCCCACACCTCCACCCCCTCTCCACCCCTCAACACCATCAGGCTGAGGCCTAGAGACTGTTGGTGGGTGGGTGGGTGTCAGACCCTGGCTTACATACCTGGTGATGTTTGCCCTGAAACTGGGGAGAGGGGGAGAAGTGGGAGGGGGTGGCCGATGAATCTTTGCTGTTTACTGAATGGTATGCACATACACCCACACACACACACCACACACACCCGTACACACACCCACTGACTCACCCACAAATCCTGCACACATGCCCACACACACACCCACACTTACACCAGCACACACACACACACATACTCGCACACATACCCACTGACCCACACATAAACACACTCACCTGAGTAGGTATGGCAGGGAAAAAAACAAGGTTCTCGTAATGAGGAAACAAGTGAGTTATTCTGAGATTTCCCCATATCCCCCCCCCTTGCTCCCTATTACCCCAACCCCCTTCTTCCCCCCTTTCATCATTACCCACATGTTCTCTCCCAGCAGAAACAGTATTATAACTGGCCTCCCATCAGCGAGGGGTGTGAGCAGCTAAACCAAAGCATTGACCATTCATTTTGTGTTTAAATAGCCAACAGATGGATGCGCCGAGCGCTGAAAACGGTAGCACGGGCTATTGATGTTATTATTATTATTATTAATATTATCAGGTTGTCAAAGAGCTTGCGGGTGGGGTGGGTGAAGGGGGGAGCTTTGCATGACAGCGTACGGATTGTGTGTTTTGATGAGGGTACGGTTGAAAGAGGAGGGTCTCAAGGTGGGTCTTAAAGGAGATGAGGCAACGGTTATTGCAATGGTCAAGCCAGGAGCTGGGGTGGAGGGGGTTGGGGATACACAATAACACACAGTGGGCACATTGAGGCTGCTGTGCGCGATTGGCTGCCGCGTTTCGCCCACAAATATACACACAGTCAATTCACTCGACAGTCTATTCCGTGAAGCGCTTTGAGACGTCGATAAGATGTGAAAAGCCGCGATATCAAATGGCAAGGATTATTATTATTATTACTTAACTCATCAACAGTTGTGAAGCACAAGCAAGAGGAGAGTGAGGAGTTTGGAGTGAGCATTAAAGACCTCCATGACAGGCTGTCGGTGAAATTCACGCCAATCGCTGGGAGGTCAGAGAGAGGAAGTGTTTAGATACAATCCCTCTTTGAGATGAAATGGCACTTTTGTTTTTTATTTTCTGTTAGCCGGGTGTCTAGCCCACACAGAAACTCCCTCTCTCCGTGTTCAAAAGAACCAGACGGAGATTTCACGCGTGTACCTTCCTACGCGTTGAAATTCCCGCATTTGCGATGGAATTCTCTCCCTGCTCGCTTTGTCTGGGAGAGTAGAAGGCGCAGGTTAAGAGGTTAAGAGGCCAAAGCTGTTTGTTGAAGGGGTTCAGAGAGGCGGGGGGTTAATCGTTGGAGTTTAAAGCGGCTAAAATTGCCTGATTAAACGGCTCCCTGGATCAGCTATAGTATTCAGGAATACTTTGGGAGTTCAACAGTGGGGGGTGGGGGGGGTGTATTGGGGAAATTTAGGGGTGGGAGAGATTAACATTACGTGTTAAGACATCAATTTCCGAGTGACTGGTCCACTTTTTTTTACACACAGAATATTTATGATAAATATATTGTAAATCATAGTGCGTTATTCCCGCGGCATTCTGCGAGCCGGATGTAACTTGGAGCGTCGCGGGCATTTTGAATAAAAGCGAGATTGGATTTGGAGTGACTTGTACTCTCCTTATCATTGGCGGGTCAGCCTCGACAGGTTCGCAACCCAATTACATTTGCACTGCAACAACAAAATCACTTTAGGGTGTGTGTGTGCGTGTGCGTGTGTGTGTGTGTTTGCTAAGATGAAGCATTGCTGCTCCCTGCTGGCCAATGTGATGGTCAATTTGAGCTCTTTCTCCTTCCCAGGATCTCATGGTTGACTGATTATTTCCTTGCACCTTTCACGTCAGGAGTATGACGCAAAATACTCCTCCCCAGGGTTTGCTGTAAAGCTCCCGACGCAAAAGGCGCTCTTATCCATGTAATTTTGTTGTTTGTTGTAAAGTGTATTTTTGCTGGCTAAACGCAGCAGCCAATTTACCCACAGCAACGCAGTCGAGTTGTCTCAAAGCGCTTTTGTTCGTTTCTTATCAGCGCGTGGGACGTCCTTCTGACATGAAAGGGGCTGTACAAATGTAATGTTCAGTTTCAGGCAGAGTAAAAAAAAACCTTGGGCAAGTTTGCTTATTCTACACGGCTAGTAATAATCCATCAAAAAAAAACATTGGTCACTTTAATCCGCGGCTGTTTGTGGGGGGACACTGCTGTGTGCAATTGGCTGCCGCATTTCTCCCACAAAATATATATGCAGTCGATTCACTTTACACTACATTCTGTGAAGCGCTTTGAGACATGGTCTAGATTGAAGATGTGAAAAGCCGCTATTATCAAATGCCGGGATTATTGTTTTTACTATTAAATAATCCTTGCATCCGATACAGTGCCTTATCACATTTGCACTGAGCAAACAGGGTGAGGGGTGGAGTAGGGGTGAGGGGAGGCAGAGAGGTGGGAGTGGGCGGGGGGACTGTGAAGTGTAGTGACTGTGTGTGTGTTTTGTGGCTGAAACTTGTCACTAGTTATTTGAACTGTGACAAAGTGAGCAACTCTGAGCATGCGCAGTTGTGTGTGTGTCCATGTGTGACAGAGGTATACGCGCCTGCGCGGCGGAGCACGCCGGGATCTGTAGTTGCTTCAGCCCCGACACCAATGTGAGGCGACGCTGGTACGCAGCCGCGGCGCGGAGCACGCTGGGTATCGGAGTACGCCGCCGGAGGCAGTTCCCGGCGTGCAACGGTCGCGATGACGATGACGACGGAGGGCGGGCGGGAAGTGGTGGCGTGGCGCGGTGCAGGCTGGAAGTTGTAGTTCGCCGCCCGGCTCTCGCCGGCGTCGCGCTGCGAGGGGGCAAGCCGGAACTACAGGTCCCGGCGGGCAGCGCGCGTTAACGGCGGTAAGCCGATTAGAGCGCGAGCCTGAGAGGGAGTCAGAGGGAGAGTCGCTGAGGGCCGGCCCTGAGGTACGGCGGCTTCGGCGGTTAAACCGACGGCTTTGGCAGCCACTCACAGCTCACATCTCACAGCAAACAGAGCGACTCTCCTCGGCCCCTCAGGGTGCCCTCCTCCTCCTCCCCTCCCTCCTCCCTTCCCTCCCTTCCCTCACTCACTCGCTCGCTCGCCCACCCCCAGGCCTCGGCCCTCAGGGCCACCCGACAATATGGCGCAGTCGACGGAGAAGATGCCCCTGAAGATGTCCACCACCGACAGGATCATCAAAGGTAAGGAGAGGGAGAGAGAGAGAGAGGAGTGGGGCGGGGGGGGGAGGACGGGGGGGGAACGGACGGACTGGTGTGAGGGAGTGTGTGTGTGTGTGTCAGGGAGTGTGTGTGTGTCAGGGAGAGGGAGTGAGAGAGAGGAGTGGGGGGGGTGGGGGAACTGGTGTGTGGGAGTGTGTGTGTGTGTCAGGGAGTGAGGGAGTGTGTGTGTCAGGGAGTGACGGTATATGTGTGACAGGGAGAGGGAGTGAGAGAGAGAGGAGTGGGGGGGGGGAGTGAGGACCGGTGTGAGGGAGTGTGTGTGTCAGGGAGTGAGGGGAGAGTGTGTCAGGGAGAGTGGGGGAGAGTGTGTCAGGGAGAGTGGGGGAGAGTGTGTCAGTGAGAGTGGGGAGAGTGTGTGTCAGGGACTGAGGGAGTGTGTGTCAGTGAGAGAGGCTGAGAGTGTGTGTCAGAGACAGAGTGTGTATGTGTCAGAGAGAAACGGAGAGTGTCATGGAGTGAGGGAGTGTGTCAGGGAGAGGGGGGAGAGTGTGTGTGAGGGAGTGTGTCAGCGAGTGAGGGAGTGTGTCAGGGAGAGGGGGAGAGAGTGTGTGAGGGAGTGTGTCAGGAAGAGGGTGTGTGTGTCAGTGAGAGGGGAGAGAGGGTGTGTGTTGGAGTGATGGTGTGTGTTTCAGGGAGACAGAGAGTATGTCAGGGAGACGGGGAGTATGTCAGGGAGAGGGAGAGAGTCAGAGAGTGTGTCAGGGAGAGAGAGTGTCAGGGAGAGACAGATATAGAGAGTGTGTGTCAGGGAAAGGGAGGGTGGTGTCAGGGAGAGAGACACAGGGAGGGAGAGGGAGAGAGTCAGAGAGTGTGTCAGGGGGAGTGTCGGGGAGAGAGATTGTCAGGGAGAGACAGATAGAGAGTGTGTGTCAAGGAAAGGGAGGGTGGTGTCAGGGAGATAGACACAGGGAGGGAGAGGGACTGTGTCAGGGAGAGAGAATGTCAGGGAGAGATAGAGAGTGACAGGGAGAGAGATGGTGTCAGGGCGAGAGGGTGAGGGTATCAGGGAGAGGGTGAAGGTGTCGGGGAGAGAGAGATGGTGTCAGGGTGAGAGGGTGTCGGGGCGAGAGGGAGATCTGTGATGCGAGGACGGTAGGAAGGATGTCCTAGAAGATTCGCCCATAAAATATCCGGTCACTGCACTTTACAGAATATTTCAAATGTGCTTTGAGATATCTAGAAGATGTGATAAAGCAAGATTATAAAATGCAAGGATTATTATTTACAATTGTAGACTTCTCAACTGTGATAGAAGGACCTTCCTCATCTGAATGCTTCATGTGGTGATATTATTATTATTACCATTATTATTATCCGGTGAAAATGGGTCAGGAGAAGCAGTGGGGGGAAGCGGGATTGAGAAAAAGACAGCGAGAGAGAAAACACCGAAAGGAGGTAAAGAGACTGAGGATGAAGTAAAGGGCGAGCGAGAGGCAACGCAATTGGGAGGAGTGGAGCGCGAGAGAACGTGAGGAGTTTGGAGAGGGCAAGGTCCAAGTTTGACTAGCAATTGACTGCTAGTTTGCACCCACAAAATGCAGTTAGTTTACTTTGCAGTATGTTTTGTAAAGCGCTTTGAGAGGTCTCGAAGACGTGTTAAGGAGCTGTATCAAATGCAAGGATGATTAACTAAGGTTGGGGGTGGTGGGGGAGCTGTGGTGCTTAACCACAACTTTTTGTCCACTTAATTTTTTTTAATATACAGTATATTTTAAAAATAGTTGCAACTTGCTGGTTAATTGAAGTGAATTGTATACGCACATACTGAGGTGATTGTCCATCTGTTCACAGTGTGTGTGGCGGAGTGCCCAAAGGCAACAGTGAGATCCACTGCCTTGCCCATGGTTGATGAAACGCTATAATACTTAGTGATGCCAAAGGGTTGTTTTTTTTTGGTAGGTGGGTGGGGGGAGAGGGCTGTGAGGGGAGCGGAGAGGAGAGGAAAGGCGGGAGAGATTTATTTTAAACAGTTGCCCTTTGTTCACAGTTCCTATTTCTGAGCTTCCAATGGAGTGAGCGAGCAGTGGTCAGAGCCATTAAAACCAGAATCAGCTTAAGCACAGGAATGACCTTTCACGTCCTCACTGGCTTAGCGTCTCTCCCATCCAGAGTGGAGTCCCGCAGCGCAGTGATCAGAGCACTCTCCTTGCACACGAGAGAGAGTTGCCAGGTTTGAATCCTGGGCAGCTAGCTCGTGGTGAAACCTTAGGAAAATTCCCTTTACTTCCTGTCGCTCAGTGGTAAGAGCACTCGCCTTACAAGTGTGAGAATTCAGGCAGGTCAGGGAGAAACCTTGGGCAGGTTTCCTTACTCTACACTCGCACGCACGTCTAATAATAATCCCTGCAAAAAAAACACATTAATAAAATTGATCATTTCAATCTACGGCTGTTTGTGGGGGACGCTGCTGTGTGCAATTGGCTGCCGCGTTTCTCCCACAAAATATACAGTCAGTTCACTTTACAATATATTCTGTGAAGTGCTTTGAAGCGCTACATCAAAATGCAAGGATTAATATTATATTATTATTATTGGTGTTCTGTGCTGGAATTCTGCCTGGGCTGAGTGGAGTTGGACAGAGGTTTGTCTGTAGTGTCACTGTTGCTGAATTGTCTCTGAGGTATCTGCCTTTAGATACATCTAAATCTGCCAACACCTTTGTGTAATTTGTATGCTTTGGAAGGGAAATGTAAGGAACTAAATTGGGCATTTCA
The DNA here is from genome assembly GCA_035084275.1 of Hydrolagus colliei. Taxonomy (NCBI): domain Eukaryota; kingdom Metazoa; phylum Chordata; class Chondrichthyes; order Chimaeriformes; family Chimaeridae; genus Hydrolagus; species Hydrolagus colliei. The sequence goes on from CM068777.1 coordinate 1,035,378, forward strand.
ACCCACGACTGTTCGTGGGAGAAGCTGCTGTGCGCCGTTGACTGCCGCGTTTTGTCCACAAAATCTAAAGTCAATTCACTTTCCGGTATAACCTGTGAAGCGCTTTGAGACGTCTCAACCACGTGATCAGACGTGGATTATAGACGTGATCAAATGCAAGGATTATTAGTATTATTATTGTTGTCGTCAGTGTCATCACGGGTCATGTTTATCCCGGCCTGGCCAGGTCATGGCTGTTGCAGGCTGTCTGCTCGCTCGGGGACTGATTCTGTTCAGACTGTGGGAAAGGCAGAGTGTTACCTGTCGACAACAACAAAACTGCACTTGTATAGCGCCTTTCACGTCAGGAGGATGTCCCTGTCAGAGTCTTTTGGGTGGGTCTGGGACACCGTCTTGCGTGAGGGGCACGATATAAATGCAGTATAAATGTTGTTGTTATTGTTGTTCCCAACGCCCTCCACTCCGCCAGTAAGCCTCAAGCCAATTTTGGATAATCTTTCTGATGCGTTAATCTTTTGTAGGTTGGTTGGAATAATTTGTGACTGCATTTGGAGAGAGAGAGAGAGGGGTATGGGGGAAGAGAGAGGGAGGGAGTCGGGGAGAGAAAGGGGGAGATACAGAGAGAGAAAGAGGGGGAGGTAGAAAGAGACAGAATTTTATTCTATCAAGAGACAACGGTACTAGGAACAAGGGGAAGAGGATGCTACATTCTGCAGTTGACTAGAATATCTTTCAGGCTGTGATGTAAAGAGCAGCTTGTTCAGTGGACGTTAGGTGGAGAATATGATTGATTTTCAACTGAGCGCAATTGGTATTGAATTTTCCAATTTCCGAGCAAATTAACTCCCATTCAAATAGTGCCTCATCGCATTGAAATGTTCCCCCCAGTGCTTCACAGTGACTGTTTTAATTGCTGAGTTCTGTAAGCGCAGTAGCTAGCGCGCAAGCGAGAGGACCCGAGTTCGAAACGTTACTCAAATTTACTTATTCCACACGCCTCTCTGTTTACATAGCAGTCAGTAGGAACCCGGTTGTTAGTCTGTCGGCGGATCACTTTCCAGGGGGTAATAATCCCTTCAAAAAAATAATAACTGAATCCCTGACTGACTGCATTTGGGACACTGCAGTGGGTGCAATTGGCTGCCATGTTTCGTCCACAAAATATTCACTCAATTCACTTTATAGGGTATACTGTGAAGCTGTTTGCAACGTCTCAACCACGTGATAAGGCTCTATGTCAAATGTAAGGATTACTATTATTATTACAGCTGTTTCATGCAGCACAAAGTCCCACACGACCATTTCATTCCAGAGGATTGTCAGCCAGGATACCAGGAAAAGGCATCCCGATATCGCTCTCCCATCGATGTGTGAAATCCTCAACTACCGTCCTGACTGGCAGACGGGAGAGTTTAATTTAACATCTCATCTGAGGAATATTTAAATGGAGAGCCTGCCAGCCCGACTGCCCTTTGCCAGGCAGGTGTTTTGTACATTAATCTGATGTGCAGCCTTCACTCCTTGCCAAATGCATCTTAATCCTGCAGCATTGTGTGCGGTGAGAGCACTCGCCTTGCGTCCAATTCAGTTTTTTAAAATCGCGAGTGCACGCACGGATCAAGGCAGGAATGAGGCCTCCTCCCGACCTGAAAGGCACTCTTTCAGTGTAATTTTGTTGTTGCTTTTTGCTGGCGGGCAGGGCAGGACAGGCGCTGGGCAGACCTCCAGCTGAGATCTCAAGCTCTGAACTTCCTATAGGCAGTTCGGGGAGCAAGTATTTGCCAGCCTTACGCACACAGCTTCTAGCCAGAACAACAACAGATGACATTCACACAGTGCCTGACTTTCACGTTGGGAGGACGTCCCAAGGCGCTGGACAGTCAGGGATTTGGACCTGAGCTTGGGTTTTGCGAGGGTCGGAGTGAGATTTGGAAAGAGTGTCCACGTGACTCCTCGATTTGTCCTTCCTGTTGTTTATACTCCATACCATTCTCTCCCTCCGTGCTGTATTCGCTCCCACACTCTTCTATGTGTATTTTAAAAATGTGCTCACTCAAAAGGTTTAGAATACAAGAGTAAGGAAGTCTTGCTGCAACTATATAGGGCTTTGGTGAGACCGCACCTAGAGTATTGTGTGCAGGTTTGGTCTCCTTATTAAAAAAAGGACATACTTGCCTTAGAGGGGGGGCAGCGCAGATTCACTAGGTTAGTTCCTGGGATGAGGGGACTGACATATGAGGATAGGATGAATATACTACGGCTGTACTCCGTACAGAAGTACAGAAGAATTAGGGGGGATCTTATTGAAATATATAAGCTTCTTAAAGGGCTAGATAAAGTAGACACTGAGGGACTGTTTCCCCTGGTAGGAGAATCTATAACCAAGGGGTCACAGTCTTAAAATTAAGGGTCAGCCTTTTAGAACAGAGTTGAGGAAACATTTCTTCACTCAGAGGGTAGTGAGTTTATGGAATTCATTACCCCAGAAGGCTGTAGATGCTCAGTCCCTGAACATTTTCAAGGCCGAGACTGATAGATTTTTTAAAAATAGAGGGATTAGGGGATATGGCGATAGGGCAGGTAATCAGAGTTAGGTGAGAAGATCAGCCATGATCTTATTGAATGGCGGGGCAGGCTCGAGGGGCAGAATGGCCTACGCCTGCTCCTAATTCTTATGGTCTTATGGTACGGTGTTTGTGGGACACTTGCGCGAGATTGGCTGCTGGGTTTTGCCCACAAAAATAAAGTCACTCTACAACAACAACAAAATTGCACTTATATAGCGCCTTTCACGTCGGGAGGACGTCCCAAAGCGCTGGACAGTCAGGTCGGGACCCGAGCGAGAGGGCGGTGGGGGGAGCGAGGGTAAGGGAAGATCAGCGTCTTCCATGAAGTGCTTTGAGGCATCTGAACGACGTGGTGAGATGCTGTATGAAATGCAAGGGTGAATTTTAATACTGTGAGGTTGCACCCCCCCACCCCTTCAAACGACTGTGTTGAGGCCGGGCCCTGAAGGGAATAGGTGTGTGCTGCTCAGCGGGTGACTTGGGGCCTCATTCTATTCCATACGAGGTCCCTGATTCACTAGTGATTGCTTACACCAGGCTGTTTTACTACCCCTGGGGTGTGGTGTTAATATCATCTTAAAAACAAGTTGTTCAGTATCTCTTGTAACTAACTGCCTTAACCTCGACCCCGATGTGAGTCACTTTATTTTTTGGCATCGATGCAGAGTTTCAATGAGGAAGCTCTGGCTTTGATAGAATTGTGTAGCTGCCGGTGATGATGATGGGAGTAATGTTCACAGTCACTCACTGTTATAATATGTCTTTGGTTCATTGTCGAGTTGCCGCAGTGTCTCCCAACCCGAGCCCCAAATACAAGTCGCCAACTGCAAGTCTTCTTTCCTCACCCTCCAATTTAACTGGATATAAGTGTACTATAGCTTTATAATAATATAATCTTTGCGTTTGATATAGCGCCTTATCCAGTTGACAGCGTATTTTGAGGGCAAAATGCGGCAGCCTATTGCCCCACAGCAGGGTCCCACAAACACCCGTGGATTGAGTGACTGAATTAATAATGATTTTGAAGGGGTTATAACCTCATTGGAGAAGCGATCTGCCAGTCGTTCCTCCTTCCTGTTAGCTAAACAGAGTCGCGGGTGTGTGTGGAGGAAGGAAACTGGCCTAAGGTTTCGCCCTGACCCGCTTGGGAATCGAACCTGGGTCCCCTCACTTGTGAGGCGAATAACCGTTGAGCCACAGGGACTCCACAAGTAGCTGTATTCGGGATTAGGTATAAATACATTTGGACTTGGTAATGATATGGTGTCACGGTGTCTGCACAGGTAACCCTCTTGCTCGTGTCAGTTATTAATATCTTAAATGAGCTTAGGGACTGGGGGAGAAATCTTCGAGTGCTTGATATATTTTTGGGCGGGCTGAGCACTTTCAGCAGCCAGGCGAGCAACGCTAGAGGTGAGCGAGGTGTCGGTGTCAGTTAGCAAGATTTTGTCTCGTCAGCGAGACAAATGGTTCCTGTTTTCGAGCTGGGGCGAGAAGGGTTAAGACGGAAATCTGGTCATCTTTTCTCACCAGAAGTCACCGGCTGGGTGGAGGGTGTCGGCCGGTGGGGAGGCTTATCTGATTGCTGCAGATTACGGGGAGGGAGGATGAGGGTGGGGAGGGGAATTATTACCCCCCTGGAAAAGCTAATGACTGAGAGTCAGCCTCGGACTTACTGCTAGCTAATCACAGGCGTGTGGAGTAAGGAAACTTGTCCTGCCCGGGAATCAAACCTGTGTCCTCTTGCTTGCGAGGCGAGTACTCTGACCGGTAATACTACTAACAAACACTACAGTGACACACTAGATGCTGATTTATAAAGGATTCTTGCCACCTCCCGACATGAGCCATTGCTTCGCAAACTACTTTAGAGCACACCGGACACACACAGAAAATATTACTGCGTGGGACAGGCGCTGGGAACATTAATATTCTGCGCTTGAATTCTTCCTGTCAGAGATGGATCTAAAATAAACGCAGGTGGAAGAAATGTGTAGGAGTCGAATTGTTGCCATAGTCACTGCAGAGCAAGTCTTTGCTGCTGTTGTAGAATCTTCCAGCACAGAAGGAGGCCATTCGGCCCATCCTGCCTGTGTTGGCTCTTTGAAAAAACTACCCAAATAGCTCCGTCCTTATCCCCCTCCCCCCGCACCCCCCCAACCACACCCCATAGCCCTGCACATTACCAGCTGTAACGATCTGATTTTTTAAATAATAATAATTTGGTCACTCAATTCATGTTTGTGGAGAATTTGCGCAGAATTTGTCTGCCGCATTTCACCCACTAAATATATACAGTCACTACAATTCACAGTATGTTCTGTGAAGCACTTTGAGACATCTCAACGTGATAAGGCACCACTGTATATCAAATGCAAGGATTATTATTAAAAACCCTCCGAGGCAGCACTGCTTGGAGCTAAACAATTCCATATCAGATTCAAGGGTTATTAAGCTGTTGTTTTAGCACCTTGGTTGTGTGGGTGGGAGGGAGAGAAGGGTCACTATGTTAGCAAAAGCTGGTGAAATATCAGATAGCGTTGTGAGTAACGCCTGTGGATGGATCAGTGTGTGTGTGTATGGGTGTGAGGTGATTCTATCAGGCACTGAAGTGTAGCAGATCAGTATCCTCCCATACACTGGCCACTCTTCTCCTCCGAGCTTATTTGCATGTTGTGTGGGTGGGCGGTGAGGGAAGGAGCTGAATTCATTCCAGTTCCCTTTTTTCGTAGAAGAGATTGAAGGAGGGAGAGGCGGAGGAGGGGGAGGAGGAAGTTATTAAATTATTTAAATTGTTCAGGAGCTCCTGGCAAAATAGCTTGTTTTCATGCAGTTCTGTAGCGTGGTGGTTAGTGTACTCGCCTCGCAAATGAGAGGAACTGGGTTCTGTTCCCAGGCAGGGCAAAACCTTAGGCAAATTTCCTTACTGTTCACACACGCCTCTGTTTACACAGCAGTGAGTAGCAACCCGGTTGTTAAGTCGATTGGCGGATTGCTTTTCTGGGGGTAATTATCTCTTCAAAATAAATAATAATTTAGTCACTCAATCCACGACTGTTTGTAGGACACTGCCGTAAGCAATTGGCGGCCGCGTTTCGCTCACAACATACAGTGAATTCACTTTGCAGGGTTTTGTACGTCTTGAAGACGTGAAAACACGCGATATCAAATGCAGTGGCTGTTATTTCTACAGTAGCCATGATCTTAAACGTCTAGTTTAATCTGGAGGTTTGTTGGCCAGGATAGTGGGAGTCCTGGGGTGGGCTGGGTGTTCGTGCAGAATTGTTAGATATTTTTTGCAAAGAGTCTGGCTGCTGTACCAGAGACAAAGATTGGATCAAGGATATTGTGGTTTAACAGACTGACTGACTAAAACTTTGCCACGAAGAAGTATTGTGGGTCACGTGCTCAGACCAGTTTCAGACACCTTGGCACTTCCTTTCGTACTTCTGTTTTTGAGCAGCGCTGAGGGGGAGACATCTTGAATGTCCGCCCTGCACAGGATACAGACGGGAGGGCTGGATTCAATGTCTCGTGTGCAGTCCTGTAGAACGGGGTTGAGTGAGCTCGCCTCGCAAACCATGGATTCCAAGCCAGGGCGAAACTTAGAAACACACACACACATGCCTCTGTTTACCTGGCAGTGAGATGATATCTGGTTGTTAGGCGTTTGGTGGATTCCTCAATAACTCCTTGAAAAGAAAACAGATATACAATTTGATCATTCAGTCCACCACTATTTGTGGGGAACGCTGCCGCCACTGTTCAAAATTGGCTGATGCGTTTCACCCACAAAACACGCATTCACTCCACTTCGCAGTATATCCTGCGAAGTACTTTGAGCCATCTCGACAACGTGATAAGGTGCTATATCGACTGCAAGGATTATTATGTTGCTGGTGAGAGAGAGAGAGTGTGTGCTGAGCGACTGAATGGTACATCGCTGCCCTCCCAAACCCCAGGTTTAGTTGTGTGGGCACAGAGAGGGGGCACAGCTCTGATATCAGCTCTGACCTGGTTACCAGTTGTCAACGAGTCAGGAAATGCAGTGAAATGAACACTGACGTGCTTGTGGTTTCCTGCCTCTCTCACTAGCCTCTTAGTGTTAGTACAGGAGTCACTCTGGGCAGTCTGTATGTAGTCTGTGTGGTATCAAGCTAACTAACCCATATCCTCTCTCGCTTGCGATCCCAGGGTTTGAAGGGTTAAATTATGAGGGCGGGTTGCTTAAACTTGGCCTGTGTTCCCTTGGGTTTAAAAGGTTAAAGGGGTGATCTTTAAAATGGTAAATGGATCTGATACGGTAATTACACAGGAACTATTTCCTCTATGGGGGGTGTGGGGGTTGGTGGGGGGATTACAGAACAAGATGGCATCATCTTAACATTAGAGTTCGGGCCATTTAGGAGTGAAATTAGGAGGTAGTTTTTTCCCCCAAAGGGTTAAGTGAGAATTGGATTTGAGGTACACTTTCAGCCTTGAATAATAGACTGGCGGAACAGACTTGGTGGGGGCTGAATGACCTCCTCCTGTTCCTATGTAGCATCAGGTGGCTCGAAACTGTTGACTTCCCTCTGTCCTGTCTTTCTCCACTCCATATCCCCTTCCTTCCTACCCCACCCTCCCACCTTGCTTGTATATTCTGTGAAGCTCTTTGAGACGTCTCGACGACATGATGGGGCGCGATATCAAACGCAAGGGTTATTATTATTGTGAGTAATTATTATTAATCAGCTGTGTTATACAGTCCAGAATGCTGCTGGACCCTGCAATTGTCCCCTGATTTGGATGTGAAGTGCTCACTGTGTTATTTTCCTCCCCCACTCCCTCCCCACTGCTCTTAGCTGTTCCTCTCCCACCAGCCCATCGTTTGAGGATGAAAGAGGTTTACCAGGACGGGAAACCCAGGTTGGAAGTGCTGAAGAACCATTTTGTGAAGGAGGGGAGGTTGGAGGAGGTCGTTGCCATACAAATAATTGACGACGGGGCCACCTACTTTCGCAAAGAGAAAACGCTCGTGGAGATAGATGCTCCCGTCACAGGTCTGAACCTCTCTACTTCCCCTGAGTTCTCCATCCCTTCAGCTCCTTGCCCTTTCGGCCAAAGCACTGGACAGTCAGGCATTTGTCCCAGAGTTGGAGGTTGGGAATAAGAGAGGGGAGGGGAGGGGTAGGAGGAGGGTGACTGAAGGTGCGGTCGAAGAAGAGCGTTCTTGAAGATGGGAGGGAGGGATGGGGGGAGGGGGTGAGGCGAAGGTTCACGGAGTCTGGTGTAGCAGAGTACACAAGCTGCAGAGTTCTGAATAAGCAAGGTGGGTTGCACCAGAGGTGAGGTTTGGATTGGAGGAGGAGGGTATGAGGGGATTGGGAAAATGACCATAGCAGTGATCAGAGATCACTTTTTTTGCGAACGGCTGTGGAACGGAGATCCAGAGGGAGGGGGGGTGCAGAAAGGCTGAAGGCTGGACGGACGATAGGTAGAGCGGGGGGACGGGACACTAAATAGCCCAGTGCCCACTGAGCGGAGGGAATGGGAGGGTTGGTACGGTTCGCAAGGTCATAGAAGTAGGGTGGAGCGAGACCGTGGAGTGAGAGAGGAAGAGGGAGAGAGAGAGTGAGGGAGGGAGGGAGAATGATGTGCTCTGTGATGATCCTGCATTGTTTGTGTGTGTGTGGAGTGATTATGCTGCTGAATTCTGTGAATCTTTCTCCAGCCCCCATGTTGTGTGAACATTATACAAATGGTTTGGATCAGATTGATAATTGCATGTGGTTCAGAGACTACAAAGGAGGCATTGTGTAGTCCCTGCATTATTTCTTTTTTTAAAAATCCAACTGCAACACATCACGTGGTTTAGAGCGCTGGCCTCACAAGTGAGAAGACCCGGGTTCGATTCCCGGGCCGGGTGACTCCTTACTAAGTTTCCTTAAGTCCCGGAGAGCTCGACAGCGATGGAGCACGGAGCCAAAGAGGAAGATCGTGAGGCGCGACCTGAAGGTGGGGAAGGAGGAGGGGGTCGGGCAGCGGGTGGTGGGGGTTGTGAGCAGGTGGGGAGGATATACCTTTGGCCTTTCTCCCACCGTGAGCGTTCTCCAGGATTTTGTGACTTGTTTGACCCGTCCCTCGCGAGCGAGCGATTGCTTCACGCAGCTTTGGCAACGACCGACTGGAAGCACTTGGCATTCAGTTCAAAGCATTGTAAACGGGGTATTTTTAGCAGAACCAAAGCAGACCTGCTCCTTTGATTTCCTGCCGCTCGCTCAGGGGAGTGCACTCGTGATCTCCGCAGGGGAGCGGAGCCGCTGAGCGGACACACTGAGACCTCCCCTGCTCGGTCACTCGCCTCACAAGCGAGAGGACCTGGGTTCGATTCCCGGCCGGGTCAGGGTGAAATCCTAGCTGGGTTTCCTTACTCCACACACCTCCACACCCCTCTGTGTACCTAGCAGTAAATAGGAACCCGGTAGTTAATCGATTGATGGATTGGTTTCTGGGGGGGTAATAATCCCATCAAAACAATACACTCAATCCTTGCATTTGATCACATTGTGGAGGCATCTCAAAGTGCTGTCAAGTGTAGCGACTGTATATTTTGGGGGTATATTGCAGCAGCCGATTGTACTGTTTGCCTCGCAAACAGTGACCAATTTCTATTTACGTGAGGAATTGTTAACCCTAGGAAAGCGATCGATCAAACCACCGGGTTTGTGTGGAATAAAGAAAACTTGCCTACGGTTTCACCCTGACCTGACCTGCCCGGGAATCGAACCCGGGTTTCTCTCGCTTGTGAGGTGAATGCTCTGGCCACTATTATGCTCCAGGACTCCCATCCACTATTCAACCAACGTGCGTGTGCGTGCTTTGTGCTTGACTCTCGAGCCTCAAAGTCTCCTAATCCTAGCTGCTCTTGTGTTACAGTGTGTGGCGACATTCACGGACAGTTCTTCGACCTGATGAAGCTGTTCGAAGTGGGGGGGTCGCCCGATGTCACCCAATATCTCTTCCTCGGTGACTATGTGGACAGAGGCTATTTCAGCATAGAGGTGAGTGGCCAGCTGCCTGCTGTTTTGTGTATCCTTGTCATTGCCAGGCTTTTTTTGTTGCTCACTGTGAGGGGGTGGTGGGGGTGGGGAGTATTGACTGACCGCCTCACAGCAGCGGGAGACCGGTCTCACACGCAGACTTCAAGCTTTGATTTCCATCCCTCGCAGGCACTGGTGGACGGGCGGGGGCGGTGGGCTTAAATGTCACGGCTTAGAACTAAACGTTTTAAGGCTGTTGCTCCCTGTTGAAGGGTCTGTGTTCAAGAGCTTTTTTGTCGACCGACAACCGACCTGCGTTTTATATCATGCTGGCTCTCCCCACACGCACACACAATGTGAGACCCTGTTTGTAGTCTCCTAACATGTGTACCGTCTTCCTACCCCCACCCCCCCCCCCCTTCAAGGCCTAGACTCAAAAACTTCCTTTTCAACCGAGCCTTCGATCACCCCCAACAATCCCCGACCCTCCACTCCTCCTGATCCCGAATCCCTGACTGTCCAGCGCCTTCGGACGTCCTCCCTGATATGAAAGGCGATGTGTTATGCAGTATTAATGGCAAACTGGATGTTTGGATAGAATTGTAGGAGTAGATTAATCCTCTGGTGAGGATCCAACTGGACACAGGTCAGGCCTTTCCTGTGGCTGGTGACTGCAGGGCAGTGACTTGCCATCATTACTAAATGGGCAATTGGGAAGACATTTTTAGAAAGTTTTTTTTTACGCGCGCGCGCACACACACACACAGCTGCTAAGTGGGACTGTGGGTCCATATTGGAATCCATATTGGCCTTTGAGAGGGAAGATAAAAAGGGAGTCTGGGGGGATATGGAGGAAAGGAGAAATCAATAGGACTGGAAGGATTGACTTGTGCAGCAGCCAGCACAGACAGAATGGGCTGAATGGCCTTTCTCGGTGTTTTAAATGTCTGTGGTTCTGTGACAAAAGCAATGTAACATTAAGAGTGTGCATGCGTGACTGAAGGTATGCGTGGGTGTGTGATTCACAGTGTATGTGAGACTGAGTTTGTGTGCGTGCGTATGTGTAACTTGGAGTGTGCGTTTGTGTGAAGGAGTTTGTGTGTGTAACTGAGTGTGCGTGTGTGTGACAGAGAGTGCGTGTGTGTGATTGAGTGTTTGTGTGTGTGTGTGTGTGTGTGTGGGACAGACCTGACTTTCTCTATGTCGCGACCCCCTCACGCGCCCCTCCCCCCTTTACAGTGCGTCCTCTATCTCTGGACCATGAAGATCCATTTTCCAAATTCGCTTTTCCTGCTGCGGGGAAACCACGAGTGCAGACACCTGACAGAGTATTTCACCTTTAAACAGGAATGTGAGTAGATGTCAGCCTCCGCGTACACATTGTCCACTCTGTAATCAGCTCATCGGGCTCCATATTATGTTTGATCGTGTGTGTGTGTATATACGTGTGTGTGTCTGTCGCTCAGTGGTTAGAACACTCGCCTTACAAGCGAGAGGTCTGTGTTCGAATCCAGGCAGGTCAGGGCAAGTTTCCTTACTCCACACACACACACACACACACACACACACACACACACACACACACAAACACACACGCAGACACACACACCTAATAACACCTCCCAAAAAAACCACAATAATAAAAATTGGTCATTTCAATCTACGACTGTGGGGAACACTGTTGTGTGCAATTGGCTGCCGCGTTTCATCCACAAATATACAGTCAATTCACTTCAGAGTACATTCTGTGAAGTGCTTTGAGACACAGTCTAGAAGATGTGAAAAGCCACTATATCAAATGCAAGGATTGTTGTTGTTATTATTATTATTACTATTGTTCCTGCATTGCTGCTGCTCTCGGTTGCCACCCAGTGGTGCCTCGATGCTTTTAACAATATTGCAATTTACTCGAGTGTTTGGGATATTACACGTTAATCTGCTTTGTTAAATGTCAGTGATGGGGGATTGGGATCACTGCCCTGCATTTATCACAGACTTCGGGCTCCATTTGCGTTTGAGTGCGTTAATCTACAGTAATAATTATAATGATACTCCCCCTGTCTGCCTGACTCACTGTCAACGCAGCTTCAGTTTTTAACTCACATTCCCACGTCCAGCTTCATCTCTCTCCACACAAGGAGCTGGTTTCCACCTGTGTATCAAACCTCTCAACCCACTCCGTATTCACCTACCGCCTGGACTCCTCCAATGCCCTCCTCCCCAGTCTCCTCTCCACTATCCACAAACTACAACAAAATCCAGTTAATCCCAAACTCTGCCGCCCATATTCTCACCCACATTAAGAAACTCCGTCCCTCCATCAGACCAACCCTCAAAGGAGTTAGAATGAGAGAGAGGGGAATGGATGGAGGGAGGCAAAGGGACTGGGATGGAATTTCCAAGGATGTAGGCAGAAAGGCTGAAGGTTTAGCCCCAATGGTAGGACATGGTACATTGTAGTTGGTCAGTGTCTGCTGAGCGTAGGGGGTAGGCTGACAGTCTAGGGCTTTTAACAGTGAGGACAAGGATCTTGAACAGACCAACTGGGGGGAGAGTTGGGCAGCCAGGCGAGGAAAGTGCGGTTAATAGGGTAACAGTCTGGTGGGATGTGGGAGGATCTCTTTGATGGACTGAAGATCTTAATTTACGAGTTTCCTCTCCTCTCCCTCCCAACTCCAGGTAGAATAAAATATTCAGAGAAATTATACGATGCGTGTATGAATGCGTTCGACTGTCTTCCTCTGGCCGCCCTCGTAAACCTCCAGTTCCTCTGCCTTCATGGTGGGCTCTCGCCGGACGTTACTGACTTGGACGATATTAGGAGAGTAAGTATAAACCTGACTAGGGTACGTTTCCTTACTCTACACATATGCGCCTAATAATAATCCCCCCCCCCCAAAAATGTTTTTTTAATTGTTCATTTCAATCCACAGCTGTTTGTGGGGGGCGCTGCTGTGCGCAATCGGCTGCCATGTTTGGCACACAAATATATAGTCAATTCACTTTATATATATCCTGTGAAGTGCTTTGAAACAAAGTCTAGAAGACGTGAAAAGCCGCTATATCAAATGCCAGGATTATTATTAGTGTAATTATAATTTCCAGGGCTATTGTAGTTTACGAGGCTGAGCTTTGAGTGTCTTGTGGAGCTTGTGGTGAGTTGCTTGCGCTGTTCACACCCCCTCTTGTCCTGTAGTTAGACCGGTTTAAAGAGCCCCCTCCCTTTGGGCCCATGTGTGACTTGCTCTGGTCGGACCCCAACGAAGACTACGGCACTGAGAAGACCCCCGACCACTTCACTCAAAACACCGTCCGAGGCTGCTCCTACTTTTTTAGGTTTGTGTCCGTCCGGTTTCCCTCGATTCCCATTATCATCCCGTCCACTCCGTCCACTGCACTCAACGAGCCCTGGGCTGCTTCAAGTTTCCCCACCATCGATAGTCAGGCCTTCAGCCTCTCTCCTGCCCTCCTCCCTTTGGAACTCCATCCTCCTGTTCCCTCCCACCTCGCCCTCTCCGTCTCCCTCGCCTCCTTCAGGGCCCGTCTCAAGACCCTCCTCTTCGATCACGCCTTCAGGTTTGTCTGTGCCGGGCTGCAGTGCGGAACTTCCTGTTTGTTCTAACGTGTGTCTTGTTCTTTTACAGTTATTCTGCAGTTTGTGAATTTTTACAAAACAATAACTTACTATCAGTCATCCGAGCGCATGAAGCCCAGGATGCCGGGTTAGTAACCAGAACTGTGTCTTATCTAACTGTCTCTGTAAACACCCAGCCGACAGTCTATCACACTGTCCCGGTAATAACTCCCAACTCCAATAATACCCACAAAACACACAGTCACTACACTTTGCAGTATATTCTGTGAAGCGCTTTGAGATGTTGCGAAGGCTTTATAAGGCGCTAGATCAAGTGCAGTGATTACGATTGTAGCCTCTGCCTCTCACAGTGTCACTATAAACACACAGCCCTCCTGAATCTCCCACTGGTAAGCTCTCCGAGACGCTGCCTCGCGTGAAGGGTGCTGTGTAAATACAAGTTGTTGTTGTTGTTACAGGTACAGAATGTACAGGAAAAGTCAAACCACCGGGTTTCCGTCACTAATAACCATATTCTCAGCACCAAATTATCTAGATGTTTATAATAATAAAGGTGAGTTGATTCTGAAAGATTTCCTTCATCAATGAACGGTAGTGATCTGTGGTGTGGAGTCCTGTGGTGGTTAGAGCGCTCGCCTCACAAGCCTGGATTCAATTCCCGGTCAGGGGCCAGGGTGAAACCTTAGGCAAGTTTCCTTACTCCACTCACCCGCCACTGTTTACCCCAGCAGTAAATTGGTTGTCGCTTGGCGGATTGTTTTCCGGGCCTAATAATTCCTTCGCAATAATCCATGAAATAATAATAATTTTGTCACTCAATCCATGACTTGTTTATGGGACACCAAATGTACAGTCGAGCCACTTTACAATATATCCTATAAAGCTCTTTGTGACGTCTCAATGACGTGATAAGATACGGTGTCAAACGCAAGGATTACGTGGAGTCCCTATAGCTCAGTGGTTAGAGCGCTCGCCTTACAAGCGTGAGATCTGTGTTCGAATCCAGGTAGGTCAGGGCGAAACCTTGGGCAAGTTTCCTTACTCCATACATACACACACATATGCGCTTAATAATAATCCCTCCCCCCAAAAACCCCACAATAATAAAATTGGTCATTTCAATACAAGACTGTTTGTGTGGGACACTGATGTGCGCAATTGGCTGCCGCGTTTCGCCCACAAGTATACGCCTAGATGCAAGGATTATTATATTATTATTATTACCCGTTACAAATAATAATTTTCGAGTGATTCCTCTTCGCAGCTGCTGTATTGAAATATGAAAATAACGTAATGAATATTAGGCAGTTTAACTGTTCGCCCCATCCCTACTGGCTACCCAACTTCATGGATGTCTTTACATGGTCGTTGCCCTTTGTTGGTGAGAAAGGTAAGTGTCTCCTGACAGCTTGCGTTTCACTATATTTGCGGCGCAGTCCTGCAGCACGACGGTTAGAGCGCTCGCCTCGCAGAGCCCGAGGCAGGTTTCCTTACTCACGTACACACACGCACGCACGCACACACACACGCCTCATGTTTGTCAGCAGTAAGTGGGACACGCTTGTTAAGTTGATTGGTGGATCGCTTTTCGTTGGGGGTTAGTGGGGGAATAAAAATATTAATAATAATTAGATCACTCAATCACGGCTGTTTGTAGGGGGACGCTGCTGTGCTCTATTTATTGGCTGCCGCGTTTCGCCCACAAAACATACAGTCAGTTCAGTTTACAGTGTATCCTGTGAAGCGCTGTGAGACGCAGTCTGGAAGACGTGATAAGGATTATTATTATTATCACTATATAGGGTCTTGCGTGCCATTGAGACGTCTAAACGCTGCAGGTATTTTTGTGAAGCACAGTGATTATTTGCCGGCGTGAGCTGTACACTGTACATAGCTGTCCTGAGTTGAACTCACTCTCCACCACCACCCCCCCCCCCCCCCCTCTTTTTTTTTTCAGTTACAGAGATGCTCGTTAACGTCCTAAACATCTGCTCAGACGACGAGCTGGAAGATGAAGTCCTGGACGGTGAGTTCATTGAGACCGGCTTATCCCAACTGAACCCTGCACTGAACTGCATACACCCCCCCCTCCCATCTAACACCAGCCCTAACCACTGGTCCCCTATCACGGGAACGGATTGATTTCAAGATCCTCACACTCGTCTTCAAATCCTTTCCTGCCACCTGCCAACCTCTTCCCCACCCGCTTGTTTCCTAACCCACGACCATCTGCCTCCACTCGGCTGGCTCCGGCCTCCGTTCCTCGTTTGGCGGCTGCGCTTTCAGCCACTACTCGAAACTCAGGGACACTCTCCCTCCGCCTCGCCCCTTTTCTTCACCCCTCAGGTCGCCCCTCAGGTCGCCCCTGAAGACCTTTCTCTTTGACCGTATCCACGGTCAACTTCCATTCGCCCCCACCTCCCCACCGACATTGTGTAAATGTGAGTTTGTTATGTTATGTAAATGTGAGTCTTGGCAAACTCTTACGCTGTCAAAAACATCCTGAAAGCCTCAGTAGCAGAAAGAGTTCGTTGGCCTCCTGTTACTCCCCAGTCTCCCTAACCTCGCTGACAAGGACAGCTGTTGGAATTACTACATGGGAGAGGGTTTGTCTGTAAAGCTTTGGGGAATTACATGCAGGGAGGGAGGGAGGACCTGTCTGATCTGAGGATTATGGCCTGACCTGCCACGTCACAGTTAGTGTCCCTCGAACTGCCCAGTGACGTGGCCGGTGTTAGTCTCTGTGTCACTGACGCCAGCGAGAGAGGCGATAGGGCTGTGTCTGGGGCTGTGCCAAGCAAAGCCGTCTTGATACTGCGTTACCCTGCAACATAATGTAAATGCCGGCTGTTTCTGTTGTTGCTTAACACTGTGTGAGCAGCTGAGTTGACTGTGTGTGTGTGTGTGTGTGTGTGTGTGTGTTGTCGGTTCCAGGTGTCACGAACGCTCGGAAGGAGGTTATCAAGAACAAAATCCGTGCGATTGGCAAGATGGCGCGAGCTTTCTCAGTCCTGCGGTAAGGACACAACACAATACAATACACAACAACGTGTAAACCGGAGGACATCCCGAAAATAATAATAATAATCCTGGCATTTGACACAGTGAACTTATCGCGTCTTCTGGACTGTGTCTCAAAGCGCTTCACAGGAATATACTGTAAAGTGAATTGACTGTGCTTTTGTGGGCGAAACCCGGTTGACATCGCAATAGGAAGATTGTAGATTGTATGCGGGTGGTCTGCGGGAAGGGTTGTGGGGGTGGGGTGGGGGGGGTGTGAAAGGTGCCTTCTCTTGCGGAGGGCCCTTTTGCTTGGCAACTACCCGAGAATAAAGTTTTTTTCTGCGTTCCCGACAGAGAGGAGAGCGAGAGCGTCCTGGCGCTGAAGGGGTTAACCCCGTCCGGCCAGCTCCCGTTCGGCGTGCTGCAAGGAGGCCGCCAGACCCTGGAGACCGGTGAGTACGGGTGGAGAGAGCTGTCGGGATTCCCCGCTCCCCTCTCTCTGGTAATAATAATAATAATCATGATCCTTGCATTTGATATAGTGGCTTTGCACATCTTATCGACGTCTCAAAAGCGCTTCACGGAATATACCATAGAGTGAATCGACTGTGTATATATATTTGTGGAGGAAACGCAGCAGCCAATTGCGCACAGCAGCGTCCCCCACAAACAGTCATGGATTGAAATGACCAATTTAAACATTTTTGGAGAGTGAATTAAAATAATTTAGTCCCACAAAGCACACGGTCAGATAAATCCACTTGACAGTATAATTCTGCGAAGCGCTTTGAGACGTGTCGACATCGTATCAAATGCGAGGATTATCATTATTACTATCAATAATCGATGCGAACAGTTACTTGAGGTGTGTACGGGGTTTTCCCTGAGTCTAGGGGGGTCTCTTTGGAGGCGAAAATGTTAATACAGGTAGCCCCTGCTTACCAAACGCCCTGTTAACAAAACTTCACTATAACGAGGGTTTCTATTTGCACCCCTCTATGTGCTTAGCGAAGGCTGTGCTCGCTATAACGAAAGTTTAAATCTCATGCGCTTCTTGTCTCCTGGCAGCCTCCGCGACACAAGCGCACAAACACACACTTACACAGCACCACCTAACCCAAGAGAAAACGCTGCAGTGTGGGAGGAACTTAAGCGGTAGGATGCTCTGTCTGTCTCTCCTTCTCACTGCCTCACTTTCTCAGTCTCTCTCTCTCTCTCTCTCTCTCCCTCTCCATCTGTCTCTCTCTCTCTCCGTGTCTCTTTCCCTCTCTGTCTCTGTCTCTCTCTCTCTCTCTCTCTCTCCGTGTCTCTTTCCGTCTCTCTCTCTTTCCCTCTCTCTGTCTGTCTGGGTCGCGCTCTCTCTTTCTCTGACTCTGTCCCTCTGTATCTCTCTCTCTCTCTCTCTCTCTGTTTGAGTCTCTGGCTGTCACAATCTCACTCACAGTCTCTGTCTCAGTCTCTTTAACTCTCTCTCCCTGCCTTCAATAGCAGTGCTACCTACCTTATGCTGTCACTGATACACTGTAAATGTTAGTGCTGGGCTAGGTGCACGGCATTACTGGGAACAATTTTTTTCATATACGGAAACACAGTAGGGACCTCCACCCCGCACGCTAAATGCAATTTTCGCTTAACGCAATTTTTACGTAACGAGGGGTTTTGAAGTCCCTTACCCTTTCGTTAAGTGGGGGATACCTGTAATAAATAATTAGAAGAATTATTAAATAACAAAAGCCTGTTGCATAATCTGTGTAGCCGATCGGTGGATGGGGGGAGGGAAGTCGTGGGAGGGTTTTCTGGGGCCCTGGGGTGTGTGGCTCAAAAATAACTTAACGCAACGTTAACAAAAGCAAAAATGATGAGGTGGTTGATGCAAAAAAAAAGATTTGGGGAGCCTGCAGTGCACTGAATTGATCCTTAGGTGGTGATGTTGCCTCACTCCCACCCCCCCACCCCACCCCCACCCCCCCACACACACACACACAAACACACACTCAACACACTGGAGAGAGAGTTCAGAGCTGAACAGCCTGGCTTCGAAGCCTGGCTTAGTCATTCAACTTAGAATTATTATTGTAAGGACGGACGCAGTTTGTCCCCGGATGATTGAATCGTGACCGAGGGTAAGGGGGGAAGGGTTTTGCGAGAGCACCGATCTCTTTGTTATCAAATAACCCTTTTGAATAACAATCCTTTCTTTTTCCTTTGCCCGTCGTCACTGCCAATATCTGTCCAGCCGCGATTGAGGCGAAAGAGTCCTCGGAAGGTACGCATTTTGCGAGTCTGGGTGTTGCGCCGATGTTTTACCACTCACTCACTCACTCACTCACTCACTCACTCACTCACTCACTCACTCACTCACTCACTCACTCACTCACTCACTCACTCACTCACTCACTCACTCACTCACTCACTCACTCACTCACTCACTCACTCACTCACTCACTCACTTAACCTCTTGTCTCTCTGTCTCTCTCGTTGTCTCCCAGCCATCAAGGGATATTCGGCTCAGTACAAAATCAAAAGCTTTGAGGAAGCCAAAGGCTTGGACAGAATCAACGAGCGAATGCCTCCTCGGCGGGTGCTAGGCAGCGACACGATGAACTCAAAGGGTGTGGTGCAAGTCAAGATCACGAAACCCATAGAAAAACCCGAAAAGTAGTCTATCCCACCCCACCCTCCTCCCCCAATCCGTCCTGTCCAGTCTCCCCCGACCCGACAGCCAGCCATCCATCCCTGAACTCCCCTCACCTAGTGAGGTTCTATTTATTTATTAATGTAACTGCTTACGAGATGGGAGCGTTTTATTTGTTTTTTTTTCTTTGAATCCAATTTTCTTCCTCTCTCTCCCCTGTCCCTGCCTTCCCAGCCCCCCCCCCCCGCACCCCACCCATGCCTGCCCCCAACTCTCCATCCTTTTATCGCCCACCCCCTCCTCTGCCCATCCACCCCTTGCCCAACCACTCACACACATACACACACACACACGCACGCGCACACGTTCTGTCAGCCAGGCTCACCCCCACGTTCACCCACATGTTGTGGAGTAAGCGAGTGGTTTGGAGATCGGGGGATTTTTTTCCTCAGCCGAGCCGACTCGATCCAACACACGACTCGAGTACCGAGGATTGACTTGCAGGTGACATGGTCCAGGTAGAGTTCCGTCTCACAAGCCCGGCTAACCAGCCAGGCCATCTCTGTCCCCCCTCCCCTCCCTCCCTCCCTCCCTCCCTCCCTCCCTCCCTCCCTCCCCAACATCGCACACTTTTCATAGACACCGAGTGAGAGTGCTGTGCGGTGTTAACCTCTTAATCTCTCCTTTGAGGATTAATCTGATATTGTTTTTTTATGGATGCATCACGCACGAAAGCATGTCTTTTTAAGTGTTGTAAAAGCTGCTTTGACAAAGTGGGCGGGGGGGAGTGGGGGGGGTGAAGTGGGGGAGGGAGGGAGTAAAGACTTGGTGAGAGTTGTGGGGGGTGGGGGTGATTTGGGGGTGCAATGTTCATTCCACAGCGTTGTTGCATTGTTCCTGCGACTCAGTGACTTTCAGAGCAAACCCTGATCCCAGTCGGGCTCCGTCCCAGGGGATTTCCGGCTGTCGTCCCCTATTCCAATCAGCCTCTTTGACTGACTGTCTGACCCGGGATCCTCTCTGACTCACTGACTGTCAGGCTGATTGACTTGTCTCTTCTCCCTCGCTGAGCGAACGCAAAAGGGAATGTTCCTGAAGATTAAGAAGAGGAAGAAGACAGGAAATGCAGAGAGCAGTCACTGTCCGCCAGTTTGTCGGGTTTTTTTTTACTCCCAATTGCGTTTGACGGAGAGAGACACAGAGAGAGACAGAGACACAGAGAGAGAGAGAATCTGACAGAGGCTGGAGTGTGGGACGTGTGTGCACACTTCCAACGAAACTTTACTTATCCAAAGTGAACTGCAAGCAACAACAGCAACCAAGAAAAAAGGCTGTTCAGGGCTCTCCGCTCTTGAAGTGAGGCTTGAACCCCCGCTCCGGCCGAGGACAAGGGTACGGATGTGTCTCTCTCCCCCCCACACACACACCCCCACCATCCCTCAGCGAGCGTCCGCAGCCTGTAAGGGGTTAATGTTCCGGAGCTCTCGTCCGTCTGCGCGCACGTTGAAGGTACAGAAGACACCCCCCACCCACCGTGCTGAACGCATGGATGTTTGCCTGCCTGGAATGCATGTACAACATTGTACCCTTTAGTGCATGTCTCCTGCTCTTCTGCACATCATCAGTATCTCACCAACCCTGACGTTACTTATTTTCTCTCCCCTCCACCTCCACTCCCACCGCGAACCCCCCCACCACCCTCAAAACAAAATCTAGTGTCCTCTCTGTCCGTCTCTCTCCCTCTCGCTGCCTTTCTCTCTTTTGCTCTCTTTACGTTTCTCCCTACTTCTCTCCTCTCACTATCTCTAACTCTCTCTGTGTGGCTATCTCTATTTGCTTTTTTTTTTCGCCCCCATTATGATCGAGTTTGGTGTTTCATGGAGTTGGTTAATAAGTAAGTAAGTTTGGCTCCCCCCCTCCCCCCTACCCACCCTCCCTCCCCACCCTCCCTCCCCACCCTCTCACAACACAAAAGACTCGGAAGTCTCGTCAAAGCTAGGGACCAACATATTGAGAGTTCCCCTTATAAAAGCCTTGCTCGAAACTCAGGTGCCACCATTACATTCCTTCAGCCTCTCCCGTCAAGTCAGGGCTACACGCTCTCCGCCCTGCCCCATTCCGATGCTCGCTAACGTGGAGTCAAACTATAGGTGTTGGGATGTCCAGCTATTTTTTTCTCTCTCTCTCGCTCGTCTCTTGGAAGCCAAATTATTTGACCGTGAATACCCAAGAAAGGCCCTTGGGCGACTCAAAAGCGGTGTCCGCGTCAATTGGATGGGCTCCATTGAGGTACAGGCCAGCCGTAGCGGAAACAGGCTCCGGGGGCTGAATGGCCTCCTCCTGATCTCTACCCAAAATGTTCCGTTCCTCCTCTTGATGCTATCGGTTTCCCCTGGGAACTGTTTGCCTGAACTCCAGTCTCATCGAACACTTCCCCAACAGCCGGCCACTGGGGGCAGTCACAACAACAACAACTTGCTGTTCCCCCCCCCCCCCCCCCCCCCGCAACACAGGATAGCTTCCCAGAGCGCTAGAAGTTGTCGTTCAGTACTGGTCACAAAAGGCTTCCTTATCCACTTCCTTACTTCTATTGAAAGGTTTTATCGAGTGTGTGTTTGCAATAGGGTTCAATGCGCCCCACCCTCCACCTCTCTCTCTTTTATATTGTTTATATTTACATATATATATACATGATATATATTCATGGCAGATTCCTGACCATTCAGAGGGGTGCACCGAACTGCTACTGTGCGTCTCTCAAGCACCGTGTGGTCTCGGGGCACAGACCAACCTTCCAGGCCTCGCTGGAAAGAGTTTCATGACCAACCAACTCATGGAGCATATGTATAGGAGCGTAGGGGACAGTGGGAGGCCATTCAGCCCCTCCAGCCCGTCCTGCCATCCTGTCAGACCCCGGCTCCGATCTGTACCTCAATTCCCGACCACCCTCCTTTAGCTGTAAGCTCTAAATCCCTCAATACCCTGACTTACATCTGTTCACCTCAGTCTTGAGTGAAGGAATGGATCCAGCATATTAACTTGTGGGTTTGGTACAGTATCCCTTGTGAATGGTACACCCTCTACCCCCTCCCGCACCACCACCTCCTGCCCCCTCTATCCCCTCCCACCCACCACCACCCCCCCCAGACTACCCACTTTAAGCAATGGACAAAATGCAATCACTTTTTAACTCGACGGTGAGTTCTGTGTTCCTCTGGTATTATTTTGCAACCCCCCACCCCACTCTCCCTTCTCTCATAACCCCCTCTCATGTTCTTCTAAAAGCATATCGACTCACGCCCCCCCGCCTCACCCACCTTCCTGAACAAAACAGTAAGAGCAAAAGCTGCGACTCTCAACCCTCTCCCCCCCCCCAGTTTGCTTGCGCCCCTGCTTGTCTTGGCTTCCGGGTCTGGGTAAGGGGTTGGGTGGGGGTGGGGGTTTGATCACTCTTTTTGTGGGTTTTTTGTTTTTTTAAAAAAAAGAATGAATAAAGAAAGTTCTAGTGTTTCTGCGGAATCTCTTGTCAGCCTGTGCTTGCAACGGTTGCGTTTTTTTTTAACGCTAAATCCCGCATCCACCCTCCTCTCCCGCCTGCCCGCCCGATCGCCCGCCTGATTTCCCTCCCTCCCTCCTGCCTGCCTGGATCCCCTCCCCATCCCTCTCTCTCAGAAGGACAATTCTGCCGTTTCAAGGTGTTTGTTTCGACGTTTTGTTAACTTGTGTTTTTTTTTGTAAGTGCATCGATTTAAAAAAAAATCCCCTAAAAAAACAAGTCTGTTTCTAATTTAGCGCAGTTACCAGACACATAGATAGCAGACATTTTTTTTTCTCTTGTAACAAAAAAAATTTACAGATTAAAAACTATGAGTTTGGTTTCATTAGAACGGGCTCTGGGTAACGTTTTCGTGTCGTACTTTCGAACCTCGACGAGGCGGTTTGACGTGCGTGTGTGTGATGTGTCACGTGTGTGCGTGTCTATGGTGTGCGTGCGCGTGCGCGTGCACACGTGTGTGTCGGATAGACACCCGCTGATTATGGTGATGAGTTGCCGCGCGCGCGCGTGTGTGTCAGTCAGACAGGCAGACATCGGGTTGGGCTAAAGAATAAAAATTGCTGTGTAGAAAACCTTTTGTTCCCAGGTGACATATCTCCGTCAAATGACCTGGGACGAGCAGCGATCCGGATTGGAATCCCGGAACTCCGACAGCTCCTCTTCGCTCCAACCGTCACAATCAGGATGTCCCTACAGCTGGGAGGAAACCCTGGAGCTCTCTCTCTCTCTCTGATCGACGGACACTTCGTTCTCTGTGCGTGTGTGTCAGGAGGCCATTCGGGCGCTGTCAGGCAGGACTCGAGCATTCATTAAAAAAAAGCGGAGAGAGAAGAAGGGCCTTCGAAGACGGTAGGGTAGATGTTTAAGTCCTGTAAGCGCAGTGGTTAGAGCGCTCAGTCTGTCGCCTCGCAATCCTTCGGGTTCCATTCCCGGAACCTTTTTAAGGCGAGTTTCACCTCTGTTTTACCCGGAGGTGAGTTGGAAACCGGTTGTTAGGCGATCGGAGGGGGAACAATTTGCCCCCGCCGCCCGCCCACTACATATACAATCCATCCGCTTTACAGCATGTCCTGCGAAGCGCTTTGAGATTGTTATATATTTTTATTGGACCCCGTCGCTCAGTGGTTAGAGAGCTCACTCACTCGGCTTACAAGCGTGAGACCTGTGTTTCGAATTCAGGCATCAGGTCAGGGCAAAACCTTGGGCAAGTTTCCTTACTCCACACAAACACGTACATGCGCGCCTAATAATAATATCCCTCCCGCCCCCCCAAAAACGGAATAATTGGTCATTTTCAACCCACGACTGTGTGTGTGGGGACGCTGCTGTGCGCAATTGGCTGCCGCGTTTCGCTCTCGCACATTATATACAGTCAATTCACTTTACAGTATATTCCGTGAAGCGCTTGGTGAGACGTGAAAAGCTCTGTATCAAATGCGAGGATTATTATTATTATGTCTTTAAAAAAATAGAAAGGTTTGGGGCTTGTTAGCAGCACTGTGCGAACCTTTATTCTGTGCGCGAAGTTCAATGGGTTTGGCTTGTGTGTGAGTGTCTGGCTGTGTTTGAAATCAGCGGAGGGTTGTTTAATATGCACAGCACATGCTGAACAACGCATCTCACTACATCTTGCCATCCTTTCTTTCCGTCATGTGATTCTCTTTTCACTGGGAAACTGCAACATCCCCCCACTGTGTCAGTCCTTGCCCTGTTTTAGTCTCTTCGCTCAGCAAAAAGCCAAGGATAAGACCTTCTCCCAGTGCGAGCCAACAATCACACACACACACACACACACACGGGATTTCCTCCCACTCAGCTCCTATTAACCCGACAGTCAAAACCTAAGTAGATAGGGTGATCTTAGAAAGATCTTAGAGCTATCAATGGGCAAACTGTGTATATTTTTAGCTGGTTAGACTCCCAGCATTTACTCATAGAGAGCTTTCCCCCCCCCCACTCCACCAGGAACAGGAGTAGGCCATTCAGCCCCTCGAGCCTGCTCCCACTATTCTGTAATGTTACACATTGGCCCACCTGTATCTCAAGTCCACTCACTTGAGGTATATTCTAATAACAAATTGGTCATTTCAATCCACAGCTGTTTGTGTGGGGGACTTTGCTGTGCGCAATTGGCTGCTGTGTTTCACTCCCACAAATATATATACAGTCAATTCACTTTATAATATATTCTGTGAAGCGCTTTGTGACGTCTACAAGGCTTGAAAAGCGCTATAATAAGAATAATCCTTGCATTTGATATTGAATTGACTGTCTATTTGTGGGTGAAACACGACAGCCAAATGCGCACAGCAGCGTCCCCCACAAACATGTGGTCATTCATGGGTTGAAATGACCAATTATTATTGTGTGTTTTTTTTTGACGGATTATTAGGTGTGTGTGTGTACGTGGAGTAAGGAAACTTGCCCATGGTTTCGCCTTGACCTGGCTGGATTCGAACACATTTTTCAGGCGAGTGCTCTAACCACTGAGCTACAGGGACTCCACATGGAGCGCTTTGAGACGTCTAGAAAACGTGAAATCTCTATTTCAAATGCAAGGATTATTATTATTAATATGTGTGTATGTGAGCAGTGTGCAGTGTGAATGTGCAGGATGGTGTACCTAGAGGACCCATTGTATAGTGCTGTAGTTTAGTGATGAGAACACTCGATTTATAATAATCCTGGCATTTGATATAGCGCCTTTCACGTCTTCTAGACTATGTCTCAAAGCGCTTCACAGAATATACTGTGAAGTGATTTGACCGTACATTTGTGGGTGAAACGCAAGGATTATTAATATTATTCAATGTTAATGAATAAAATCTAAAAGCGTATGCGTCAAATTAGGGGGAATTTGCAGACAAACTTTAACAATCTTAACAAGCTTTAACAGCCCAGATCCGCTCTGCCGTCAGTCCCAGCTGATCCTCTTAAGCAATTTGAAAACTTCAAAGTTTCGAACGCTTTGAAGAAGCAAACAAGCAAACAACATTAGATGCCACGTCATTCTACACTGGCAGGCAGCAGCCCCATCCAAAAATAATATTAATAATAAATTGGTCATTTCATTCCGCGAATATTTGTGGTGGGGGAAGGGGGGGGAACGCTGCTGTGTGCAATCGGCTGCTGCGTTTAGCCCATATATATACAGTCAATTCGCTTTACAGTATATTCTGTAAGCGCTTTAAGACGCTAAGAGGATAAGACGTAAATAAGGCACTATATCAAATGCAAGGATTATTATTATTATTATTACTATTATTACACGACTCACAATATTGTTCCTTATTGGTCCGCTGCAGTCAAGGCCTCGCAATCTCACCCATGGGAGCGGTTGGCAAACTGACAATCCAATAGCCACAGTGTTTGCGGAGATAAAGAGTTGTAAATGTTTTACCAGGGGAGGGGGCTTCTATGCTCCACGGCCCTCGAGTGAGTCGCGGTAAAGTTCGGCTGAAGCCCCCAGGGGGGAAAGGCCTTTTTCCCTCCGGCCACACAGCGGCGGGCGGAAGGAAGGAAGGTGATTCGAACGGCAGCCGAACACGAAGAGAGAGAGAGTTTGGGATTCTGTAAGTAACTGTGAGAGAGCTTTCTCTCAGGGTGACTGGGTGCGAGTGATTGCTGCCACTTAACACTCTTCAAAATAAATAATAATATTAAATTGGTCACTTCAACCCACGACTGTTTGTGGGCGCAATCGGCTGCCGCATTTCGCCCACAAAATATACACAGTCAAGTCACTTGACAGGAATATTCTGTGAAGCGCTTTGAGACGCAGTCTAGAAGACGTGATAAGGCGCTATAGCAAATGCAAGGATTATTATTATTAAACCCTGACAGCTTCCACATTTCTGTGTCCAGCCTCAGAACAATCTCTGCCTTTCCAGCCGCCCTTTCGCCCTCACTTTCTCTTGGCTCCCAAAAATACACCTCCTCCACTTTACTGTACATCCCGCAAAAGAGCTTTAAGACGTTCTTAATAATGAGTGCAAACTGCAAGGGATACGATCATCTATTTTTCTGTGCACATTTTCTCTCTCACACTCTCTTTCTCTCTCGCTCTCCCACTATGTCTAACAAACAAACACACCTAATACATTAACTGTTACAGTCAAGTTCACTGGTGTGTGAGGTGAACTCTGTCCCCGAAGCCATGGAAGTGAAACTGCTTCAGGCAGAGAATTCTGCCACTCGCACTTTACACTGTGTTTGGCCGAACTTGGTTTTTGCACAGTTCCCTCTGGTGGGGTGTGGGGGGGGGGGTGAATCAGAACATGGTGAGGGAGGGGGTGGGGGCCATGTTATAATATAATTCTTGCATTCGATATAGCAGCTTTTCACGTTTATAGACTGTGTCTTATAGAGTGAATTTGGAACTCCCTCCCTCCCTCCCAAAAGACTGCGGATTGTGACCGAATCCATTCACGTTGACTGAGGTGGGGGGGGAGATATTTGTGGGGGTTTCAGGCTATCAAGAGATACGAGGTGAAAGGTGAGGAATCGTGGGGGGATGGGTGGGGGTTGAGGTACAGATCAGTCTAATAGTGATCTGATAGCATGGCGGAATAGGCTCAAAAGGGGTGGTGGGGGTGGGGAGCTGAATGGCCTCTTGTACCTACGAGCGAACTGTACCGGGAGTGAGAATCGGCAAACGATAATAATCTCGAAGCCGGTTGGAGTGGCTGACCTTGTGTGCGTGGACGGGATAGTTTTCGCAAAGGGACAAAAGGGCAAGTCGACAAACCCTCTGGGAGGAATTTCCTTATTGTCCCTTCTGAACTCCGATCGCACAGATAGCAATAATAATAATCCTTGTGTTTGATACATAGCGCCTCCTATGAGAATACTCTGTGGAAATACACTGTCTGTAGTACACTGGAGTTCCTGTAGCTCAGTGGTTATAGCTCCTCACTCACTCACTCACTCACTCACTCACTCACTCACTCACTCACTCACTCACTCACTCACTCACTCACTCACTCACTCACTCACTCACTCACTCACTCACTCACTCACTCACTCACTCACTCACTCACTCACTCACTCACTCACTCACTCACTCACTCACTCACTCACTCACTCACTCACTCACTCGCCTTACAAGCGTGAGACCTGGGTTCGAATCCAGGGAGACCGTGGGCAAGTTTCCTTACTCCACACACACACACACATGCCTAATAATAATCTCTCCCCAAAAAACACAATAATAATAATTGGTCATTTTCAATCTACCACCGTGTCTAGATACAGTCTGTGCGAGGTCGCTGCTGTGCACAATTGGCTGCCGCGTTCACCCACAAATATATATATACAGTCAATTCACTTTACGGTATATTCTGTGAAGCACTTTTGAGACGTGGATAAGATGTGAAAAGCCGCGATATCAATTGCAAGGATTATTATTATTACTATTCTTGCGGGCGAAACGCGGCAGCCGAGTGCACACAGCAGAGGCAACGACCGTCCATCCACCCCCCCCCCCCCCCCCCCCCCCCCCCCCCACCGGCCTCCCACCACATAAACAGTTGTGGAGTGAGTGACTGATTTTATTTGGGGGAGTTGTCAGCCGGGAGATGAGAGAGAGGCGCGTGGGGGAGTGAGAATGGCAGTCATTTTTTCTCTCTCTCTCTCTGTAATTCTCTCCCCGCTGCCCAGTCTCACAGCTGCTGGCCTGTCCTGTGCGCTTGATGTGTGAATCATTCCCTTAAATTAGATCATTCCCGTTGGCTGCCAGTTCTCCAGAGGAAGGGAGGGCAGGGGGGAACAGTGTGTGTATGTGTGGGGAGGGGGGAGTGGGGGAGGGAGGGACAGTGGGAGGTTAGGCTGTATCCTATTGAACAGGATTCAATTCCTTAATCGCTCTGCACTCCCATCAAAACTCTAGGAATAATCCCATATTTGTGGAGTCCGGTGGAATTTGTGGTTAGAGCTCAGAGCCCCGGCTTTCGGTTCCCGGGTCACGTCAGGGCGAAACCTTAGGTAAGTTTCCTTACTCCCCCCCCCCCCCCCCCCCCACACACACACACACACACCTTTATTCACCTTGTGGTGAAAAGGAATCCGGTTGTTAGTCGATTGGCAGATTGCATTTCCCTGGATAATGAAACCCTCCCGTCCAAAATAAAAATTGGGTCACTCGAACCCACGACTGTTTGTGCGACGCTGTGCGCAATTGACGACTGCGTTTCGCCCACAAGATACAAGGTCTGCCCTTTACAGTACGTAGTTTATTCTGATCAGGCGCTCTATCAAACGCAAGGATTATTATCAGTGACTACACAAGGGTGGAGCACATTAGGATAATAATAATTAATTCTTGCATTTGAGACAATGCCTTATCCCGTCTTCCAGATTCGCCCACAAATATACAGTCAACTCACTTGACAGTATATTCCGTGAAGTGCTTTCAGACACAGTCTAGGAGACGTGATAAAGCGCCTTATCAAATGCCAGGAGTACTTTTATTATTATTAAATTAGGGTCTTGGCATCACACAGTGTAAGCTGATGCTTCAGTGCAGCACTGGGGGGAGGGTGGAGGGGAATGTTGGATTGTCCGAGATAGTTTCTGTCGAACGAGACCCCATCTAATCCGCGACTGTTTGTGGGGACGAAATTGCCTGCCGCAGTTACGCAGTCACTGCACTTTGCGGCGTATTCTGCGAAGCGCTTTGAGACGTGATAAGGCATCAAACGCAGAGGGGTTGTTAATCTCTCCCCACCCCCCGCATCCAAACCCCCCCACCCCTCCTTGGCTAGGCTGCCTGCTGTGGCCTCCTCCCTCAATGTGAGTCCCGCCCTCCACTGTAAATATGGATCTAATTGAAAGTCCGATTTAACACATCACAGGGACAGAGAGAGCGAGTGAGTGTGAGAGACAGAGAGAGACAGCGAGAGAGAGAAAACAGGGTGAGGGTTAAGGCGAACGGGCAGATTCTGTGGCTGGATAGGATTCAAACATCTTTAAACTCCTCTTTGCCTCATTTCTCTTTCAGCTAAACACTGCTGTGGAAAATATTACACACATACACACATAAACATACTCTCTCTCTCTCTCTCTCTCTGACTAACTGGCTGACCTTCCCCTCTTAGCCTCTTGCAAACGAGCGCAAACTACAGTGAGAAGCAGAAGTGACATTCAACAAACTTCTCCCCCCCACCACCCCCTTCCAAGAAGATAGAGATTTTGTGCTGAAATTCACATCAGATCAGAGACAGATAGAGAGACAGAGAACGAGAGAAGGAATCGTAAGTGAGTCTTTCAAAACTCCCATCGCTGTGAACGAGTTGCTTTTAATCCAGGCTTTTCCTTTTAAGAACCAGCTTGTTTTGTTCCTCTCTTGAGGTCAGTCAGCTCACCAGGCTGGTCTGTGTTTTGCTTGGCATTTATTTGATTTAAAGGCGCCCTGTATGTGCGTGTCTGTATATGTGTCACTGTGTGTGTCTGTATGTGTCTGTGTATGTGTCAGTATGTGTGTGTGTGTTCCTCTGTCTTGTGAAGTGGGATTTTGATTTGCCATGAATTGTGTCGGACTTAACACGGATTTTTCCCCCCGTGAAATAAATGTGTGGATGAATAAGGGTTGTGCTCTAGTGTGTGCGTGAAAATAGGTGTGAGTGATTGTCAGTAAGTGTGGCAGTCTGTGAGGTGTGTGTGTGTTTGTGTAGGCAAGTGTCCTGTGTGTGTGTGTCGTGTGTGTAAATAAGTGTGTTTTTAACTGCGCAAATGTGTGTGTGCATATGTGTGTGCATGCGTGCGTGAGGGTGTGTGTGTGCGAGCTTCCACCTGATGTCCACCTGACCTGTGAGACACACATTTAACATGCAAAGGACCTCACTTCCAATAACGCTAAGCCCCCCCACCCCTAGCGATGCATTGAAGTCTTAGCTGAGACTGTGAATTCCAGTCCTGACTTGGAGGGAGGAGGGGTGGAGTGGGGTGGGGAGGCTCGAACCCCCAAACTTCTGACAGAGAGAGACGAGATAGAGACCCAGAGACTGAGCCAGGTCAGGATTTGAGTCGATCGTTAATCCACTCTCCTTGTAAAGGATCCGACACCAAGTGGGAGGATTCCCTTGGGGGATGTGGGAGCGGAGTTTGCATCTCAGATCCACATATTGTTTTACATAAGGGTGTGAGCTGGGTGTGAGAGTGCGATGGGAGACATTGCTGGCACACAGATCGCTTTGAGTGTAAAGTCTTCTGAAGTACGAGGCGGGGGGAGGGGGGCATCAAATTCCAACCTCGATGTGGAAAGAGGAATATTTCGCATCTCGGGTCATGTATAAACTGAATTGTGACTGTCGTTGAAATTCGGGCTGGGGTCGAAGTCTTAGGCAAGTTTCCTTACTCCGCACACACACACACACACACACACACACGCACACAATCACTTTTCCAGGGCGTAATAATAATAATAATAATAATCTTTGCGTTGATACAGCGGCTTTTCACGTTCTTTTAAACTGTCTCAAAGCGCTTCACAGGAATAATACTGTCGAGTGAATTGACTGTGTGTTTGTAAGTATATGTGGGAAAAATAATCCCTAATAATGCGAGTAAAAAAATGCCGACACTCAAGCCGCGACTGTTTGTGGGGGGGGGGGGCGCCGCTGTGATCAGTTGGCTGCCGTGTATCCCTCGCCCACAAATATACATTGTCACTGCACTTTTACAGTGTAGCCTGAAGCTGTTTGAGACGTCCCAATAAGAGAGGTGATAAGACGGTATCTAAAGCAACACTCGCCTCCACTCCTCATCCAGTTAGGACCACCCAGCCCTTAGTTAGTTGGTTAGTTAGTTAGCTAGTTAGCCAGTTAGTGCTTTGGCTACAGGGTTACATAGCTATAGTGGGAGGATTTCCTCCACCCCACCCCAGTAACTGGGTTCCCCTCCCAGGTCCTGTCAATGAAGCAGTGCTGTCAGCTCCAGTGGGAGCTCAGGGTATGCAGTACAGAGACTGACGGACAGACGGGGAGAGAGAGAGAGAGAGTGCGCTGGAGTGACGAGGCCTGTAATCTTGCTCAAAAATAGCCCTTTTTTTTTACATCCCAGCTGTGTTTTGGTCAATTCCTTCGTGGCATCAGTGAGACAGGAGATATTCTTGTCGGTGACTCCGACCTTGGCCACGGTCAACGCCCGGCCCGGCCGGCCGGCAAAATGACTCATCTCAATCCAATCCTGCTGCGGAGAATAACAATAGTAATAGCATCCATCAGAACATCCGGAGTAACGCGAGCAGTCGCTGCGTTTGATGCGTTTGCGAAACGTCCTCCGCTGTGCTTTGCTCTGCAGGGTTTTACAATAATAAAAATTGTTCGTTTTCGACCCACTGTGGGCTGTTTGTGTGTGGGAGGAGTGGGTGGGGGGGGGGGGGTGGGGGGGAAATACTGCTGTACGCACTTGGCTGCCGCGTTTTGCTCCCCTACAAATATATATATATACACACAGTCAATTTGCTTTACAGTATATTCTGCGAAATATATGAGAGACGTCGGTAAGATGTGAAACGTGGCCATATCAAATGCAAGGATTATTATTAATATTATTATTACACAGCTTGAGATCCCGGCTGGGTTCAGGGCCGTGCGCGGCACACTCTATGATGACTAATACTGTCCTATTAAGTCAGATTTCCCTCACCCACCACTTCCCATTACAACCAGATGTTGGGCTGGGCTGTTTAACATTGAACCTTCAAACTGGGCAGAGCAGCACTGCACTGTGTGTCCACAGGAGGGCCATGTTCACCTTCAGTCCACATGTTTGGTGAGATACTGTAGCTTCTAATAATATTAATCCTCGCATTTGATACGGCAGATGTACACGTCTTCTAGACTGTGTCTCAAAGCGCTTCACAGGATATACTGTCAAGTGAATTGACTGTATATTTGTGGGAGAGCGAAACGCGGCAGCCGATTGCACACAGCAGCGTTCCCCCCACAACCCCCCCCCACAAACAGCCGTGGATTGAAATGACCAATTTAATAAGCATGTGTGTGTGGAGTAAGGAAACTTGCCCAAAGGGTCTCCTAAATCTCGCACCTGGGGTAATCGAACAGATCAGGGGCGAAACCTTGGGCAAGTTCCCTTACTACACACACACACACATACACACATACATGCGTATGTATAATAATAATCCGTCAAAAAAAACACAATAATAAATATTGTTCATTTTCAATCCGCAACTGTTTGTGGGGTGGGGGACACTACTGTGCACAATCGGCTGCCGCGTTTCGCTCTCCCACATATATATACATATACACAGTCAATTCACTTTACAGTATATTCTGTGAAGCGCTTTGAGATGTCGATAAGATGTGAAAAGCCGCTACATCAAATGCCAGGATTATTATATTATTGTGAGGCGAGCGCTCTAACCATAACACTACAGGACTCCTCAAGAAGCACTGAGGACTAAATCACACGGCTTTGCAGCCTGTCTCTCCCTTACCCTCCAGCACAGAGTCTGTGTGTGTGTGTGTGGTGTGGAGGACTGGCTGAATGCCCACGGTTGCTCTCTGGACTCTCCCTTTCACAGTGTAACAATAAGACTCCACTTTGATTGGGAGCTGCTAGTTTCATAGCCTGGGTGTGAGGCTGAACCATTCCCACAGCTCACAATGGCCTCTGTGTCTTTGCTAATGGGAAGTTGTTGGCAATAGTTGTTGCTGTGTGTGTGTATATATAATAATAATCCTGTCTGTGTGTGTTTGTTTCATATGTGTATTTTTTTGTGTGCACGTGTCTCATGCTGTGTAAGTACGGTAATAATAATACGTGTATGCCTGTGTCTCATTCTATATACAGTATATTTGTTTGTGTCTCTCACATTCTCACTATGTGTGTGTGTGTGTGTGTCAGTCTCTGTACTGTATACCCTGAGCTCCCACTGGTGCTGACAGCACTGCTCTGTTGACAGGAGCTGGGAGGGGAACCCAGTCACTGGGGGGCAGAGAATCCCATTAACTCACTACAGCTACTGTATACCCCTACAGCCAAAGCACTCACTCACTCACTCACTCACTCACTGGGTTGAGCTGTTTAGCTCCAACAGTTTTCCCAACGCACAGGGTAACTGATACACCTTCTATAAGTGGAGCTCTGTGGCTCAGTGGTTAGAGCACTTGTCTTGCAAGCTGGGGAGACCTGTGTTCGAATCCAGGCAGGTCAGGGTGAAACCTTGGGCAAGTTTCCTTACTCCACACGCCTCATAATAATCTGTCCCAAAAAACCCACAATAATAAAAATGGTCATTTCAACCCACGGCTGTGTGTGTGTGGGGGACACTGCTGTGCGCAATTGGCTGCCGCGATTCGCCCACAAATATATACAGTCAATTCACTTTACAGTGTATCCTGTGAAGCGCTTTGGGACGTCGATAAGATGTGAGAAGCGCCATATCAAATGCAAGGATTATTATTATTATTACACATTCCAAAATGTGGGGGATAAAAGTTTGGTCTCTCAGCCCACGACTGTGTGGGGGGGGGGGGGGGGGTAGCGGTGTGGGGGGTGGTTACAGCTGTACACAATTGGCTGCTGCGTTTTGCCCACAAAATGTACCCAGTCACCACACTGTACTGCTTGTGAATGAAGCCTTTTTGAGACGTCTCGATGATGTGTTAAGACACTGCGTCTAAAGCAAGGACTAATATTATTATTACTGTATTATTATTATTTCTGTCCAACAGTCGGTCGGAGACCTGAGACAAGGTGAAGCGGGGGGTGTGTGTGTGTGAGTATGTGTGAGTGTGTATGGGTTCAGACAAACGTTAACTAAACCGGGAGCTCTCAAGATGCAGCCTGAGGTAAGGAACCCTCTCTGCCTCACTCTTTTTCTTCCCTCGCCCTCCCTCCCTCCCTCCCTCCCTCCCTCCCTCCCTCCCTCCCTCCCTCCCTCCCTCCCTCCCTCCCTCCCTCCCTCCCTCCCTCCCTCTCACTCTACCTCCTCTCTGTCTCCCTGGGATCCTCTGTAAACCCCCATTTTCGTCCTAGTCGGAATCTCACTGCCTCTCTCTGTCTCTCGCTGTTCCGTCCACAACACAAAATACACTTTACAACAACAACAACTTGTGTTTATATAGCACCATCCCTCTCTCTCACTCCCTCCCTCCCTCTCTCTCACTCCCTCCCTCTCTCCTTCCCTCCCTCTCTCCTTCTCTCCCTCCCTCCCTCTCTCTCTCCCTCCCTCCCTCTCTCTCTCCCTCCCTCCCTCTCTCTCTCTCCCTCCCTCTCTCTCACTCCCTCCCTCTCTCCTTCTCTCCCTCCCTCCCTCTCTCTCCTTCCCTCCCGCTCTCTCTGTCTATTTACAGTATATTGTGTGAGAGCATTGCTGACTGACACACAATTTTTTGTCTCCCACCCTTCCTCTCCTCCCCCCCTCTCCCCCTCTCCCCCTCTCCCCTCCCATCTCCCCCTCTCCCCCTCTCCCTGCAGGAAATCCCCGGATCCTATCCCCAAATATTCCACGTTTCCCGACATCGGAGCGTTCGCCTCCCGCAACAGGGAGTCAGGGCGTCAAATGAGATCTCCCCTCCTCCCCCACCTCCTCACCCCCCTCCTCCTCCTCCCCCCCCATCTCACCCGCCCCCTCCTCCTCCCCTCGTCCCTCCTCCCCACCGAGGCTCCCCCCGCCTGGAGTTCCCCTCTCTGGATGACTTTATCCCCTCCGGGCTGCAGCGCCCACCGTCAGGTGGGATCTCCCAGGGCCCGCCCCGGAACGCTGTCTCCCTGATGGAGTTGCCGTCCCCACCTCCGCCCGCCACAAACTGGGTAAGGAAACGTTGCCTTCCTGGGGTGTGGGGTGGGGGAGGGGGTTTAAAGACAAATTTTATATCTCTCTCCGCTCAACGGGCTCCACCCTACTCCCCCCCGCCACCCACACCCCCACCTTGCTCTGCTCCCTCCTGTCCCCACCCCCCACCCTGCTCCCTGTACCCTCTCCCTCCCTTCCCACCCTGCCCTGCTCTCCATCCCACAGTTTCCCAGACTTCGTCCCTCCCTTCCTCCCTCTCCGCCTTCCCTCCCCGCCTTCCCTCCCTCCTCCCTCCGTCCCTCCCTCCCACCCTCCCTCCGTCCCTCCCCGCCTTCCCTCCCTCTCTCCCTCCCTCACCTCCCCTCCCCTCCTTCAAGGCCAGTCTCAAAACCCTTCTCTTTGACTAACCGCTCCTTCGCTCCCTCCCTTCCCTCCCCTCCCCTCCATGCCCTCCACCCCGTCCTGATTGCAAACCCCCTACCTGTCCAGCCCAGCACCTCGGGACATCCTCCTGACATGAGAGACTCTGTGTAAATGTAACCCTGTTGTTGTTGTCTCCTCCCCTCCACCTCCCTCCCACTCTCCCCAGGTTCCGGTTCCCAAAGTAGAGCGAAGAGGCAGCGTTGGTCAAATCATTTTCCACAGCTTGTCGGGGCCGCCCACAGGTTCGTGAGGTTTTGTTCCTGGAGCTCAGTGGTTAGAACGATCGCCTAGCCAGCGAGAGAACCCAGGTTCAAGTCCCGGGTCAGTGAGGGAAAGTTTCCTTACTATATATATATATATATACACACAGACACACACTACACAGACACACACTTCACAAACACACACAGACTCACTTCATACACACATTCTCACACAGACACACACATATTCACTTCACCCACACATACACACACCGCCCTATTATTATATTAGTATTATTTTGCGGCCTTAACACAAAACCTTTGCCTCTCGGGGTGTGTTGATGACGCATGGGCTGCCTTTCCCGTTCCCAGGTGCCGCGTTTCACAGACGCACACTGCCCCCGTCTCGCTCGGCACAGTGGGTGGAGGATGGCAAAGACTCGCGGGAGAAAAGATGGATCAAGTATGAGGGAATCGGGCCCATCGACGAAGTTGGGATGCCCATTGCCTCCAGACCAGTAAGTCTCCCCCTCTCCCCACCCCGTCGCGAGCGAGCGAGCCTCACTCACTCGCGAATGAACGAGCAAAAGCACTCACTCAGTCTCTCCCTCACTCGCGAAAGAACTCCCGGATGAACGAGCAAAAGCACTCGTGAATGAGCGAACGAATGAACGAAAGCACTCACTCACTCGCATTTCCAGGGCATTAATAATCGCTTCAAAATAATAATAATAATCGGATCACTCCTGTTTGTGGGAGACACTGCTGTGCGCAATTGGCTGCCGCGTTTCGCCCACAGAATTCATAGCCACTGCACTTTACAGTACATTCTGCGAAGCGAGCGCTTTGAGACGTCTCAACGACGTGATGAGTCACTGCATCAAATGCTAGGATTATTGTTATTTTGGTTATATTTTTATTATTAGACCTTGTCCTGGGTCGGGGTGGAGGGGTGGGAAGGTGGGGGCAGCTGTGCAGTGTTTCGATCAGTGACTGAAGATTATTTTTTCTTCTGAAACAGAGCGTGAACAAGCCCAGAGACTGGTATAAAAGCATGTTCCGGCAACTACACAGGAGGTGTTCAGGTGATCGCTGACAGCAGACACCAGCACAACAACAACAACAACAACAAAATGACATTTAATTAGAGCACCTTTCACGTCGGGAGGACGTCCCAAAGCGCTGAATAATCAGTTCGGGACCAGAGCGAGGGTGGGGGGTGGGGGGAGGGAGATCAGGGTCGGAGGGAGGAGAGTAGGAGAATTGACGGTATATTTTGGGGCAAAATGTGGCAGCCAACAACACATGGAGTCTAGAAGACATGAAACGCGCTATATCAAGGATTATTATTTGAAGCGCTCTGAGACGCTGTCCAGCATGGAGTGAGGGCGCTATATACATCCTGAGTTGTTGTTGTTGGTTAGGTATCAATGAATGAATGAATTATTCTCCAGTGAACATTAATCTCTCCCTCTCAGGTGGCGAGTTTGACGGCAGAGACGGGTGGAATCTTCCCGAGCGTAAGTTGAGTAAACTCTTTTGAGTGAAAAAAAATTTTTTCATTCTGTGGCTGCTGACACTGCAGACAACAAGCAAAACGAACGCTCAGAGCGCAGGCCCGGCTTAACTTCTCTCTGGTTACTGGCGTCCCAGCCAGCCTGCCTCAGCGCCAACTCCCAATTAGGCCGCCGGGTGTCTCCCCCCCACTGCCGAAAACACAGTCACTACACCATACAGCGTAACCCTTTGTGAAGCGCTTTGAGACGTCTCGACGGAGTGATGAGGCTCTGGGTTTTTTTGTTTTAAACAAAAGTACTTTTCTGTTTTACATTTTTTGAATTGTTACTGATCTTATTAATGTTATTATTGCTTTTAATGTTATTAATAATAATTCATCCGAGATTATTGTAGGCAGATCAGGGCGAAACCTTGGTTTCCTTACTCTCCACACACACGCACGCACGCCTAATAATAATCCCTCCCAAAAACATTTTCAATCCATGACTGTTTGAGTGGGGACGGACGCTGCTGTGCGCAATCGGCTGCCGCGTTTCGCTCTCCCACAAAATATATGCAGTCAATTCACTTATATATACAGTATATATTATGTGAAGCGCTTTGAGACGTTGATAAGATGTGAGAAAGCCGCTATATCAAATGCCAGGATTTATTATTAATGTTATTGATGTTATTATCTTACAGAGGAGGACTCCTCGAATGACCTACAGTTCAGAAACCGACTTGGAGAGAGTTGTGGGTCAGACAGTATGTTGGAGCCTGATTTGGTTTCAAAGCCTTCTTCTCACCGGTGAGCTGTTTCCTTGAGTTCTCTCACCCCCCCCCACCCCCCCACCCCTCACTGTGGCTAACTGCGCTCCCTCAAACCCTGCTCCCATAGCTCAGGGGTTAGAGCGCTCACCTCGCCAAGCCAGAGGAGCCAGGTTCGATTCCCGATGCGAGTCAGGGAGGAAACCTTCGGCAAGTTTCCTTACTCTGTACACACACACACACACACTCCTCTGTTTACCTTGCAGTCAGTAGGAACTCTGGTTGTCAGTCAATTGGTGGATTTGAGATGCCCGCCCGCCCGGCACGACACGGTTAATATTAATTCCGATGAATTAACGAACAGCTGCCTCACGATCCGAGTGTGTGTCTGAGTGAGTGACGGGGAGAGACAGAGAGAGAGAGACTCAGAGAGATGTACTTTGAATCCTTTATTTTTAAAACCTTGGAAACAATGCATTTGGGAAATTCCTCTGGAACAAGACAGACATGTAGACAGTCTCTCTCTCTCTTTCTCTCATGGACACACACAGACACACACGCACTCAATAGAGAAAACAGAATGTTCCAGTGGGGGGGCTGCTGGCCTGGAACCAGAGGGAAATGGTTAAAGTCTGCACATAACTGGGATGTTTACTGACTGACGAAATCCGCTGTGGAGGTGAGGCTGTAAACCCTTGTGTGGACAGGACTTTGAGCTCCACACTCCAGGCCGGATCAGCCTTGTCTCTCTCCCCTCCCCTCCTCTCCTCTCCACCAGACACTGTTCCCCTCAGTGTTCCAGGGCTGCGGAGAGGGTAAGTGAGTCGGGGGAGGTTTGGGGGCGGGGGGGGGGGGGGGAGTATTGTGTATTGAATAATATTAATAATATTATTATTGTTTCTGTTACACAATAATACCTACTTTAGCCCACAAACATTTATACAGTCAATTCACTTTACAGTATATTATGTGAAGCGCTTTGAGACAGAGTCTAGAAGACGTGAAAAGCCGCTATATCAAAAGCAAGGATTATTATTTATTATATTATTACTCACTGGGTTCAACGTGAGCCGTGTCAATGTCTGTCACATTTATTATTTCTTATTGTTACCCCCGACTTTCCTCTCTCTCTCTCTCCCTCCCACCCCACCCCTCCCCAATCCCCCCCCCCCCCCACACACACACACAAGTTCGCGGAAAGCGTAGCAAGTAGAGATAGCGGGAAGAGAGAGCGATAGAGAGAGAGGTGGAAATAAATAGACGGGGGAGTGGGGAGGAAGGAATTGAAAGCTGGAAAAAAAACATAGGCGTGTGGGTAGGGGTGGGGTAAGTGTGTGTGAGTGTGTGTGTTAGAGTCTGAGTGAGAGTAAGTGATGTAAGAGTGTGTGTGTGTGTGCTGCTGGGAGTGGTGGTGTGTGTGTGATGTGAGTGTGTGTGTATCTGAGTGAGAGTGTGTGTGTCTGAGTGAGAGTGTGTGTGTCTGAGTGAGAGTGTGTGAGTGAGTGTGCGAGTGAGTGTCTTGTGTGTCTGAGTGAGAGAGTGTGTGTGTCTGAGTGAGAGTGTGAGTGAGTGAGTGTGTGCGAGTGAGTGTCTATGTGTGTCTGATTGAGAGAGTGTGTGTCTGAGTGAGAATGTGTGTGTATGCTGGGAGCGGTGATGTAATGTGTCTGTGATTGTGTGTGTCTCTGTGTGTGAGTGAGTGAGTGTGTGTGTGTGTGTGTGCTGCTGGAAGCAGTGATTTGATGTGTGTGTGTGTGTATATATGAGCGAGTGAGTGAGTGAGTGTGGAGTCTGGAATGCCAGCAATGTGCTGTGAGCTTTCACATTCCTCCCAAGTCAGTCAGCGAGTCCAAGGCTTGACATCCCAACATGTTGAGATTCGCTCCCACATCCCCAGCCGCCCGCGTCCACAACACAGACCCACATCTCCTTGGCAACACTGACACATTACTTGGTATTTCCTCTCCCTCCGACTGACTCTCTCGCTCCCTCTCTCTCTCTTGCTCTCTCTATCTGAAGGAACGAACTCGAGCTGGGAACTGACAACCACACAGCCCACCCTCAGCCCTGGAGGAGCTTTCAACACGAACGCAGTCGCTGGTCAGAGAAGGAGAAGGAGAGAGAGAAGGAGAAGGAGAGAGCGTGGGAGAAGGAGAGAGAGAGGGAGTGGAAGGTAAGGTGCCCCCCTTTTCGCATACTTTGTCCGTGTGGCTCATTCCAGTTCAGAGAGAAAAAGAGAGAGAAAGAGGGAGAGACACACACACTCTTTCTCTCTCTTCTTTCTCTCTGCAACCTCCCCCCCTCTCTCTCCCTCTTTCTTGTGTTCTCCCTCTCCCGGCCCTCTCTCTACCTATCTTTCTCTCACTCTCGCTCTCTGTTTCTCATTCTCCCCTCCTCCCTTTTTTTCTCGCATTCTCTCCTTCTCTCTCTCTCTCTCTCTCTCTCTATCTCCCCCCCCACCCCTCTCTCTCTCGCTCCCTCTCAGCCTTTCACAATCTTTGTCCCCCTTCTCGTAAAGTTAACTTGAGTGTGGCAGCTTTAAACCCTTAACTCACTGAGATACTGAGGCCTGATATCTCTTTCTTTTCTCCCTCCCCCTCTCTCTCGCGTTCCCTCCCCCCACCACCAACCCCCGCTACACGCAGCTCTCTTTGTCGCTCCTTTTTTTTACTCTTTCGCTTCGTATAATTTTTCTGCTCCATGTCCCCTCTCTCTCTCTCTGTCCTTTCGTTCTGTCTATCTGTGACCACTTTCTCTCTCTCTCTGTCTCTCTGTCCCCCTTCCCTCTCTCTGTCTTTCCCCCCCCCCCCACTTCTTTAGGTGGATGGGTGACGGACACAATATAAATGCTCATTGCTATTGTTGCTGTTGTTTTTTGGGGTGTCAACTAAATGCCAAGACACTAACATAACATCCCCTAGTAACATCCCCTTTAATGGTCAAAACCTCTCATCGCCTTTAATTGGCGCTGACGTCCACTTTGCTGAGGAATAGGGATTAACCCCTTAAAGGTACAAGAGAAGGCCATTCAGCCCCTCGAGCCTGTTCTCCCCCCGCCTCCCATCCCCCCATTCTATCGGATCGTGGCTGATCTGTACCACAACCCCCCCCCACTCACCCCACCTTTCTCTCTTTGCTTCGTCTCTTTTCATACCCTATCAAACATTGCCCCACCTCAGTCTGGGCAATAATAATAATACTGTAATAATAATCCTGGCATTTGGTATCGCAGTTTTTCACATCTTATCGACTGTGTCTCAAGGCGCTTCACGGAATTGTACTGTCAAGTGAATTGACTGTATATATACATATGTATATTGTGGGAGAACGAAATGCGGCAACCGACTGCGCACAGCAGCTTCCCCCCCCCCCCCCCCCCCCCCCCCCCCACACACACACACACACACACAAACAACCAACAGTGGGTTGAAAAACAACCAATTTATTATTTCTTTGATGGATTATTATCAGTCGTGCGCGCGCGTGTGTGTGTATGGAGTAAGGAAACTCGCCCGAGGTTTCGCCCTGACCTGGCTGGATTCGAACACAGTTCTCACGCTTACGAAGCGAGTGCTCTAACCTACTGAGCTACAGGGAGTCCACTGTCATTTTGTTGTTGCAAATGTAATTTTTTTGTGTGTTTTGTGGGGGGGGTGGGGGCGGGATGGGGAGAGGAGAAGAGAGAGAATGGGTGTGCGAGGGTGAGTGAAAGTGTATTAGTGGGAGAGTGTGAGGGGGTGAGTGTGAGCTCACTGTCTCTCTGCTCTCTCCCACCTCAACCTTCAAGGCACAGTCATTGACTGGTTCCATTCTTATTTGACCCACCGTTTACATTTTGTTTCTTCCAACGGTTTTTCCTCAAACCCTCGCACAGTTTCTCACGGCGTCCCTCAGGGCTCTGTTTTAGGCCCCCTCCTTTTCACCCTTTACACGCTCCCTCTGGGTGACGTCATCCGCAAACATGGGGTAAATTTCCACATGTATGCGGACGACACCCAGTTGTACCTTTCTGCCTCATCCCTCAACCCCCAGACCATCGATGTTCTGACAGCATGTCTGTCCGACATTGAGTCCTGGACGAGGGACAACTTTTTGCAATTGAACGTGAGTAAGACCGAGGCCCTCCTGATTGGCTCAAGCCAGCGCCTCCGCACATCGGGCGCTGCCAGCCTCAACATCCAAGGCTGCACTCTCCACCTCACAAAGCCAATCAGGAACCTCGGCATCATGTTCGATCAAAAACTTCCCTTCCTCCCCCACATCCGTGCCTTGACCGGCACCGCTTATTTCCACCTGTGCAACATTGCCAGGCTCCGCAATTATCTTACCCCCAGCACTACCGAAACACTCGTGCACGCATACATCACCTCACGGCTGGACTACGGAAACTCTCTCCTCGTCGGCCTCCCCAGTTCCTCCATTCACAGGCTGCAGGTCATCCCAAACTCTGCAGCCCGTGTACTATCCCGCACCCGCCTCCGCGACCACATAACCCCCACCCTCGCCCGTCTCCACTGGCTCCCCATCCTCCAGAGGATCGAGTTCAAGATCGTCGTCCTCACCTACAAGGCCTTACACGGCCTTGCCCCATCCTACTTAACCGATCTACTCTCCCCCTACACACCCACCCGGACCCTCCGTTCAACAGGACTTGGCCTGCTCCAAGCCCCCCGCCCGAACCGCCCCACCATCGGAGGCCGGGCCTTCAGTTTCTCCGCTCCCACCCTATGGAATGCCATCCCTCAATCCCTCCGTTTCGTTTCTTCCCTTTCCTCTTTCAAGGCCAGTTTGAAGACTTTCCTCTTCGATCGTGCCTTTTCTTCCACCCCGAACTCTTTTACCTCCCCTTCGTGTTTCACCCCTTCCCAAACACTCCCCTCCCAGCTCGGGTCACACGCCTCCTGTGCAGCGCCTTGGGACGTCCTCCCGACGTGAAAGGCGCTCTATAAATGTAATTTGTTGTTGTTGTTGTTGTCTGTAGGCTGGAACACCAGCTGTGAACTCTAACAGAAGCTACGCTGCCTCCTTCGAGGTGAGTGATGTCCTGCCCTGAAAGGCTTGTTTCTGTCTCACTCACACACACACACACACACACACACACACACACACACAGAGTGTCCACCACCACATTTGCACACACACATCTAGTGCTCTGGGACACCACACTAGGTGAGGGACCCAAATAAAATTAAATTGTTGTTAACACACACACATAGACACATATACACACACAATACCCACCTACATACAAACATACATATAGATACTCATATGGAAATACATAAACACGCTCACATACACACACACAAATATATGTATAGACACATATACACACACATATAAAGTGGAGCTCCTGTAGCTCAGTGGTTAGAGCAGTCGCCTTACTAGCGTGTTCGAATCCAGCCAGGTCAGGGCAAAACCACCCTGTGTGTTGGTTTTCAGGCCTCCCTGGAACAAGAACTGAGGCGGCTGGCAGCCGATTTAGAGACAGACCTGACGGACATGGAGCAGTGGCGAGCGCAGCAGGTACAACCTCTCACCTTAGAGCTCTCGCCTCAAGGCAAGAGGGAGGACCCGGGTTTGTTTCCCGGGCAGGGCGGAGGTTAGGCAAGATTCCCTACGCCCCCCCCCCCCCCCTGCCCCAGGGCTTGTTGGTCGATTGGCGAATCGCTTAGGTCCTTTCTAATGTGAAAGGCGCTAAATAACTGTCACTTTGTTGTTTTAAATACTAATAATAATCACATTCATGAAGTGGGGGAGGGGGTCACTGAATCCACAACTGTTTGTGGGGGACGCTGCTGTGCACAATTGGCTGCCGCGTTTCGCCCATAAATCAACAGTCAATTCACTTTACAGTATATTCTGTGAAGCGCTTTGAGACATCTCTTGTGTGCGTGTGTTTCTGCATGTATGTGTGTGTGCGTGCATGTCTGACTGTGTTTCCATGTGGGTCTGTCTGTGTATGATGACTGATCTGTGTGTACGCACCTCTAACTCGTGTGTGTGTGTGTGTGTGTGTGTGTATGAGTGCGTGTGTGAGTGAGTCTGTGTGTGTATATCTGTCGGCATCTCTTGACTGCATGAATGTATCTGTGCGTGTCTGGGCTGTGTGCATGTCTGTGTGTTGCGTGTTTGTTTGTGCACATCCTTGGAGGGGGTGCAGCAAACATAA
Organism: Hydrolagus colliei; assembly: GCA_035084275.1. NCBI lineage: Eukaryota > Metazoa > Chordata > Chondrichthyes > Chimaeriformes > Chimaeridae > Hydrolagus > Hydrolagus colliei. The sequence continues at coordinate 1,079,585 of CM068777.1, forward strand.
ATTGAAGCGTGTGAGATGGAGCGATCGAGCGAGAGAGAAAGAGAGAGAGAGAGAGCCTGGGTGTTGTTTGGGCTTTATTTACTGTGTGGAGGAGCGGAGGACGCAGCTGATTGTATGATTGGAGTCGGACGATTTTGTCTCAACCCTCCCCCATCTTTCTCTCTCTCTCTCTCTGATCTTTTCACTAGGAATTGCGAGAGGCAAACCACCTGAACACTCCCTCCACATCTGCCAGGTGAGAGCGAGGGAGAGACAGAGAGAGAGAGAGAGAGAGAGACACAAAGAGAGACAGACACACACAGAGAGAGAGAGAGAGGCAGAGCATACAGTGTGCCAGCCAAAAAGGGTGTGGAGTCCCCAGTAGCTCAGTGGTTAGAGCCACTCACTTACTCACTTGCCTTACACAAGCTTGAGGCCTGGGTTCGAGTCCAGGCAGGTCAGGTCAGGGCAAAACCTTGGACAAGTTTCCTTACTCCACATACACACACATACATACCACACACACACACACACAATAATAATCTATCAATAAAACCCTATAATACATTCGTCATTTCAACCCACAGCTGTTTATGTGGCGGAGACGCTGCTGTGCGCAATTGGCTGCCATGCTTCGCTCTCCCACAAACATATATACAGTCTTTACGGTATATTCTGTGAAGCGCTTTGAGACGTCTCGGGAGACATGATGAGGCTGTATATCAAATGAAAAGATTATTATTATTGTTGACTGATCGTCCGTCCGTCTCTCTCTCTCTCTCTCTCACTGTCTGACAGTCTGATGGCTTCACCTCCAGCCTGGGATCATTCCTCTGCCGTCCACCACCCCAACGGCCAGCGCAACGAGACCTGGGAGTCGCACACAGGGCTCCGAGGCCGAGACAAATCTCCGTCCCCCAGAGGTGAGCCGGGACTCTCTTGTCAACCTCTGGTGGAGTCCTGTAGCTCAGTGGTTAGAGCCTCGCCTCGCCAGCAAGAGAGAGGACCTGTGTTTTACTACGCACTCACTCCTCTGTTTACCGAGCAGTAATAATAATAATAATAATAATAACAATCCTTGCATTTGATATTGCAGCTTTTCACATCTTATCAACGTCTCGAAGCGCTTCACAGAAGAGATTGTAAAGTGAATTGACTGTATATATATTCGTGGGAGAGCAAAATGTGGCAGCGAATTGCGCATACAAGCGTCCCCTCCCACCACCCCCCGCCGCCCCACAAACAGCCGTGGGTTGAAAATGATCAATTTTTATTACTGTGGTTTTTCTTGAACGGATTATTATTAGGTGTGTCTGTGTCTGTGTGTGTGGAGTAAGGAAACTTGCCTAAGGTTTCGCCCTGACCTGACCTGCCTGGATTCGAACACAGATTCTCACGCTTGTAAGGCGAATGAGTGAGTGGCTCTAACCACTGAGCTACAGTAAGGAAGAACACAGTTGTTAGTCAATTGGCAGTTTGTTTCCTGGGGGTAATAATCCCTTCTCCTCCCCTCCCTAAAATATAATCATAATAATTTAATCACTCACTCCACGGCTGTTTGTGGGGGACGCTGCTGTGCGCAATTGCCTGCCGTGTTTCGCTCACAAATATGTATACAGTCAATTCACTTTACAGTATATCCTGTGAAGCGCTTTGAGACGCAGTCTAGAAGCCGTGATTGTTGTTGTTCTCACAAAACACTGAGAGGTATTTTGTGTCTGATCCTGCAGATCCTCTACACCCCGGGAATGGCTACCTCAGCGACAGGAACGTGGGCCAGGAAATAGGGACCGACTGGCCATCCAAGCGGGAAGAGAAAAAGGTAAGAGCGGAGACAGAGAGAGAGAGAGAGAGAGAGAGAGAGAGAGAGACGGAGATTGCTCAGTGGTTAGAGCTCTGGCCTTGCTCCCTCGCAAGCAAGCCACAGTCCTGTAGCTCAGTGGTTAGAGCCCTAGCCTCACAAGCGAGAGGACCTGGTTCAATTCCTGAGTTTCTTTACTCTCCACACACACACACACACACACACATCCCTCATTGCAACCACAGCTGTTTCTGTGTTGGGGGACACTGCTGTGCGCAATCGGCTGCCGCGTTTCACCCGCAAATATATACAGTCACTTCACTTTACGGTATATTTTCTGTGAAGCGCTTTGAGACACTGTCTGGAAGACGTGTTAAGGCGCTGTATCAAATGCAAAGATTATTATTGTTGTTATTATTCTCTAGCTCCTTGTTTTCCACGGTGTAATCACTTGGGATATAGGGCTCATCGATAATAATACGCCCACAATCTAACAGTCCTGTTGTTTTTATTCCCCTGTTTAGATGAAGGCGGCCAGAGCCAAGTTCGACTTCCCAGCCCAGACTCCCAAGTGAGTGTGAGCGGGATCAGACACATACCCGATTCCCCCCCCCCCCCCCCACCCCATCCCAGTCAGACTCACTGTCGGTCAGATTAATAATTCAGTATCTCACCCGCTCTGCCTCCCCGCCCGGCCTCTGTTCTCACCTTTCATGTCTACCAAACGCATCGTTGAATCACAGTAACTCAACACTCCCAGCTAACCGTCCGTCCAATCCCAGCTCCCTGTCCTGCACACAAACACCCAGTCACCCACACACACATCCACAACAACAACACACACACCACACACACACAAGTGTGTTCAAATCCAGCCAGGTCAGGGCAAAACCTTGGGCAAGTTTCCTTACTCCACACACACACACAATCCCTAATAATAATCCCTACCCCCCAAAAAAAACCACAATAATAAAATTGGTAATTTCACTTTCTGTTTGTGTGTGTGGTGGGGGGGGGAACGCCACTGTGCGCAATTTGGCTGCCATGTTTCGCTCTCCCACAAATATGTATAGTCAATTCACTTTACAGTCTATTCTGTGAAGCGCTTTGAGACACGGTCTAGAGAAGACATGAAAAGCCGCGATACCAAAATGCCAGGATTATTATTATTAATGTTGTTATTAACTGTTTGCTGTCTGTCTGGCTGTCTGTGGCAGGGAACTGACTCTACAGAAAGGAGATGTGGTTTACATCCACCGCACGGTCGACCAGAATTGGTTGGAAGGTGAACACCACGGCAGACACGGCATCTTCCCGGTGGCCTATGTGGAGGTGAGTTGTGTGTCGCGTGCATCGCCCTTGTGTAGCAGCGGGAGAGACCTGGGTTCGAATCCAGGCAGGTCAGGTCAGGGCGAAACCTAGGGACAAGTTTCCCTACTCCACATATACACACATACAGACACACACACCTAATAATCCCTCCCAAAAAAAACTATTGCACAATAATAAAAATTGTTTGTTTCAATCCCCGGATATTTGTGGTGGGGGGGGATGCTGCTGTCTGCAATCTGCTGCCATTTGCACAAACAGCCATGGATTAAGTGACTGAATTATACTTAGATTTTAATTTAATTATCTCAGAAAGTGATCCCATCCAAACGACTAACAACCCGGTTCCTACTTAGTGCTCACTAAACAGACGTGTGTGTGTGCGTGTGTGTGTGTGTGTAGAGTAAGGAAACTTGCCTAAGGTTTCGCCTTGACCCTCCCGGGAATCGAACCCAAGTTCCTCTCACTCACTCGCTCTCTCGCTCGGCGAGGGCTCTAACCCACTAAACTACAGGATGTTTTTAACGTTCCAGATCATCCCAGACACGGAGAGACCGACCCCCATAAAGCCCGCCCCCCTCCAGGTGCTGGAGTGCGGAGAGGCCGTGGCAACCTTCAACTTCAAAGCCGACTTACCTATCGAGCTCTCCTTCCGCAAGGTACGTCACCTGCCATCGTTAGTGTGGACATTAGTGTTTTTCTGGACAGACAGACAGACAGACACACACAGGGACCGAGCCAGGGGCAGGGGGTAGGAAAAGTGACCAAAGGCGCGGGAGGTGGAGGGGGGCGAAGAGAAAGGTCTTTTAGCTGAGACCTGAAACTGGGAAGAGAGAGACGGGTGGGGTCGAGGCGAAGGGAGTGAGGAAGGGAGTCCCAGAGCCTCAGGGCATAGTGGCTGAAGGCACGGTCGCCAATGGCAGCCACACACACACACACACACACACACAGAAACTCGTCACCGTTGCTTAAGAGTCTCCAAACCCAACTGAGAATTGGGTTAGTTGGAGCCATATTGTTATTGTCCCACCAATTGGCTCCCCCCTCTCACCCTGAGTGTGTCCTGGCCCTGGTCAGGCTGTGGAGTGGGCTTTGCTGTCCCCTTGTGGCCAAGGAGGAGATTGCAGCAGATTGATAGGTTTGCCTCTTGTCAAACAACAACAACAACAACAAATTACATTTATAGAGCGCCTTTCACGTTGGGAGGACGTCCCAAGGCGCTGCACAGGAGGCGTGTAACCCGAGCTGGGAGGGGAGTGTTTGGGAAGGGGTGAAACACGAAGGGGAGGTAAAAGAGTTCGGGGGGTGGGGAACAAAAGGCACGATCGAAGAGGAAAGTCTTCAAACCGGCCTTGAAAGAGGAAAGGGAAGAAACGAAACGGAGGGATTGGGGGATGGCATTCCATAGGGTGGGAGCAGAGAAACTGAAGGCCCGGCCTCCGATGGTGGGGTGGTTCGGGCGGGGGGCTTGGAGCAGGCCAAGTCCTGTTGAACGGAGGGTCCGGGTGGGCGTATAGGGGGAGAGTAGATTGGTTAAACAACAACAACAACGACGACGCTTGTTTAGCGCCTTTCAACGGGGTGGGAAAGTTTGCCAATCCGCCCGGGCTCTCTCTCTCTCTCTCTCGATGGCTATCCATGTGGATTTAGCTGGTTAGACTTCAGCAGTTACCACCCCCACCCCACCACCAACCCACCCACAACCACAATAACATTGATCAATTCACTTTACAGTATATTCTGTGAAGCGCTTTGATAAGATATGAAAAGCAGCTATATCAAATGCAAGGATTATTTATTATTATTATTCAGTGCTGTCCTCTGTCCCCTCCCCCTCCCAGTAATCAGGTAAGCAAGATATATCCCTCCAGGGAGGGAGAGAGAGAGAGAGAGAAACGGTGAATGCGCATTCGATTCTCTCTCACTCTCTCTGGTGACCCTGTGTGTTTTTCCTAATTACGATTACATTCCTTGCACTCTCCCTCCCTTCCTCCCTCCCTCTCCGTGTTTCTCTCTGTGTCTCTCTCTCTCTCTCTCTCTCTGTCTAATCTCTGTGTCTCTCTCTGTGTCTATTCTCTGTGACTATTCTCTGTGCCTCTCTCTGCGTCTATTCTCTGCGTCTCTCTCTGCGTCTATTCTCTGCGTCTCTCTCTCTGTATCTACTCTCTGTGTGTCTCTCTCTCTCTCTCCTGACGCTGAACATTATCTGGAAAGAATAAAAAGCCCCCCCTGGGGGAGTGCTTGTTGTTTGACCGAGTACAAAGCCACAAAGCCAGCTATTTTTACACTGCGCCTTTCACGTTGGGGGGGTTGGTGGTTGGGGTGGAGGGAGAGGTGGGGGGGTGGGATGGAAACGTCTCAAATTGCCGGACAGTGTCACGTTAGAAACCGAGCTGGGTGTGGGAACCAAGGTGGGGGGGAGCGGAGGAGGTGGAGATAACCAAAACCACTGTGTACATTTTTTTTAAAAGGAAGGGAGCGAGCGAGTGATTTGGAGGAACTGCCAAGATTTTCCAGATCGGGGGTGGTGGGGGGTGGGGACACGGGCTAATCAACTTAACATTAGAGCTGGATATTTAGGAGTGAAATCAGGATGTATTTTTTCACACACACCCACCACAGACACACACACACCCACAGACACAGGCGCACACACAGGCAGACACCAACACACACACATCACAGATACACACTTACACACAACACACACACCAACACACACACAGACACACTCCCACATCATACTCACACACCACTCACAAAGGGTTGTCGGAATCCAGAACTCTCTCCCTTCTCCCCAAAAGGTGGGGATTATGGCTGAGCCCGTCCTTTGTTCTGACTGGCGCAGAGATCAATATATAAATACTGTTGTTGCTGTTGTTGTTGGGATTGGGGTTGAGATACGGATCAGCCGGGACCTTATAGAACAGGCTGGAAGGGCTGAATGGCCTCCTTTTCTCCCTATGTGTTCACATCTACCCTCTCCCACCTGTCCCCTCTATTCCCTCTCCTTCCCCCTGCTCACCCTCAAGACTTTTTTGCCTGGTATTAACTGTTTTCAAAATACTCTTCCGACTTCACTCTAACTTTTTTCTCTCTCTCTCTCTCTCTTTCTTTCTCTCTCTACTTCTCTCTTAATAAAACCAAATCTACGCTTAAGTTTTCCCCCTGATGGCTCAGTTGGACACGGGATGAAGTGACCAGGTATAAACTAACAGCAAATTGTTATTCTCTCCACGTCGGGAGGACGTCCCAAGGCTCTGGGATTTGAACCCGAGCTGGGGGTTGGGATCAGGAGGGGATTGAGGTGGGGGGACAGAAGGGTGATTGAAGGCTCATTTGGTTTGAAGAGAAGGGTCTTGAGTCAGGCCATGAAGGAGGGAGGGAGGGAGGCTGAGATATGTCGCTTGGAGACGTCTCAAAGATGTGAGGAGGGGCTGGATTATCTGTGGATTCCCCTGTAGCTCAATGGTTAGAGCGCTCGCCTCGCCAGTGACATTCCTAGGTTCGACTCCAGTTAGGTCAGGTCAGGGCGAAACCTTGGACAAGCTTCCTTACTCCACACACACACACACCCACACACCCACACACGTGCCTGATAATAATCCCTCATCCACACCAAAAAACACAATAATAAAAATTGGTAATTTCAACCCACAGATGTGTGGGGTGGGGGGGTGGGGAGGGGGGAAGACAGGGACACTGCTATGTGCAATTGGCTGCCATATTTCGCTCTCCCACAAATATATATATATACTTGACGTTATATACTGTGAAGCGCTTTGAGACACAGCCTAGAAGACGTGAAAAGCCGCTATATCAAACGCCAGGATTATTATTATAGTTATTCTTATGACTGTGACTGTGATTGTGGTTGTAATGAATTATTAATATGCTGCTTCCCCCTCCTCAGGGTGAGACCATCTCCCTGGTCAGGCGAGTGGACGACAACTGGTTTGAAGGCAGGATCTCGGGCACGAGCCGCCAGGGAATCTTCCCAGCCAATTACGTGCAGGTGGTGAAGGGTCCCAGGGTCAAAAATTCCGCGGAAACCTCCGCGCCCTCCCCCAGCTCCGCTCCCCCCTCCTCGCCAAGTCCCCTGCCTCCTGGCTCCGCGCCCCCCGCCTCACCCTCTCCCCTGCCCCCCTCCTCGCCCTCCCCCCTGGCCCCCGCCTCGCTGGCTCCCCAGGACTCCCCCGTCTCCCCCAGGAAGGAATGCTCGGATTCGTTGGCCAGATTACTGGCCAACCAGCATTTGCTGCAACCGTCCAATCAGCACTCGGCGTCGTCAGGCCCGTCGGCCAATCAGCAGCTGGCGGCCACGGCCCCGTCCAATCACTACACAGCGAGAGCGGCTTCGTCCATTCAGAATTCGGTCCCACTCTCCTCCTTGTCCTCCTCCTCGTCCAACCAGCACTCGATGCCGCCCTCCTCCACCAATCAGCACTGGGCGCCATCGTCCAATCAGCGGCTGCCGAGCCTCCCGGCCAATCACCTCGCGGTGCCGAGAGGAGCCAATCAGCACGGCCGGAGCCCGAGCCCCACCCTCCACGTCGCACCTCCAGCCCAGGTCAGAACCACAACAACAACAACATTACCCTTGTGTAGACAGAGCCTCTCACGTCAGGTGGACGTCGCAAGGCGCTGGACAGTCACTGTGTCAGACCTGAGCTGAGGGGGCGGGTGGGAGTGTGAGGGTGGGGGAAGGGAAGAGGGGGATTCGGGGGCATTGACCGATGGGACCATCGAAGGGGAGAGTCTTGAGGTGGAGGGAATTGGATGGAGGCCAGGGGAGGGGTTGGTGGGGGGTAGGAGGCAGAGAGAGTTCCAACGGTTGGGGGCTCAACGACAGCAACAAAAATTGCAACAATAACTTGCCTTTACACAGCACTTTTCACAGGAGTTTACTGTGAGGTGGAGTGACTGCCTTTGCGTTGGGCGGGCGGGGGGGGATGGGTGGTGGAGGCTAGAGTTGGTGTGTGAGGGTAGAGTGTTGGCTTGTGGGAGAGATGGGAGGGGAAATCTTGGTGTTGTATTAATTGGGGCTTTTTCTTTCCTGCCATCCCCTCGTCGTCTTCTCTCCTTCACACCCCCCCCCCCCACCCTCCCCTCCACTCTCTCTCACCACCCCAACCCTCCTCTCTCCTCTCCCCCAACCCACAGAACTGGCTGCAAACTGACTCCAGCCCTCAATCCCGTATCATATTCAACAATTCAGAGAAGCCCCAAGGTCCGTCCTCGGCATCTCTGAACTCTCTGCCCTTGCAGTGGACGCTGTGAGTAATTAACAACAACAACAATAATAATAAATAGGAATAATAATTGTTTATGTTTTGATAACAGCGTCTTAAACGTGCAGTATTTCTGTGAAAGTTCTTTGAGACACAGTCTAGAAGACAGTCTGAAAAGCCGCTCTATCCAGTGCTAGGATTATTATTATTAATATATATATATATATATAGTGACTGTGCGCTTCGTTGGTGAACGGTTGCTAACAGTTGCCACCGTCTCTGTTCTCAGTCACAGAGCCTTGTACAACTACCAGCCGCTGAACGGTGACGAGCTGGAGCTGAGAGAGGGAGACTTGGTGGATGTGATGGAGAGGTGTGACGACGGCTGGTTTGTAGGTAGGTACAGAACTGCTCACGGGACCCTGGCCGTGCGTGTCGTGTGACACTCGCGGAAACCCGTCACCGTCGCTTGAGAGTCTCCAGACCCCCACTCACCCCCCCCCTCCCCACCACAATAATAATAAAAATTGGTCATTTACAACCTGCGGCTGTTTGTGTGTGTGGGAGGGGGGGGAGGGGTGGGACACACACGCTGCTGTGCGCAATTGGGCTGCCACCTTTTGCTCGCCCACAAATATACAGTCAATTGACTTTACAGTCTATTCTGTGAAGCGCTTTGAGACCCAGTCGATAAGATGTGAAAAGCCGCGATGTCAAATGCCAGGATTATTGTTATTAATAGTATTGTAAGTAGGAAGGCGGTTGTTAATTGATTGGCAGATCGCTTTCCCTGTAATAATCTGCGTCGACAGTGTATCCGGTGAAGAGCTTTGAGGCGTCTAAGAAGATACATCAGGCTGTATGTCACATGCACGGATTATTTTCATTATTATTATTGTGGTTGTTATTGACTCTCAGTCTCACCTCTGCCTCTGGTTGACTCCCCTCTCACAGGCACCTCCAGACGCACACACTTGTTTGGCACTTTCCCCGGGAACTACGTTCAACCCGTGTAACCTTAATAGCCTGGAAGACACTTCGACAAGCGGCGGGGAAACCACCTCCACAACCTTCTCCGCAAATGGATCCTCTCTGTCTCTCTGTCACCCCTTCTCCTCTCCTCTCCTCCCCTCCACTCCCCTCCCCTCCCTAACACACTCACCTCCCTGCTCTGCTTTCCCTTGCCCTCCTTCCCCCCATCCTCGCCCCTCCCTCTGTCTCTCTCTCTCTGCTTACGTAATAAGACACACAATGTAATAAAATTGGTCATTTTCAATCTGCAACTGTTTGTGGGGGGGACGCTGCTGTGCGCAATTGGCTGCCGCGTTTCGCTCTCCCACAAATATATATACAGTTAATTCACTTTACAGTATATTCTGTGAAGCGCTTTGAGACACAGGCTAGATGATGTGATAAGACGGTGTATCAAATGCCATTATTATAATTATAATAATTCCGGAGAGTGTTAGGATTTCCATCACTTGTTCAGTGGCTGGACCTTGAGTTTCTGTGTTTAAGATAATAAAGGGATTCGATAGAGTAGCTACAGAGACATGACATCCTCTGGGGAGGGAGGGAGGGAGGGAGGGAGGGAGTGGAGGTGAGAATCCAGAACTCGGAACATTATCTTACCATCAGAATTGGGCCATTTCAGGAGTGAAATCAGGGGCAGTTTTTCACCCAAAGAGTTTAGTGGAATCTGGAACTCACTCTCTCTCTCTCCCTCCCTCCCCGCACACCCCCCCAACCCCGAAAAAAAAAGCCTGTGGATTATGACTGGATCCATTCCCATTGTCTAGACTGAGGTGAAGAGGTGTTTGTGAGGATTCAGGGTATTGAGGGATATGGAGCAATGTGGCGTGGAAGGGGTGGGGGGGTGGGGTATGTGATTGGGAGTTGAGGTACAGATCAGATATGAGCTAAAGGAATGGCGGGACAGGCTGCAGGGCCTCCTTCCTTGTACCTAGCTTCCAGGCTTGTCAGGCGATGTCAGTGCCTGGGGGAGACGGCAGGCAGAGAAACGTCACAAGTTAGCTCAGAACCAGACTGAGAGGAATCTATTGTCCCCAGTCAGTCAGTAAGGGAGGGAGGGGGAGAAGGAGAGAGGCTAGGATGGGCTGTAAATGGCTTTGGGTGGAATGGAATAGAATGGAATGACTTCCGATGGGGCTGAACCTGCCATTGAGCAATCGCAGAGTATGGCAGGATTGGGGTTGAAGTCTTGCCAAAGGGACAACTTTACTGAGGCACACCCTGAGCTCCGAGAGTACACAAGAGGCGCGTTTCATTACACTTTGACCTGCCTTAACCTCCTTTAGGAATGTGGCCGAGAGTATCTGTTGATAAAGGAGGTGATCTGCGTCCATCGGTCCCAACGCCTGACTCGGTGGTTAACTCTCTCTCACCTCCCCCTCCCTCCCTCCCTCCCTCCCTCCCTCCCTCCCTCCCTCCCTCCCTCCCTCCCTCCCTCCCTCCCTCCCTCCCTCCCTCCCTCCCTCCCTCCCTCCCTCCCTCCCTCCCTCCCTCCCTCCCTCCCTCCCTCCCTCCCTCCCTCCCTCCCTCCCTCCCTCCCTCTCTCGCTGTCTCTCTCTCTCTGTCTCTCCCGGGGGATAATAAATCCCTGGTTAAAAAAAAATGTAAATAAATAATTTGATGACTTAATCGGCGACTGTTTCTGACGTGTGACTGCGCGCGTGAGATTTTACTGCTGTCTTCTCGCCCTGGCCAAACATTCAGTCTCTCCACCCTGCCCTGCCCCACCCCGCGGGCTCCAGCAAAGAGATTTGAGACGTGTCGGGCGATGGCAGCGAGGGATACGCGAGGATTGGGATGATTTGTGGCGGCGAGTCTCAGTTCTGCTTCTCTTTTCAGGTGTTTTATCTCGCAAGCCCACCCGTGCGGAAGAGAAAGAGAGAGAGGGGGGGAAACGAGAGAGAGAGAACGAAAGAGAGAGAGAGATATAGAGAAGGAGAGATCTTAAACCTACACAATCCATAACTAGAACCCGCCAGGTAGCCATAGGAAGGACAGGGAACTAGAGGTAGGACTGAGGCAGAGACACCTTCTACAGTTGGTGATGAAGAACAAGTGGCCAAAGATTAGAGTGGGGGAGAGACAGGTGGCTTTGCTGGGAGTGAATGTGTCGTGCCATATTCTTTCCTACCACCCCCCCTCCCCACTCCCCCCCCCCCCCCCCACATCCCTCCTGTGGCTCAGTGGTTAGACCACTCGCCTCGCAAGCGAGAGAGAGAGAGAAATCTTGGTTTGATTGCTGGGCGGGGGCGGGTCAGAGCGAAACCTTTTAGGTAAAGTTTCCTTATTCCACACACACACACACACCTCTATTTAGTGCAATAGGAACGCTATCCGGGAGCGATAATCCCTCTGAAAAAAAAATGGGATAGGTAAATATATACATAAATACATAAATTAATGAATGGTAGTGATTCGGTCGCTTAAAGCCATGGCTGTTTGTGGCCCGTCTGCCATGCGCTAGCGCCTGCCGCGTCTGGCCCACCGAACGCACAGTCACTACGCTTTACAGCGACTTCTGCGAAGCGCTTCGACCAGACGATAAGACACCGTGCGTATCAAAGGCGAGGATTTTATTGCGATCAAAATTAATGCGTCCAAATAAAACCCGCAATAATAAAAATTGGTCATTTTCAACCCACAGCTGTTTGTGGGGGGGTGGGGATTGATGCTGTGCGCAATTGGCTGCCGCATTTTGCTCTCCCACAAATATATATATACAGTCATTTCACTTTACAGTATATTTCGTGAAGCGCTTTGAGACACAGTCGATAAGATGTGAAAAGCCGCTATATCGAATGCCAGGATTATTATTATTACAGAGTGAATTAATTGTATTTTTGTGCTACGCACTCTCCGTATGATTTGCCAACAGTCGAACACACGAGGAGAGAGTTTCCGTGGGTGTGAGTGTGAGTGTAGTAACTGACGTCTCAACTTCCCACATGACTCCCACCTGCCCTGAAACGCCTTTCCCCCCCATCAAATAAAACAGCGGCTAGTAATTTTATTATTAATCTAGACTGATCGCTATGCACAGGAAATGCAAACTAGCTCAGTGGCAAGTTTTAACCCCTCGCCCACTCCCTCACTTGCCAACCCCTCCTCCTCCCCACCTCCCCCTCGATCGCCAGGCAGATATATATATATATAGAGAGAGAGAGAGCAGCACACATTACATGTCTGCACATGGCTCTGTGGTTCCCTTGTTAGCAAATTACCAATTGCTATTTTTAAAAACCTCTTCCGTTCAATAACTTTCTTCCCACTTCATTCGACCCACAAACCAGCGGAAATGCCAGGAAAAAGAGACAAATTCTTCCGTTTCACCCTCGTTCCCCTTCGCTCCCTCTCCCTCTCCCTCCCCCCTTTCCCTCCCTCCTGCCCTTCCTTCCCCCCTCCCTCCCTCCCTCCCTCCCTCCCCCCCTCCCTCACTCCCCCCCTCCCTCCCTCCCTCTTGCCCTCTCTCGTCTCTCAAAGAGCGTCACGGAATACATTATAAAGTGAATCAATGTATAAGTCTTGTCGGCAAAAACGTGGCAGCCGATTGCGCAAAGCAGCGTCTGTCCCCACAAACAGCTGTGGATTGAAATGACCCAAATTTGTAATTTTAAAAAAAAGTGATTATTATTACTTATTACCGGATTATTAAAGCCGTTCACTAATCACTGGGTTCCTCCTTAACTAGAGGGTAAGTAGGTAAGTAGGTACCCGTCAGTGACCAGCCGGGGGATTAATAATTTATGGGGTAATAATTCTCTCCTGAATAATAATAGTAACAACAACAACAACAACAACAATTTACATTTATAGAGCGCCTTTCACGTCGGGAGGACGTCCCAAGGCGCTGAACAAGACGCGTGTGACTAATAATTTGTATATTAATAATAAGTAAGAATAATTTGAACTCTCAAACCCACAGCTGTTTGTGTGTGGAGGATGCTGCTGTGTGCAATTGACTGCTGTGTTTCACCCACACAATACACTTTAAAATGGATTATTATTTGTGTAAGGATATTATTCTGAAACCTTCTGTGTGGCAGTCTTGTAGATTTAAGCGTTTAGTGGGATGGTGGGGGCGGGGGGGCGAGGGTGGTGGAGCAGGGGGGGGGGGGTGTAATATTAATAAAGTGTTGCACACGTTGGTGAGCGGATGTGGGTTGAGAAGGAAGTTAGTTTGTGGTTAGATGTGAAACTCAGTTGGAGTTTGAGCTTTGTCTGAGAATAATCTCACAGCTTTGATATCGAGACAGAGAGAGACAAAGACAGAGAGAGAGAGAGACAGAGAGCTTATAGAGGTGATCACACATGATATTGAAATGATATTAAGAAACTTCAAAAAAGTTATTTTATTCTGAAAAAGCTTCTTTCAGAACAAAAATAACAATAATAATAATAGTACTGTAATAATAACTCCTTCAAAGCAATCCATAATGTCCTGTAGCTCAGTGGTTAGAGCATTCGCCTTACAAGCGTGAGACCTTTGTTCGAATCCAGACAGGTCAGGGTACGTTTCCCTACTCCACACACACATACCACACACACACGCGCACGCACCCCTAACAATAGTGCCTCAAAAAACAAAATAATAAAATAAATTGTTCATTTCAATCCATGGCTGTGTGTGGGGGGGACGCGGCTGTGCGCAATTGGCTGCTGCGTTTCGCTCTCACACAAATATATACATACAGTCAATTCACTTGACAGTATAATCCGTGAAGCACTTTGAGACACAGTCTAGAAGACGTGAAAAGCCGCTGAATCAAATGCCAGGATTATTATTATTAGTGTATTAGTATTATTATAATAATAATAATACTAATTAAGTGGAGCTCCTGTGGCTCAGTGGTTAGAGCACTTGTCTTGCAAGCTGGGGAGACCTGTGTTCGAATCCAGGCAGGTCAGGGTGAAACCTTGGGAAAGTTTCCTTACTCCACACGCCTAATAATAATCCCTCCCAAAAAAAAACACAATAATAAAATTGGTCATTTCAACCCACGATTGTGTGTGGGACACTGCTGTGCGCAATTGGCTGCCGCAATTCGCCCACAAATATATACAGTCAATTCACTTTACAGTCTATTCTGTGAAGCGCTTTGGGACGTCGATAAGATGTGAAAAGCGCTGTATCAAATGCAAGGATTATTATTATTATTCTTATAAATTACAGAAATTTGTCTCCTCCATCCACCACTGTTTGTTGGGGACGCTGCTGTGTACAATTGTCTCACCCACAAAACACAAAGTCACTCAATTTTTACGGTGTGCAGTATTGTGTGAAGCGCTTGTGTGTCAGACTGGCTCATTGGCTCTCTCACCTCCGAGACAGAAGTTTGTGGGTTCAATTCCCCCCACCCCCCACACACGCCCGTCTCCCTCACCCCCCCCGTCCCCCGCACACACACACACACACACACATCAGGATGTACGCTCACACACTCTAAACTGAGGCTCCAATGTTTAGAGAGGTGTGTTATTAACCCCCTGATTATTACACCTCGGAAAGCGATCCGCCAATCAAATACCAATTGGGTTGTTACTGCTCAGTAAATGGAGGCTTGTGTGTGTGTGTGTGTGTGTGCGCGTGTGTGTGTGTGTTTGGAGTAAGGAAACTTGCCTGAGGTTTCGTCCCAGCGCTCCCGGGAATCGAACCCGGGTCCTCTCTGGCTTGCGAGGCGAGCGCTCTAACCACTGAGCTACGGGGAACTCCTCTTTCAATCGGCTCTCATTTTATTGTGTGATTTTACAGCATCGTCTCTGAGCTTCACACTCTCTCTCTCTCTCTCTCACACACACACATACACACACACACACAACACTAGAGCGCTAATTAAAATGACATTTTATCCATTTACTTTGTCTTGAAAAGCAAAGGGCTGCGTTTTTCCTTACAGCCTTTCGCTTTGTCCCTCGTCCCAACAAAATCCCACCAACAACAATATGTCTGATTGATGCAACCTCTCTCTCATCGGTCTCCTCTGTCACATTCACCCCTTCAAGGGGAAAGTCAACACTCAACATCCAACAAAACTCATAATAATCTGCCCCTAACCCCCAGCCCCTTCTCTTCCTTCCTCTGTCATCATCATCATCATCATGGAGTTCCCTGTAGCTCAGTGGGTGGTTAGAGCTCTCACTCGCCCCGCAAGCGAGAGAACCTGGGTTCGATTCCCAGCAGGTCAGATCAAGGGAGAAACCTTGGGCAAGTTTCCTTACTCCACACATGCACACACACTCACACACTCACACACTCACACACACACACACACAGAATCACACGGACACTCACACAGACCTGATAATAACAATCCCTCAAAAAATAATCCAAATAATTTCCCTGCCCAGTAACTGTCTGACTCTTATCAGTATCGGTGGCTTTTAATTTTTAAACTGGTTTTCATGAAAGATTAAAGCGCTCGAATGGAACCTGCGGGAAATCCTGCCGTGAAACACACACCTTCAGGCTGACAGAGACAGAGAGAGAGAGACAGAGAGAGAGATAGAGATAGAGATAGAGATAGCCAGTGACTTTATTTTCCTCAGTCCAGGTTCAAGACACTTGACTTCCCTCCCAAATGGCGCTCGTACTGTAGTTAGATAGAGCCTGCGAGGGGAGAGGACACAGGTTCGTTCCCGGGCCTGGTCAGTGTTAAACCTTAAGTCAATTTCCTTACTACACACACATACATACACACATATATACATGCACGCCTTTGTTTACTTAGCTGTAAGTACGGACTCGCTAGTTAGTCGATTTGGCGGATCGCTTTCCAGGTTAATAATCCCTCTATAATAATAATAATAAAAAACGTTTTCAAAAGTGTTCACTCAATCCGCGGCTGTGTGCGCGGACATCGTTCCCGCCCGCGAAACCACACAGTCACTGCCGCGCTCTACAGCCCGTTTCCCGACAGGCGCTTTTTGTGGCGTCTCAGCGGGCGGGCGGGAGGGAGGGGTAAAAACGCTTGGATTATTAACGCGGCGTTACTCGCCGGCTTGCTTGAGTGACTGACAGACTGACGGACTGACGGACGCAGGTTGAAGGGGTGGGAAGGCTGGCAGATCCCAAAAATAATTTGCGAAAGAATTTTTTTTGTTCGCAAACAATTTTAAAAATGCAATTGAAATGCAAACGAGGTGTTATCCTCGCATTCGTGTGTGTTGTGTTGTGTGTGTTTACGCGGTGTTTGTGTGTGTGTGTGTGTGTTGCTATGCTACCTGTCCAAAGACACAGATACCATTGACAGTCTTGACATGCGGAAGGAGGGTGTGGGGGGTGTGTGGAGAGAGAGAGAGAGAGGGTGTGAGACGTGTTTAAGAAGGTGGGGCCCCATTTTTATTGAGGGAGGGACGTGTTTAAGAGACGTTGCAGTTTGTTGATGATCTA
>CM068777.1:1101343-1107564 GCA_035084275.1 Hydrolagus colliei
TGGGGGAGAGGGAGGGGGAGACGAGAGAGAGGGGAGAGGGAGACGAGAGGGGGAGTGGAGGGGGGGGGGATGTGTGTCTGCATCGTTTCCACCCCCACCCCACCCACCACCGCTTTGAGACGTCGCTAAGATGTGGAAAACGCTATATATAAATGTGAGGATTATTATTGTTAGATTTGCTCTATTCCTCCTCCTTTCCACACTTGGAGACGTCCGTGTGCGGTGGTGGTGGTTGTTGTTGCTGTTTTGCCAGGTCTGTCTGTCTGTCTGTCTGTCTGTCTGTCTGTCTGTCTGTCTGTCTGTCTGTCTGTCTGTCTGTCTGTCTGTCTGTCTGTCTGTCTGTCTGTCTGTCTGTCTGTCTGACTGACTGACTGACACACACACACACACATGCGCGAAATCCGTCATTGTTGCTTAAGAGTCCAGAGTGTGTGTTGAGGTAACTCCTGCAGTCTAACCAGCTAAACACACACATTGCCTGGCAAAGCTAGGGCCATCCTCTCTACCCATCAGTTAGTTAGTTAGTTAGTTAGTCAGTCAGCTAGCTAGGTACTTAGGTGGTTTGGTAGTTGGTTAGTCAGTTAGTTAGTGCTTTGGCTGCAGGGTTAACAGTAGCTGTAGTGACTGGGCTGCTCTCCTGTCAATCAGCTGGGAGGGAGCTGCGCTGTCAGCTCCAGTAGGAGCTCAGGGTAGACAGTAGAGAGATGGACAGAGAGAGAGAGAGAGAGAGCTGGGTTAGCTCACAGAGAGAGCCCCTGCTAACTCTCTCCCCCTCCCTCCCTCCCAAAATGCCTGTCCCCAATATCTCTGGTGCATTCCCCTGATTGTGTTTAAACGCTGGAATATAAAAGGGAGAGAGAGACTCGTGACCGGGCAGGGACGTGCGTTGTTAACGCTGACACCTTAGAGTCTTTTGTCATCTCTCGGCCACAGCCGAGTCAGCAAATAAGAGCTGTCGGCAAGTCACAGCAGTGCTGGGCTGGGCTGGTTGATCAGCCCTTGTGTGTGTGTGTGTGTGTGTGTGTGTGAGGTTTTAATTCTGCACTATAATAATATTGGAACTCCCTGTATCTCAGTGGTTAGAGTCACTCTATAAGTGTGAGAGAGACCTGTGTTTTGAATCTAAGCAGGTCAGGGCGAAACCTTGGACAAGTTTTCTTACTCCATGCATACACACACGTACCACACACACACAGCACACATACATACACACACACAGCACACATACATACACACACACATATATACACATGCCTAATAATATTCCGTCCAAAAAAAACCCACAATAATAAAAATGGTCATTTTCAACCCACGATTGTTTGTGGGGGTGGTGGGGGGAGGGGGTGGGGGGGACGCTGCAGTGCGCAATTAGCTGCCGCGTTTCGCCCACAAATATATATACAGTCAATTCACTTTACATCATATTCCGTGAAGCGCTTTGAGACACAGTCTAGAAGACGTGACAAGGCACTGTATCGAAACGCCAGGATTATTATTATTATTGGTAACTGGAAGATATTGGTAATGGATATTTATCACCTCTGCCTCTCTCTCTCTCTCCCCCCTCTCTCGCTCTCTCCCTCCCCCCTCTCTCTCTCTCTCCCTCTCTCTCTCTCTCCCTCCCCGCTCCAGGCCTGAGCCGGGTTCCCCAGGTTGGATGAACGGAAGCCCATCCGCAGAAGATTCCAGGTCAGAATCTCCCCCTGACCCCGAGCCAGGGGTTGGAGGGTGGGGGAGGGGGAGTGCAGGGAGGGGAGGGCGGGAGGGGGAGTGCGGGGAGGGGAGTGCGGGGAGGGGGAGTGCGGGGAGTGGGAGTGCGGGGAGTGGGAGTGCGGGGAGGGGGAGTGCGGGAGGGGAGTGCGGGGAGGGGAGTGCGGGAGGGGGAGTGCGGGGAGGGGGGAGGAGATGGGCAATGAAGAATGGCGATGGGCAGTGGAAGAATAGGGTCTTCGGGTGAGACATTGGAAGGTGGGAGGGAGGGAGGTGGGGGGGGGGAGTGGGGAGTGGGGAGGGAGGGAGGGAGGGAGGTGGGGGGGGAGTGTGGAGGGAGGGAGGGAGGGAGGAGGGAGTGTTTGGGGGGGGTACTGACTGGGTAGTTGGGGCGCCGTGGAGGGGAGGAGGTTGGGGAGGGAGGTGGGGGTGGTGGGGTAGAGGTGATAGGAAGCCAGAGTGACGGTGGTCCTGTGTGTGCGTTGCTGTGTAGAGCTCAGTGTTCACCAGGAGAGAAGAGACCAGAACCTGATGGACCTCCTCCTCCTCCACCTACTCACTGGGAACTAACAGCAGCACTGGGTCCCTCAGCCCCCGCCCCAGCAGCCCAGTGTCTGCCCGGCTCAGATCCGCAGTGTGTCTCCTGTGTACAGTAACATGTAAGTCACTCCTTCACCTCCCTCCCTCCCTCACTCGCAAACCAACGCGTTCACTCCGTCCCTCACTCACTTGTGAACAAACTCACTCATGAACGAATGCAACTCACGAACGAACCAATGCACGCACGACGCTCGCCCACTCGCCCACTCGCCCACTCGCCACTCGCCCACTCACTCACTCACTCACTCACTCACTCACTCACTCACTCACTCACTCACTCACTCACTCACTCACTCACTCACTCACTCACTCACTCACTCACTCACTCACTCACTCACTCACTCACTCACTCATTCACTCACTCACGCACTACACTCACTCACTCACGCACTCACGTGAAAGGCGCTGTGTCAATATAATGTGCGGGTCTTGTAGTTCAGGGGTTAAGCAATAGGACCCGGTTTCGCCCACAAATATAAATAAAGTCAATTCACTTTACAGTATATTCTGCGAAGCGCTTTGAGACACGGTCTAGGAAGATGTGATAATGCGCTGAGTCACAGGCAAGGCATTGTTATTCATGTGTTGTTGTTGTTGTATTTCAGGTACAGCGCCCCCACCTGGGGGCAGAGGGTAATGAGCGACGATCAGCTCTATGTGCAACACTGGGGGGTGAAAGTCATGGTGAGAAAGGGGGTCTTCCTGGGCTGGTTACATCTCTCCCACAGTGTCTCTCTCTCTCTCTCTCTCACACACTTACTCTCTCACCTCTCGTCTCTCCCCCTCTCCATTCTGTCATTCTCTCTCTCTGTCTAATAATCGCTCAGAAAATAATACACAGTAATAATTTGGTCACTCAACCCACGACTGTTTGTGTGTGTGGGTGCGGGGTGGGGGGGGGGGAGAGGGGGGATGGACGCTGCTGTGCGCAATTGGCTGCTGCGTTTCGCTCGCCCACAAATATATACAGTCAATTCACTTGATAGTATATTCTGTGAAGCGCTTTGCGACACAGTCTAGAAGATGTGATAATGCGCTCTCTCGCTCTCATTCACTCTCTCTCCGTCTCTCTCTCTCTCTTTCGCTCCATCTACTATTCTCTCTCTGTCGCCGTCCCACACTCTCAATAATTCACTCTCTCTCTGTGTCTCTCTCTGTGTGTCTCTCTCACTCTCTCTGTGTGTCTCTCTCTCTGTCTCTCTGTCACAGCCTGACCCCCCCTCATGCCGCAGTCAGTCTCCGGTGTACAGCTCAGTCGTTGCCTCCAGAGCCTACCGCTCGGAGACCTACAGCCTCAGCTCCCCCCCGCCCTCCCCAGGACTAAACTCTCTCCTCCCCGCCACACCACTAGGCGGTAAGTGTTTGTCTGTGTGTGTGTGTCTGTGCGTCACTATATGTGTGTGTGACAGTCTGTGTGTTTTTGTGTGTGTGTGTCTGTGTGAGTCTCCTCGCTCTACAGAAAGCGCTAGAGAAAGATCAGAGCGGTGAGAAACATATGTACACTCACACACTCGTTCACTCGCTCACACACTTGCTCACACTATGTTTGTGTCTCTGTGTGGAGCACTGAATGTGTGTGTCTCTGTGTGAGTCTGTGTGCTTGTGTGTGCGTGACTGTGTGCGTGATAAGGCACTATAACAAATGCAAGCGTCATTAATATCTTATTATTAATGTATAATATTAATCGCCCACAATATATATATACGCAGTCAATTCACTTTACAGTGTATTCCGTGAAGCGCTTAGAGACGTCGATAAGATGTGAAAAGCCTCTATATCAAACGCCAGGATTATTATTAGAGTATTATTATATTATGATGTTGTTATTTGAGTGTTTGTATTATTGTTTGTGCTGCCCAGACTCTCGGACTCTCAGTCTCTGGGCCGGGTGGACA
Organism: Hydrolagus colliei; assembly: GCA_035084275.1. NCBI lineage: Eukaryota > Metazoa > Chordata > Chondrichthyes > Chimaeriformes > Chimaeridae > Hydrolagus > Hydrolagus colliei. The sequence goes on from CM068777.1 coordinate 1,105,550, forward strand.
AGGATTCCGAGGTTTACAAAATGATTCAAGAAAATAGGGAACTGAGATTGAACCCAAGGCAATCCAATCGCTTCCTCGCTCTCCAGAAATCCCTGGAGAAAGATGAGAGCGGTGAGAGACATATATATAAACTCGCACACTCACTCACACTCGCTTGGCATGCCTACACATTCAAACACACACTTACTGGCACACACACACTCACACGCACGCTCACACATGCACTCACTCATGCACTCGCTCGCATGCACGCACCCACTCCGCACGCACTCACACACACACGCACACACCCACGCACTCACACGCACTCACACGCACGCACAGTACCACTCACTCAGTCACGTACTCACTCACTCCCCCCCTCTGTTGGTGAATCATCAGTACTGCAGCTCAGTGTGAGAGTATGTGTGCGAGTGTGTGTCAGTGAGTGTGTGAGTGTATGTGAGAGCGTGTGTGAGAGTATGTGTGTGTCAGTGAGTGTGTGTGTCAGTGAGTGTGTGTGTCAGTGTGTGTGTGTGTGCGAGAGAGAGTGTGTGTGTGTGTCGTGTTATTATCACATGTAAGGATTACTGACTTGACTATTGACTGATTCCCGTTCCCAGCGGCGGCCGCTGAGTTTCCTGGCTGTTTCTCCCCGTCCCCGACATCTGTCCCCGGTCACCCAGATACCGGGTGTGTGAGCAGTGTGAGACAACCATCGTGTAAGTGACGGGATAGTGAGCAGCCTGGGTGGGGGGATGTGTGTGTGTCTCTCTGTCTGTGTCTCTGTCTGTGTCCTCCCGACATGAAAGGCGCTGTATGAAGATTTGGTATTGTGCTGTGTGTGCGTCTGTGTGTGTGTGTGTTTGTCTGCCTGTCTATGTGTGTGAGTCTGTGTGCGTGAGTGTGTTCGAGACAGTGTGGATAGCGTAGGCGGAGGGAAGTGTGATGTGTGTGAGTGAGTGATGCATGGAGCAAGGCAGTGTGTGTGTGTGGGTGCGTGTGTGTGTGGGTTGAGGAAGGGGGGGGGGTGGACATACGTGAAGAGATGTGACAGCCTGTTAACCCTGTGTGTGTGTGTTCAGGACGGAGGCGGTGAGGATCACTGAGGGGAGGTACAGACACCCCGGCTGCTATGTTTGCCTGGACTGTGGGCTGAACCTCAAGATGAGAGGCCATTTCTGGGTTGAAGACCAGCTGTTCTGTGAGAAACACGCCCGGGAGAGAGGAAGGACATCAGGAGCCATCTCCTAACATCCCCTTCCCTCCCCCCCTCCCTCCCCCCAAACCCCCTCCCTCCCCCAACCCAACTGAACCAACTGAATCCTCCCTCCCCTCAACCCCCTCCCTCTCCCCAACCCCTCCCTCCCCCCAACCCAACCTCGCTCTCTCCACCCCCTCCCAGAGCCTCCCTCTCTCACCCCCCACAAAACCCTCACGGATGCACAGTGTAGAAGGAGCTTTACTGTGTCTCTAACACTGACCTGGGAGTGTGGACGCACGGTGCAGAGGGAGCTTTGCTGTGACTCTAACCCTGACCTGGGAGTGTGGACGGACAGACGCACAGTGTAGAGGGAGCTTTACTGTGTCCCTAACCCTCTCCCTCTCCCCCCCCCCCACCCTGTCCGTCCACTGCGGAGTGAAGTGAGGTGCAAAGTGTCGAGTTATATTTTTCTCAGATTTAACTATTGGAGCGAGAAATCTGGAAACCCAGAGAGAGAGAGAAACAAAGATTGCCTGTAATATAGAGATGATTTATTAAAATCTATATGATCTGGATATGATTTACTGAACTCTCTCCTGCTTTCGTCCGTCTCTCTCTCTCTCTCTGAGAGAATTTCAACCAGAGAGAAAATCATCATTATTATTATAGTAAGTAAAATAATAAATAATACAGTAATAATCCTTGCACTGGATACAGAGCACGTCCAAAGCGCTTCACAGACCGGCTGTCAAGTGAATTGACTGCGTTTATTTACGGGAAATCAATAATAATAATTATGCATCTTTGTTCGACACTTTCGATGTGTTTCACA
>CM068777.1:1107764-1175390 GCA_035084275.1 Hydrolagus colliei
TCTCCACCCCTCCCCATCTATCTCCCCTTCTCCCCCCCACCTCCCTCTCCCCCATCTCCCCCCCATCTCTCCCCCACCTCCCCCCATCTCTCCCCCACCTCCCCCCATCTCTCCCCTCCCTCCCCCCACCGTCTCTCCCCCCCATCTCCCCCCCCGCCACTCTCTCCGCAGGGTCCTGGCAGTCGGACTGATTACCCCATTGTTTATCTGTTTGATAAATCTCTGACCAGCTACGTGGGCCCAGGCACCATCCGCAACGCCCCACCTGCCGTCAGCTTCATCCGTACGTAAGACCCCCACCCCCGCCCACTCCCTCCCCCAAGCCTGAGCCTGAGGGGAGAGGGGGAGAGAGGAGGGAGTGAGAGAGTGGTGTGTGGAGGAGAGCAAGAGGGAAGGGGGAGAGAGGGTAGAGAGAGGAAGGAGGGGAGGGGGAGATTAAGGGGAGTTGGGGGAAGACAGAGAGGGGAGTAAGAGATTGGTGTGAGGAGGAGAGGAGAAGTGGGGGAGACAGAGAGGGAGCCAGGGAGGAGGAGAATGAGAGAGGAAGGGAGAGAGGGGAGTCAGGAGGAGAGCAGGAGAGGAGGGAGGGAGGGGGCAGAGAGAAGAAACGAGGGAGGGAGAGAGCAAGAAGGGAGGGGGAGGGTGAGTGAGTAAGAAGGGAAGGGTAGCAAGACAGAAGAGAAGGGGAGAGAGAAAGGAACAGAGAGATGGGGGAGAGGGGAGATGAGGGAGAGAGAGGAGACGGAGGGGAGAGAGAGAGAAGAGGAGGGGGGAGAGTGTGGGGGAGAGAGATAGACAGAGGTGGGGAGTGGGAGATCAAGGGAAGAGCGCGGAGGGGGAGAGCGGGAGAAGGGAAGGGGAGAAAGAGAGGGATAGATAGTGGGATGGAGTGTGGCAAGAGACAGAGCTACTAGGGGAGTTGTCCCCCCCCCTCTCTCTCTGTCCTACTCTCTCCCTCCTCCTCTCCCTCTCTCCCCCTCCCTCCCTCTCCCTCTAACTCTCTCTCTCCCTCCCTCCCTCCCTCTCTCACTCTCTCCCTCTCTCTCCCTCCCTCTCTCTCGTTACGTACAGTTCAGGAGCCGAAGAAAGTCCTGTCGTACCTGCTGCTGCGGAGAGCCTGGGGGCAGAGCTGGCATTTCATCCGCTGCCTGAAGGAGGACTGTACTCGCTTCCAGCAGGGGCAGAGAGCAGCTATGTGGGTACTGGGGGGGGATGGGAGACATGGGGGGAATGGGGGACATGTGGGTGATTGGGGGGGATGTGGGTGGTAGGCAGGGACATGCAGGCAGGGTAGGCAGTGCCTACCTTATGAAAATAAATTCATAATTTAATGGTTTTAATGCAAACGATTTTTAGTAGAAACTAAACCCAAATTATCTAACTGCCATGTGATGTCCCTGCCTTAAAAGCCACAGAAAGGCAGCGAGACCCTGTGCCTGTGTTACCCATTGAGTTGAATGTGGTTCCGATGCTCGCTCGCGTTCCTTTCTCGGTGTCTCAGTAACGGGGTGAAATAGGCACAAGCCACCGCTGCCTTTGCTCTTTCTGTCCATTGCGATCAGATCACATTGAAATGCTATCTCCGCCTATGTGTACCTGCGGGGAAACATGACTGCGAAAAAGGCTGAGTCGGCTGCTGCCTTTGGGGCGTGTGGCTTTATAACTATGTCAGAAAGTGAGTGTGGACTGAGGGATGTACCTACCCTCCACATGTCACTGGTGTGAGGGGACATGGGGGTGACAGGGGACATAAGAACATAAGAATTAGGAGCAGGAGTAGGCCATTCAGCCCCTCGAGCCTGCTCCGCCATTCAACAAGACCATGGCTGATCTTCTCACCTAACTCTGATTACCTGCCCTATCCCCATATCCCCTAATCCCTCTATTTTTCAAAAATCTATCAGTCTCAGCCTTGAAAATGTTCAAGGACTGAGCATCTACAGCCTTCTGGGGTAGTGAATTCCATAAATTCACTACCCTCTGAGTGAAGAAATGTTTCCTCAACTTTCCTCAACTCTGTTCTAAAAGGCTGACCCTTAATTTTAAGACTGTGACCCCTGGTTATAGATTCTCCTACCAGGGGAAACAGTCCCTCAATGCCTACTTTATCCAGCCCTTCAAGATTCAACCTATCCTCATAGGTCAGTCCCCTCATCCAGGAACTAACCTAGTGAATCTACGCTGCAGATTCAAGTAGATTCAAAGGCAAGTATGTCCTTTTTTAAATAAGGAGACCAAACCTGCACACAATACTCTAGGTGCGGTCTCACCTGAGCCTTATACAGTTGCAGCAAGACTTACCTACTCTTGTACTCTATGGGGGTGACGGGGGACATGGGGGTGACGGGGGACATGGGGTTGATGGGGGACATGGGTTGGGTATCTGGAAGGGAGTGGGGGTGAGAGCCACAGAGACATTGAGAGCCACTGGTCAGCAAATTGCCCACTGTGTGTCCACCTGGGACCACCTGATAGGACCATACACACACATACTGACCAGCTATGTTCTCTCTCTCTGTCTCTTTCCCTCTCTTCCTCCTCTCCCTGTCTCCCCATCAATCTCCCTGTCTCTCCCCCTCTCTCCCCCCTCCCCCATCCCTGTCCCCCAACCTTTACCTCTCCCCCCCATCCCTCTCCCTCCCTTTCCCTCTCTCCCCATCCCTCTCCCTGTCTCTCCCCCCATCCCTCTCCCTGTCTCTCCCATCCTTCTCCCCCAACCTCTCTCCCGCTTCCCCCGACTCCCTCTCCCCCAACCTATCTCCCTCTCCTCCCATCCCTCCCTCTCCCTCTCTTTCACCCCATCCTTCCCTCTCCCTCCCCTCTCCCCTCGCTCCTTCCCCTCTCCCCCATCCCTCCTTCCCCACTCTCTCCTACTACCCTCTCTCTCCCTCTCCTGATGTCAGGCTCAGTCTCCTGCGCTACAATGGGACCCTGTCTAAGCTGAAGAACAGTATGGTCTCCATGTCCCAGCAGCTCAAAGCCAAGCTCGACTTCTTCAGGTTCAGTATCCAGATCGACCTGGACAAGTACAGCGAGCAGATGTCATTCGGCATCAGTGAGTCCTGCCCTGGGGGTTGGGGGGTTGGGTGGCGAGGGGTGGAGGGGGGGCGGGAGAGGGGGGGGTGGCGGGTGGGGTGGGGAGACAGCAACAACACTGCAGCCCTCACACAGGCTCCACAGCACTTGACAATGGCAGAGAGCGACACTGAGCCAGGGGGGATGGGGGAGGTCAAAGAGAAAGGTCTTCCTGTGTGTGTATGTGAGTGATAAGGAGCCAGAGGGGCCTGGCGAGGGCTGGAGTGATGGGGGGAGAGAGTTTAGTGTGTGATAGTGGAGTCTGGCGAGGGCGGGGATGATGGGAGCATCTTGAGGGTGGTAGAGCTGGGAGATGGGCATTTGAAAGGTCGAGTCGAGGAGCGATGAAGGGCTTGGAGGGTGGGGTGGGAGTAGGCGGGGGTTTGGGGAAGTGAGGGCGAGGGGGTGGGGGTGGGGAGTCTTGAGACGTGACACTGAATGAGGCTCTTTCATTTTTCAGCCTCTGAGAAGATGGTCGCGGCCTGGAATGAGATGTACCTGAAGGCAGATGGCTGTGGCCGAGTGAGTACAACAACAACAACAACAACATTACACTTGTATACAGCCTTTCATGTCAGGAAAGGCGCTGTCCCAAGGCACTGGACAGTCACTGCTTCAGGCGCGAGCTTAGGACGGTGGGGTGAGGGGGGAAGGAAGGGGGCAATTAGTAGTTGCCGATGGGTCCATCGAAGAGGAGAGTCTTGAGGCGAGACTTGAAGGAGGCCAAGGAGTGGGGGCGAGATGCAGGAACTACAGGATGGAGTTCCAGAAGTTGGGGGCAAAGTGGCTGAAAGTTCACCCTTCAGCTAATGAGGGGAGGGTGGGTCGGGGGGACGTGGAGCAGACCTGAGCCTGCTGAGCGGAGGAGGGGGCGGACAGGTTGGTAAGGGGATAGGAGGTCACGGATGTAGGATCGGTGGGCGAGGCTGTGGAGGGCATTGAATGTGAGGACCAGGATCTTGAATTGGATCCTCTGGATGATGGGGAGACAATGGAGTCGGGCGAGGATGGGGGAGATGGGGTCACGGAGTTTGGAACGTGAGAGGACAGAGGGCCACAGAGTTCTGGATTATCTGCAGCCTGTGGGGGGAGGGATTGGGGAGGCCGACCAGCAGGGTGTTTGCATAGTCGAGTCGGGATGTAATGAAGGCGTTGGGATGAGGGTTTCAGCGGCTTTAGGGGTGGGGTAGTGGCGGAGTTGGGCAAGTACCCACCTGGGTGAGGGTGGGAGTGGTGAGGGCCAAGGAGGTGGGGGTGAGGGTGTGGGGAGCTCACAGCTAACACACTCTCTTGTACATGTTTCTCACTCTCCCCCCACCTCAACTCATTCTCTCTTCCACCACCTCCTCCCCATCTCCACTCCCCAATCCCCCACTCTCTTCCCCCTCCTCCATCTCCTCTGTCTTCCGACCCCTTCCTCTCTCTCCCTCCTCCCCTCCCCCCTCTCTCCCCACCCAGAGGAGCGATGCTCTGCGGTTGGATGAACAGACGATGTTGCTGCAGACAGACATTGTGGAGTTACAGAGAAACCCCCGGCACGGTGACAGTCTGGAGACACTGTGAGCCCCGGGGGTGGGGGGAGGGGAGAGGGTGCTGTGAGTGATCTGGGGGGGGGGGGGGGGTAGGGGTGTGAGGGGTAGAGATGTGAGAGGGTAGGGTGTGAGGAGGTGGGGGGGGGGGGGTATATGTGAGTGTGAAGGGGCAGAGGTGGGTGAGGGGGTAGTGGGTGAGGGGGTAGGCTGTGAGGGGGCAGGGGGGTGAGGGGGTAGGGTGGGATGTATGTGGGTGTGAGGGGGGTTACTGAGCTCACTGTGTTGTTGGCAGAGAGGAGGCCGCCATGGATCTGTACAGGAAACTACGAGAGAAACCCAGAGGTAAACAGGCCCCCTCACCCTCACCCCCCCCAGCCTCACCCCCCCCGCCTCACCCTCACCCCCCCTGCCTCACCCTCACCCCCCCTACCTCACCCTCACCCTAACCCCCCCGCCTCACCCTCACTCCCCCCCGCCTCACCCTCACCCCCCCTACCTCACCCTCACCCTAACCCCCCCACCTCACCCTCACCCCCCCCCCCGCCTCACCCTCACCCCCCCCCCGCCTCACCCTCACCCCCCCCGCCTCACCCTCACCCCCCCTGCCTCACCCTCACTCCCCCAGCCTCACCCTCACCCCCCCAGCCTCACCCTCACCCCCCCAGCCTCACCCTCACCCCCCTACCTCACCCTCACTCCCCCACCCCCCCCGCCTCACCCTCACCCCCCCCCGCCTCACCCTCACTCCCCCACCCCCCCGCCTCACCCTCACCCTCACCCCCCCCCACCTCACCCTCACCCCCCTCACCTCACCCTCACTCCCCCACCTCACCCTCACCCTCACCCTGACCCCCCCCATCCACACCCTCACACCCCAGCCTCACCTTCACCCCCAGCCTGCCCTCTCCATCAGCCACTCCACTCCCCAGCAATCTCTCTGACCTGGGAGTGTGGACGCACAGTGTAGAGGGAGCTTTACTGTGTCTCTAACCCTGTGTGTGTGTAGAGCAACGTACTGGTGGTGACAGTCAGGAGATGGTGAAAATAATTCTACAGACTCTGCAGATCTTCGACAAGAAAGTGAAAGATATCTATGAGCACCTCAGGTAAGTGCCACAGTCACTGGCCACATCATTCCCCACTCCTGTGGTTAGAGCAATGGCGCTGGACAGTCATTGTTTGTGGGGGACGCTGCTGTGCGCAAATAGCTGCTGCGTTTCGCCCACAAAATATACAGTCAATTCACTTTGCAGTATATTCTGTGAAGCGCTTTGAGACAGTGTAGAAGACATGAAAAGGCGCTGTGTCAGATGCAGGGATCGGTATTATTATTATTAAGTGTGTTGAGACGTCTCGAAGACGTGATAAGTGGCTGTACGAAACGCAAGGATTCATTATGGTCATTATTATTATATACTGTATCCCTGAGATATTATGTCCTTACAGAAATCCTATCTCCTTTGCTCTTGGGAGAATGAAGACTTTCTGCTTCCACCGTCCGTCCCTCGTCCACCGTCTCCCTCGGTCGCCTGTTCGTTAGAGTTACCGTTCGCTCCCCCTTCACTCTCACGCCTCTGTGTGTGTCCTCTGTTACTGATTACTGTTCAGTTCAACATAAAGCAGCTTAACCCGTCTACCTTATCAAGTCCCTTTAGCGTCTTGAAGACCATATCATATCAAACAATAACGTCAACAACTTTGATTTATATAGCGCCCTCCCTCACTCCACGCCGGACGGTGTCTCAGAGCGCTTCACAATAACAGATCCAGGGACTGAGCCAGTGGGGGGAGGGGGAGAAAGGTGACCAAAGGCGCGGTCGAAGAAAAAAGTCTTTAGCTGTGACCTGAAACTGGGAAGAGAGGATGCGAGGCAAAGGGAGTGAGGGAGGGAGTTCCAGAGCCTCGAGGGGTGGTGGCTGAAGGAACGGCCGCTGAGGGTGGAGCGGAGGATTCGGGTGGGACATGGAGGAGGCCAGACTCGGTGGAGCGAAGACAACGGGAGCTAGTTTGGGGGGAGAGGAGGTCGGAGAGGTAGGGAGGGGGGTGCAGGGGAGTGGAGAGATTTGAAAACAAGGGTGAGGATCTTGAAATCATGTCATATATTGGACCTCAACCTTCCCTTCCCCGGTGCAGACATGCCCAGTTTATCTAATCATTCCTACTCGGGCCCACGCATAGTCTGCCGTGCGTCAGAAGTGATGGGCGGCCGGGTGAGGCCCCTACGTACACACTGCGTTCTGCCGAGACACAGTGCGCTCACTGTGTGGAACCTTATCAAAGCAATGACTCGAGTACTTTCCGTTAATCTGCCCTGCGATCGAGGTTGCCCCCCCACACACAGAGTCAAACACAGAGGCTTGGTTTTGGTCAGGACATTGTGAGAAACCGTCTTTGTCCATGAAAGAACACTGGGCGGCCCTGCAAAGGGGTTAAAAAATCCCAAATGGCCAGCTGGAGACTTATCTTTGGGAGGAAGTGAGTAGGATCTCTAGTCGCCGGTCCCTGAGCCAGGCTGAGGTCCACAGTGTATCCAGGGCTCTCCCTCCCTCTCTCACAGCCCCAGCCCTGACTCATCAGCAGTATCTAGAAGGGCAGCTCAGTCACTGAGGGGGGCAGCGCAGGGAGTCATCTCACTCAGCTCCTTGTTAACCCTTAAGCAAAAGCTCTAATGAGTAGAATGGTCCTATCTAGACCAGCTTGCCAGAGAATGCCAACCCTGGATTGTTTGTCTCGATTGTGGGCTCAAAACTCCCAACGAGGGGGCTTATACCCACAACCGACTGAGCCACAGAGTCTATCCAACTGCCATCTGTACACAATGCGTAACTGCAGTGACTGTCCAGTGCCTTGGGACGTCCTTCTGACATCAAAAGCGCTATACAAGTGTGATTTTGCTGTTGTACTCGCTTTTAAATGTGGAGCTTAGTTGGACCATTCCCTTGCAAGCCAGTGGACTGGGTTAAGGCATCCCAGAGAGCTTGATAGTGACTGAGCCTGAGACTTGGCTGGAGGGAGGGGGTGGGGGGAGGTGACCGTAGGCACTGTCGAAGAGGGAGGTCTTCAGGCGCGACCTGATGATGGGCGGAGAGATTAGAGGGAGAGAGTTCCAGTTCTTTCGGGATAAACAAATGAAACATTTATATATTAGAGAAAGAGATGTACTTTAGACTGAGGCAGGTGAGGGTATGGAACAGTTCTGAGGTGTGTAAGTGTGTGTGCTTGCCCCCCTCTCCACCACCCCCACCCCAACCCTATACAGTAAGACGTTAGCCTGTAAACAGAAGGTGATCGATCTGTTGCCCCAACTGGAGAGGGTCTTACAGCTGATGGCGGAGGACGAGAGGTTGGTGGTTAAGCTGCAGGAAAAGCGACAGAAGGAGCTCTGGCATTTACTGAAGATCGCTTGTGTGAGTGACCGGGTTACTGGGGTGTGGGGGGGTGGGGCGGTTGGTGGTGGGAGGCCAGGTCTCAGGTGTGGAGACCTGAGACCTGTGGTTCAGTGGATAAGAGTGAGCAAGAGGACTCGGGTTCGATTCCCGGGCGGGTCAGATCAGGTCAGGTCCAAACCGTGAGGGAAGTTTCCTTACCGCACAAGCTTCTCCTCAGAAAATATTAATAATAAGTCGGTCACTTCAATCCACGGCTGTTTGTGGGACACTGCTGTGTGCAATTGGCTGCCACTATACAGTCCCTACACTTTACAATATACTCTGTGAAGCACTTTGAGGCGTCTTGAAGATGTGCTAAGTGGCCGCATTTTTTTTCCCCTTGAGAAATGTAAGGATTTTTTTAAAATATAGTTTTTTATTATGGAATGAATTGACGTAAAATGGGATGAGGAGGTAGAGCCACAAGTTTTAGTCCAGTCTTCAAATCTTCCCTTCGCTGGCTGGTTGGCTGGGCTGGGCTGTCAGGAAGGCGGATGAGTTGGGTGGCTCAGGCTGGTGTCAGAGGTGATGTCTTCCCTCCTTTATGAATTCTCCTCTTATTCCTATTCAGAGCAAGGTACGAGGCCCTGTGAGCGGTAGCCCAGAGAACGTCAGTGCCAGTCGGCTGTCAGCCTCCAGCCAGCCCGTGTCCCCAGCCCGAGTTGACCCAAGCATCCCCTTCTCCGAGAGGTTAAAACAGAAGTAAGTTACTCTCTACCTCCCTCTGCCCAGGACCTCTAATGTCTTGTCCACCAACCCTACTGTTGGTTCAATGAGTGACTTGATGCCCCCATCCCACCATCGGCTTGTGAGTGGGGGCTGGATTTGGGGCTATCCTTCCCCTGCGCTCAGGAACTCCATTCTTCAGTTTCTCAGGCTCATTTTCCCTCCCCCTGTCCTGTTACCCCCACCACCAACCCCCTCACCCCCCAGTCCGCTTGTTCAAAGCTTGTCTCAAGACTCGCCTCTTTAATAGTGCCTCCTACCATCTCTCCCCTTCCCACTCAGTGGTACTTTCAACCATCTCTTCACCCAACTCAATATTTTTTTTAAATTTGGTCACTCAATCCAAACTGTGCGCAATGGGGTGCTGGTTTTTCCCACAAAATACAGTTACTACACTTTACAGTATATTCTGTGAAGCAATTTGAGGCTTTGAGACGTGGAAATAATAATAATAATCCTTGTATTTGACATTGCGTGTCCTTTGTGTCCGTCTCTCTCTCTCTCCAGTGAGGATTCTCTGATGGTGATGATGATCGAAGAGAGTGTGAGCCACCAAAACCAGTTACAGAGTGTCCTACAGGATACTATCCAGGACAATGACTTGCTACAGGTACCACACGGCTTTCATTTGCCATTAAATTGTCATCTTGAATGTGACTACATCTCTGCGTCTCCTCTGTGCCTCACTGCTCTCAGCCCTGCCTGAGGTGTGGCCTCTTCTCACTACCCAACCCCCAGCTCGAGTCCAAATCCCTGACTGTCCAACGCCTTTTACCTGTGGACTTGATGGGCCGAATGGCCTCCTTTTGTGCCGTAAGACTCTATGATTCTATGAAAGGCGCTGAGTGAATATATTTTATCGTTCATAGAATCATAGAATCCTACGGCACAAAAGGAGTCCATTCGGCCCATCGAGTCTGTGCCGACTGTTTAAAAAGAGCAATTTAATCCCACTCCCTTGATTTCTCTCTCCCCATAACCTTGCAAACCGGTCCTCCCCAAATAAACGTCTACCTCTTGTTTAAAAGTTGTTATCGACTCGGCCTCCACCACCTTTTCAGGAAATGCATTCCAGATTCGAACAAATAGCTAGAACTCATTCTAGCTATTTCAGTACATCCGCATCTTAGACTGGGCACAGTTCGCCCACCAATGGCCTCGGCCTTGCCGCCAAAGGTTAGACAATTGTTTCTGGTGACATGTGTACCATTGCACGCCAGTTGCTGGATTGGATTGTGGCCAAACCATTGAAATGTCTACTGTCTGGCGTCACAGACGTGTTTTTGATTTTACTTCTCCATTTTTCCGCCCGCCCCCCCCCCCCCCGTGTCCTTGTCAGCAAACACCCAGATATAAATAGGCCGTTAGAGCGCTCGCCTTGCAAGTACCTGACTTTCAAATTGGTGGAGAGAAACTTTAGGCAAGTTTCGTTACTCCACACACACACACGCCTCTGTTTACCCAGCAGTATGTAGAAAGCTGTTTGTTAGTCGATTGGCAGATCCCTTTCAATCTCAATTTGGTTACTCAACGCATGACTGTGCACAATTGGCCAACGCTTTTCGACCCCCAAATCCACCCGTCAGTCCACATCACAACATATCTGTGAAGCGCTTTGAGATGTCTCTGGGCTGTGCAAGGGGCAATGCAAGGTGTCATTGTTGTCTCAACGATGTGATAAGGGACTAGATGAAATGCAAGGATGATGATTACTATTATATTTTCAAAATAGAGTCACTACCCTTAATAGCTCTTTGAGACTGTGGGTTAGTCAGCTTTATGAGGAACTGTGTGTGTGTGTGTGTGGTGTGTGTGTTTTTATATTTAAAAAAACTGTAATAGTTTTGTGTTTGCTGGAAGTGAAATCAGATTGAAACGCGTGTGATTTATGGACTCTTTGTTCTGTGTTCCAGACGCTGGATTGGAGTTGGCTTCCAACTCACTGAGGATGTATCTGGAGCCTTGCAGGCCCGTTTCCTTTCTACCCCCCACCCCCCCTCGCCCGCCACCGTTGGTGAACTCTCTCTAACCCTTTACCTCATTCCCTCTTGTCAGCCAGCCCGTGTCATGCTTTGATACCCGATCCAAGTGGGAGATTAACACCCCTATGAACTAGTGTGGGTGGGGTATCTGGCACCCTCCCTGATCCACACACTCTGACACACACACTTTCCAGCCGGGGATGACTGTAGAGCAATTGGTATTGACCTCCCAGCTGATTTTATTCCCTCCCCTCCACCTCTGCTGGTATACACAAAAACCAATTCCTTCCTAACCCAATGCCGTTGAGGCCAATTATCCACAAGACTGCTTGTATAGGCTAGGATAAGAGGACAGTCTCTGGTTGCTGTCATGCGTCTGCTCCCCAACCTCCGGCCCGCAGGCCACATCCGGCCCAGGTTGGGGTGGGGGGGGGTGGTGGGGGGAAATTATTTAATCCAGCCCTCCAACTATTTCTAATTTGGCTCATTATCCGACGAGCCAATCAGGAGACAATCACGAAACTGTCACTGGGTGGCTCCTGCTCCGCCCAGCGACGTGACTGACCAATCACGAAACTGTCACTGGGTGGCTCCTGCTCCACCTGATGACGTGACTGACCAATCAGGAGGTTGCCACTGGGTGGCTCCTGCTCCGCCCAGCGACGTGACTGACCAATCAGGAGACTGTCACTGGGTGGCTACTGCTCCACCCGGCAACATGACTGACTGACCAATCAGGAGACTGTCACTGGGTGGCCACTGCTCCACCCGGCAACATGACTGACTGACCAATCAGGAGACAGTCACTGTGGGCCACCACAAAGATATAATATGACTTGACCATTTCTCACTGTTGAGCGTCTACGGTCCCTCAACGGCCAAAGGGTTGGACCAACCCTGGCTCTGGACCATCCCAGACCTGGCAGTGATGGCTGGACATATGACTGGCTTTGGGTGGCCCTTGGTGAAAGAGTCTGGGGGGAGAGTGGAGGGAGGAGGAGTCCCCTAGATATTTATTTCCTCTAAACAATCCTTTGTGTCCCTCCTACTTCAATACCTCCCTCCACCTCCAACCTGCACCACCCTCCCCTCCCCATGCTCATAAAATGCACACAGAGGGGAGGAGAACCCCCTTACTTATTCCTGTCCATGGGAAGCTAAGCTGATCTGTTCTGATCCGGTCTGAGCCATTTGGTGCCTTTGTCCACGTGCCTGTTTCAGGGCTTCCTTGACATCTCATTATGGTGGAGGGGTGGGTGGGGGTGTGAGAGGGTGAGTTGGGTGGTGAGCGAGGATCATCATCGTGCCCGTGTCCTAACTGTGTGAGAAACTAATTGTTGCGCACGGGTTTTATGTTCTGAAAATTAAAATGGAATTTTAATTTACTTGAAGAGCAGAAGTCTGTAATTGTCCATCTGGCCACCCCAAAGCCCATTGCCGTTTATTTTCATTATTAATAATAATAATAATCCTTGCATTCAATACAGCACCTGATCATGTTTTCGAGGCGCCTCTAAGCGCCTCACAGGATATGCTGTAAAGTCCTGTAACAGTACATTTTCTAGGCGAAAAGCAGAAGCCAATGGTGCCCAGCAGCGTCCCACAGACAGCCGAGGAGCGAGTGAATCAATTTTATCTGATGGATTGATGGCCGGATCACCAAGAGACAGAAACTCCCTTTTCTTTTCAAACAGTGCCGTGGAATCTTTTAACGTTGGCCTGAACAAACTTTTGTTATAATCATTATAATAATAATACCACTCCCAGCTGCAGTCTGATTGATACAAGTTTTAACATCCCCCAAGAGATCGGTTCAGATGACGCACTGTTAACATTATTAAAGCAGTGCCTTTGGCTCATCCAGGATCCTCACACGGCCAACCATTCCCGCATCATACGATCGAGTTTCTTTTATTTAATGAGTCCGAGCATCTGGGCTTCACCCATTCTTCCTGGCAACCCGGTTTGACTCATTGATTACACTGCATTTTAGGCTAATCTCCTACTGGTAATTGTTATTGAAGAGAACATGACAGGCCAAAAAAAATCATCTAGGACACAGAGAGAGAGAGAGAGAGAGAAATTACCTACTCTTTTTAACATCTACCTGAACAAGACACACACGGGGTAATCTGAAACAAAAACAAAGGTTGCTGGGGAAACTCAGCAGGTCAAGCAGCATCCATGGAGAAAGGAAAAAGAGTCAACGTTTCGGGTCTACAACCCTTCGTCAGAACGCTTGACCTGCTGAATTTCCCCAGCAACATAAGAACATCAGAATTAGGAGGAGGAATAGGCCATCCAGCCCTTCGAGCCTACTCCGCCATTCAATAAGATCATGCTGATCTTCTCACCTAACTCTAATTACCCCATATCGCCTAATCCATCTATTTTTCAAAAATCTATCAGTCTCAGCCTTGAAAATGTTCAAGGACTGAGCATCTACAGCTTTCTGGGGTAGTGAATTCCATAAATTCACGGTAGTGAATTCCATAAATTCACTACCCTCTGAGTGAAGAAATGTTTCCTCAACTCTGTTCTAAAAGGCTGACCCTTCATTTTAAGACTGTGACCTCTAGTTATAGATTCTCCTACCAGGGGAAACAGTCCCTCAGTGCCTACTTTATCCAGACCTTTAAGAATCTTATATGTTTCAATAAGATCCCCCCTAATTCTTCTGTACTCTAGAGAATACAGCCCTAGTTTATTCAACCTATCCTCATAGGTCAGTCCCCTCATCCCAGGAACTAACCTAGTGAATCTACGCTGCAGATTCAAGTAGATTCAAAGGTAAGTATGTCCTTTATTAAGTAAGGAGACCAAACCTGCACACAATACTCTAGGTGCGGTCTCACCTGAGCCTTATACAGTTGCAGCAAGACTTCCCTACTCTTGTACTGTAAACCTTTTGAAATGAACGCTAACATTGAATTCCATCTGCGACCTACTTGCCCACTCCCCTAGCCTATCTATATCTTGTTGCAATCTTTTTGCATCATCCTCAGAGCTCACTGCTACCTAGTTTAGTGTCATCCGCGAATTTAGACACATTACATTCAATGTTCTCATCTAGATCATTGATGTAAATAGTAAATAGCTGAGGCCCAAGCACTGATTCTTGTGGCACTCCACTAGTTACATCCTGCCAATTCGAGAATGATCCGTTTATCGCTACTCTCTGCTTTCTACTCGATAGCCACTCTTCTATCCATGTTAATATTTTCCCATTAATCCCGTGGGCCTTAATCTTTTGTGCGGCACCTTGTCAAATGCCTTCCTAAAATCCAAATATACCACATCTACTGGTTCCCTCTTATCCAACTGCTGGATACATCCTCAAAAAATTCTAAAAGATTAATCAAGCATGACTTCCCTTTGTAAAGCCATGTTGACTCTGCCTAATCTTTTTATGGTCTTCAAGGTATCCCATAACTACATATTTTATTAAGGACTCAAGAATTTTCCCTAAACTGACGTCAGACTAACTGGTCTATAGTTTCCCATATTTTCTCTCCCACCCTTCTTATATAGTGGAGTTACGTTTGCAATCTTCCAAACAATGGGGACTTTTCCAGTATCCAGAGAATTTTGGAAGATTATAGACAAGCCATCCACTATCTCAGTAGCCACCTCCTTTAAAACTCTAGGATGCAGGCCATCCGGTCCAGGGGATTCATCGGTTTTAAGACCTGACAATTTACCTAGAACCATCTCTTTACTAATGTTAATCTCCCTAAATTGTTCGCTAACATTGTCTTCTTGGTTCCCCTCTATGTTTGGTATGTTTCCAGTGTCTTCTACGGTGAAGACTGTAGAAAAATACTTGTTTAATGTCTCTGCCATGTCTTTGTCCCCTATTATAATTCCTCCGGTCTCTGCCTGTAATGGACCCACATTCACCCTCACTAGCCTTTTCCTCTTTATATATGTGTAAAAACTCTTGCAGTCTGTTTTTATGTTCTTCGCTAGTTTGCACTCATAATCTATTTTCTCCCTTTTAATCCATTTTTTGGTCCTCCTCTGTTGTTCCCTAAAGTTCTCCCAATCCTCAGGTTTACTGCTCATTTTAGCTGTTTTATAGGCTTTTTCTTTTGACTTGATACTTTCCCTAACTGCTCTAGTTAGGCACGGCTGAACCACCTTTCCCATGGCATTCTTATTCCTCAAAGGAATACATGCTCGCTGGGAATTTTGCACTATCTCCTTGAATATTTCCACCTGCGCAACATTGCCAGGCTCCGCAACTATCTTAACCCCCGCGCTGCTGAAACACTCGTGCACGCATACATCACCTCACGGCTGGACTACGGAAACTTTCTCCTCGTCGGCCTCCCCAGTTCCTCCATTCACAGACTGCAGGTCATCCAAAACTCTGCAGCCCGTGTACTATCCCGCACCCGCCTCCGTGACCACATAACCCCCACCCTCGCCCGTTTCCACTGGCTCCCCATCCTCCAGAGGATCGAGTTCAAGATCCTCGTCCTCACCTACAAGGCCTTACACGGCCTTGCCCCGCCCTATTTAACCGATCTACTCTCCCCCTACACGCCCACCCAGACCCTTCGTTCAACAGGACTTGGCCTGCTCCAAGCCCCCCGCCCGAACTGCCCCACCATCGGAGGCCGGGCCTTCAGTTTCTCCGCTCCCACCCTCAGGAATGCCATCCCTCAATCCCTCTGTTTCATTTCTTCCCTTTCCTCTTTCAAGGCCGGTTTGAAGACTTTCCTCTTCGATCGTGCCTTTTGTTCCACCCCGAACTCTTCTACCTCCCCTTCGTGTTTCACCCCTTCCCAAACACTCCCCTCTCAGCTCGGGTCACACGCCTCCTGTGCAGCGCCTTGGGACGTCCTCCCGACGTGAAAGGCGCTCTATAAATGTAATTTGTTGTTGTTGTTGTTGTTGAATGTCTGCCATTGCTGGTCTACTGTCAAATCCTTAAGTCTAGTCTCCCAGTTTATTCTGGCTAAATCCTCTCTCATACCAGCAAAGTTGGTTCTATTTAAATTGAAGACTTGTTTTTGTTTCAAATTCCCAGCATTTGTAGTATTTTGTGTTTTGACACACGGGGGAAGGCCAAATTAATTTCTCACCCAAAGGATCCGCCCACAAATATACAGTCAATTCTCCTACTCTCCTTCCCCCTACCCTGACCCCTCCCCCCCCACAGCTCTGAACCTTACTGTTCAGCGCCTTGGGACGACTTCCAGACATGAAAGGTGCTCTATAAACGTAATTATTGATTGATTGATTGATGGAGTTTCTGACAATGGAGTGCTCTCTCCACATGGCACTGGGCTGGAGCTTTAGCCTAGAGTGCAAGACTCTGGAACTCTATCCTGAAGTCCCTCCACCTCACCCCCTCCCTGGCTTCCTTCAAGTCTCGCCTCAAGACTCCTCTGGACCCATCGGCAACTCCGCTCTCCCCCCACCGCCTGTCCTCAGAACCTCAGAAGCAGTAATCTGTCCAGCGCCTTGGGACATCCTCCTGATGTAAAAGGCGCTGTAGAAGTGTCATTTTGTTGTTGTTCTTGTCCCACAAACTATTGTGCATCTTGAGTGATCAAACTATTGTTATTATTTGGAATAATATTAATTATAAGTTCAGTAACATTCTAAAACAGAGAAACTTCAGGATGATGTTCCAAGGCAGTCACTGTTTCGGACCCGAGCTGGGGATCGGGATGGACAGGGTGGAGGGAAGGGTGGGGGGAAAGAGGATGAATGAAGAGGCATGGTTGCTCAAAGTGGACGATCTTAATGGAGGCAAGAGATGGGGGCGAGGTGGGGAGAAAGTGGAGTTCCAGAGAGTGGGGATAGAGTGGCTGGAGACCTGACCGACAATAGTAGAGCGAGGCAAGGGGACATGATGCAGAATGGAGCCCGCTGACCGTAGGGAGTGGGTTGGTTGGTTAGGAGGTCACAGAGGTTGGTGGGGCGGGGGCGGTGGGGAGTGGGGGAGGGAGTCAGTAACAGCCATCGGAACTAGGGTGAGTTAAAATTTCTTATCAATAAATAAGTAATAAATTTGGTCACTTAACCCACGGCTGTGTTTGGGGGACGCTGCTCTGCACAATTGGCTGCTGCGTTTCGCCCACAAATATATATACAGTCAATTCACTTTACAGTGTATTCTGTGAAGCGCTTTGAGGCATCTAGAAGACAGGATAAGGCGCTGGGTCAAATGCCAGGATTATTATTATTATTATTAGATGATTCCCTTGACATTGTAAAGAGAGGGAACTCAGTTGCCATGGTGACGTGTGAGTCTGACCTACCCCACCAGACGTGGCGACGTCACACTCAACGTTGGTTCTGCCAGCCTACAAGGGCACGTTGACGAGGTCCCACTGAACTAAAAGACCTGGAAGAATTATCACCCACACAAAGTGTCACTACCGATTGTCCGAGGTCACGTGATATCCACCATTTTGGTTGGTCCTCGACGCGACTCATCTCATCTCATGAAGGTACATGTATCTAGGTTTACATTCACTGTTTTGTGTAATGATCCTGATACATGAGGTGAATTTAGGTAAAGCTCGTCATGATATTCAATTCATCCATTTTGACCGTTAGTTTTTCTTTGAATTTCAGATTAATCATCAGTAATTTTTCCAGTCTGAATCGTACTCGTTTTGATCAAAATTTCAGGAACGCTTTGTCACCGATGAGCAATTTGACATTCAGTTATTACATGACTGAATTTAACCCCTGGCAAATTCCTCCAGCCAGCCTTAAATGAATTTTTGTGTATTATATTTTTATTATATATGTATTATTTTAAAATTATTTATCTGTTTCTCGTTTAGGGAGGGGCACACCCATTCATTTCCTGGGTATGCAAAACTTCATCTTTTGACTCCTCCATAATCCTCAACATTGTATTCGAGGACTACGCAATATGGCGGCTTGACGGCGACACCTCGGTCTGTACATTGTGTATAGAGATAATCCTTCCAGGTCTTTTAGTTCAGTGTTCCCCCTCCCCGGACTGAACTAAAAAAAACTGGATTGTTCATCTCCCCCACAAAGTGTCGCCACCGATTTTCCGAGGTCGCCATTTTGGTTGGTCCTCGACACGATGAGAGTGTGACAGGGGAGAGAGGGAGGGGGAGGGGGGAGGATGTGGATCTGGCTCAGATGTTGGCCTATCTCCTCAGGAGGTAAATATCTCTCTGTGTCTCACTCTCTCCATCTCTCTCCCTGTGTCTCTCTGTCTGTGTCTCTCTCCTCTCTCACCCCCCCCCCCTCCCCCCACCCAATCTCTATATCTATCTGTCTATCCATCTATTATATATATACTGTATATTATCACATCCCTCTCTCTCCCCCCACCCCCTCTTTCCTCCCTCTCCCCCTGTCTCTCTCTCTCTCTCCCCCCCCCCCTCTCTCCCCCTCTCCCCCTGTCTCTCTCTCTCTCCACCCCCCCCCCCCCCCCCTCTCTCTCCCCCTCTCCCCCCCCCTCTCTCTCCCCCCACCCCTTGTATACCTGTATATTGTATTCGAGGACTACATAATATGGCGGCTTGGCGGCGACACCTCGGTCTGTATATTGTGTATGGAGATGAGCATTCCAGTTTTTTTTAGTTCAGTGCTGCCTACTTACACGTGTGGCGGTTCTCGTGCGTGCGGGCATGCGCGATGACGCGTAGCTATGGCGACCGCTCGGAATTCACTCCGCCCCCTCTGACGTCGGCGGGCGGTTGGTGACGCATGACGCAGCGTGCGTGCCGCGTCAGGTGTTCGGTGGTGATGGGGGGGGACGGCAACGTGAAGACAGTTGGCGGTTGGACTGCCGGCGGCGGGTGAGGTGAGGGGCGAGCGGTCTCCACAGCAATCTCTACAGCGCCCATCACTGACAGACAGGCCCGTCTCCATAGCAACCGTAGCCCAACCGGCCCGCGGGCTGCCAACCTCACCCCCCCCTCCCACCCTATATCTGTGGCCTCCTATCCCCCTTACTAACCTCCCTCCGCTCAGCCTGCTCCACGTACCCCCCCCCCCCCCCACCATTGGCGGGCGAGCCTTTAGCCGCTCTGCCCCCCCCCGCCAACCTCTGGAACTCCATCCCTCAGTCCCTCCGCCTCACTCGCCCCCCACCTCCCTGGTCTCCTTCAAGTCTCGCCTCAAGACCCTGCTCTTTGTCTGTCCCATCGGTCACCCCCCAAATCCCCCCCCTTTGCCTCCCTCCTCCCTCCCCGACCCCAGCTCGGCTGTGGAACAGCAGCAGTGCAGCGCCTTGGGGCGGCTTCCTGACATGAAAGTCGCTGTCATTTTGTACAAAGTGTGGTTTTGTTGTTATTTTCCTGTTTCAGGGCAGGGACTGTCAGGTGTAGTGACTGTGCGTGGCGTTTTGCGGTTGGACTCCCCCCCCCCCCACCCCGCGGGGGCGGCAAAGGTGCCCGAAGATGTCCGAAGGTCCGTCTAAGATCTGCGGCCCCATCCCACCAGACGCCACCCTGTTCCCAGAGTTCTACCAACGGCCGTTGGCATGTGAGAGATTTTCCAACCATAACAACAACGACAATGATAACAGTGACCCCGCGGCGTCCCCCTGTGGCTCAGCGGTTACAGAGAGACCTGGGTTCGATTCCCAGGCAGGTCAGGTCAGCGAGAAACCTTGGACAAGTTTCTTTCCTGCACACACATACACACACATGATAATAATCCCTCAAGAAAATTCAATCCACAACTATTTGTGGGGAAACGCTGCTGTACGCAATCAGCTGCCGTGTTTCGCCTACAAATGTACAGTCACTTTACAGTATATTCTATGAAGCGCTTTGAGACGTCTAGAAGACGTGAAAAGCACTATATTAAAATGCAAGGATTATTACAATAGATTTCTTATGGATGGAGGGATTAAGGGACATGGGGATAAGGCGGGCAGGTGGAGTTAGATTTGAAGATCAACCATGATCACATTGAATGGTGGGGCAGGCTCGAGGGGCTGAATGGCCTACTCCTGCTCCTTCTTAGCATGATTGTCACTTTTCCGCTGCCGCGTTTTACCCGTATATATTGAATTTGTATATATTGAATATGCATACAGTCAATTCACTTTACAGAAGACATGAAAAGCGCTATATCAAATGCAAGGATTATTATTATCATTATTATCATTGTCTTTTCTGTCCTACAGCTCGAGGGAAACTAGAAGGGAACAACCTGAAGCTGAGTTTCCTCATGGGGCCTTTAGCCCCGGACCCTACGCTCTACCCGAAATGCTACAGCGCTCGCCCCTCTCACCCCCCACCTCGTGTGCATGCCAATGCCCTGGACTACCTGGAGAGAGGGCAGAGGGGCTCAGTGGGCATGCTGCTGCAGCTGGAGGGAGTGTCGCTGTACGCAGACTCGCCTCCGAAAAGTAACTGTCCCTGTTGTTTGTTTGTTTTACGATCGGGTGATATGTGGAGTCTCAGTGGCTCAGTGATTAGAGCGCTCGCCTTACGAACGTGAGACCCGTGTTCGAATCTCGGCAAGTCAGGTCAGGGCGAAACCTTTGGCAAATTTCCACACACGCGCGCCTAATAATACCAAAAAAAAACCTGCAATAAATTGGTCATTTCAACCCATGGCTGTGTGTGGGGGACGCTGTGTGCACAATTGGCTTCCGCGTTTCGCCCACAAATACACAGTCAATTCACTTTATAATATATTCTGTGAAGCGTTTTGGGACGTCTGGAAGACATGATGAGGTGCTGTATCAAATGCATTATTATCTGTGGGCCACACACTGTTAATGAGGGAATTGCTGCACCCAATTGGCAGCCCACAAAGGCACGGTCACTACAATTTACAATACAACCCGTGAAGCGCTTGTTGAGATATGTCAACGATATGTATAAAAATGTAAGGATTGTTAGCGTGATTGCAATTACACAGTCACTGCACCTTACAGTGCAATGCGCTTTGAGGCGTAGAAATGTGCATTGTCCCACAAATTGCTCTTTGACTGTGTTTATGGTCACCTCTCTCTCCCCCCCCCCCACCACCACGCGGCTTGGTGTTGTGTCTGCCACTGTCAAATCAAGCGCTCTGGGGCGCTACCCTGCGTGAGGGGACTCTGTGTAAATAGGAACCCTGGTATTTGATATATGGGATCTTATCCTGTCTTCGAGATGTCTCAATGCGCTTCACGGGATGCATTACCATGAGAATTGACTGTGTTTTGCGGGTGAAACACGGCAGCCAATTGCGCACAGCAGCCTCCCCATAAACAGTGGTGGGTCGAGACAAGGCCGGTGTGACTCTGGTGGGAGGGGGTCTGGTGGGAGGGAGGCTCCCATCGAATGCTCGCAGGGCCTCGAGAGACCTGAGACTGACTCGCTCTCCCCCCCCCCCTCCCCCCAGAGAAAGAACCCAAGGATTACGAGAAGGAGAACCTGAGACGGATGCGGGAGATCCAGAAGAAATGCCGGGAGAGGGAGCAGGAGAGGGATCTGACTGGCCCCAAACCCATCAAAGCTCTGTGGAAATCCCAGAAATATCAGACCATCCCATCTAAAGTCATGGCACAGCTACAGGTAAAGGAATAATAATAATAATATTCCTTGCATTTGACACAGCGTCTCATCACGTCTTCTCGACATCTGAAACCGCTTCACTGTAAAGTGAATTGACTGTATATTTGTGGGCCAAACGTGGCAGCCAATTGCACACAGCAGCGTCCCCACAAACAGCCCTGGGTTGAAATGACCAATTTATTGTTATCTTGAGAGATTACTATCCGGTGTGTGTGAGTGTATGTGTGCGTGTCTGTGTGTGCATGTGAGTGTGGAGTAAGGAAACTTACCCAAGATTTCACCCTGGCCAGGAATCTAACCCAGGTCTCTGGCTCCTAAGGCGAGTCCACTGAGCTTTATGGACTCCACAATAATAATAAGCCTTCCGTTTGATACAGCGATTCACATCTTTGAGAGGTCCCAAAGCGCTGCACACCAGGTAGTGTAAAGCGAATTGATTTTGTGTGGGAAACACATGGCAGCCAAATGCGCCCAGCAGCGTCCCCACAAACAGTGTGGACGTCAGTCACCATATTTTTTATAAAACTGATTATTATCCCCCCCCCCCCAGCCCCCCCCGTCTCAGACGCCACCACTGGCAAGCGCTCCGGGACGCTACACTGTGTGAAATGCAAGTTGTTGTAATATCGCTGGAAAAGTGACTAATGACTGGGTTCCTACTTAAAGGTAAACTAGAGGCGGTGTGCGTGTGGAGTAAGGGTACTAGCTCAATGTTGCGCCCTGCCCTGGAATCAAACCCAGGTCCTCTCGCTTGCGAGGCGAGAGTTCTGGAGTTCTAACGTAAAGTACAGGGTCTCTACATTTTGTAGGCAAACGTGGAGTCCTGTAGCTCAGTGATTAGAGCACTCTCCTTACAATCATGAGACCTGTGTTCGAATCCAGGCAGGTCAGGGCAAAACCTTGGGCAAGTTTCCTTACTACACACATACAAACACGCCTGATAATCCCTCAAAAAAAACAATAATAAAAGTTGGTCATTTCAATCCACGACTGTTTGTGAGGACGCTGCTGTGTGTGGGGGACGCTGCTGTGCGCAATTGGCTGCCGAGTTTCACCCACAAATATACAGTTAATTCACTTTACAGTATATTCTGTGAAGCGCTTTCAGACGTCCAGAAGACGTGAAAAGCCGCTGTATCAAATGCGAGGATTATTAATAAACTCTAAACAACACTCTCCAAATCCCACCCGGCTCAGCGGACACCTGCCCATTTTAACTTTTGTCCTCTTTAATCCACAGGCGTTCTTGCCCCCCAAAGACCCAGAGAGTCAGAGCTACCTGAAGGCACACTCGCGCTGTGGCACTGGCGTGTTTCCCACCCGCTGCCCCTCCCCAAACTCTCCCAAGGCAGAGTGTTCGATCAAAGCAGTGGAGCCCATCAACGCAGAGGTGGGAGATGTTTTGTGTGGCATATTTAAAGAGTGTTCGCCCTGACCTGCCCTGCCCGGATTTCAGTGCCTTGGGACGTCCTCCCGACGTGAAAGGCGCTCTATAAAAGTAATTTTGTTGTTGTTGTGTGCCTCGTTAATTAATGCTGAATATCCTAGCTTCCATCAAGCCTCCCAAAGTGTGCACTTCACAGAGTCTGCCCTAAAGTCAACTGACTGGGTATTCTGTGGATGCGAAACGCATGAGGTAGTAATAATAATAATGCTTGCATTCGATATATAGCGGCTTATCAGGTCTTCTAGACTGTGTCTCAAAGCGCTTCACAGAATATACTGTAAAGTGAATTGACTGTATATTTGTGGGCGAAACGCAACAGCCAATTGCGCACAGCAGCGTCCCGCACACACACAGCCGTGGATTGAAGTCATTGATTTATTATTGGGTTTGTTTTTTTCTTGAGGGATTATTATGAGGCTTGCGTGTGGAGTAAGGAAACTTATCCAAGCTTTTGCCCGGCAATGAATGTGATGTCTAGTGACTAGCGATGTGCAGTGACTGTATATTTTGGGGTCTTGAAGTGTCCTTTGGATGTCCTCCGGACGTCCTTGTTGTTGTCCTCCCTCCCAGTGTAAGTCATCCGGCACTTTCCGGTTTTCCCAGATTCAAGTCAAAAGCGTCGACGTGGACTTTGTCAGACGCAACGCGCAGAACGCAAAGCGAATGCCCGTGCGCCGCTCCAAATCCCTGCAGTGCCTGTCCGAGGTGCTAGAGAAGAAACACAGAGATCAACAGGACTACCTGACCAGGAACAAAGGGCATCTGCCACAGTAGTAGGTGCAATAATAGCTTGGCGATCCCAGCATCTTTTTAAGGGGACGTTTTCACTCTCTTTTTCTGCTTGTCTATCCCACAGTCCCTCCGCCTCGCCCCCCCCCCTTCCCTGGCCTCCTTCAAGCCTTACCTCAAGACTCCTCTTCGATGGCCCCATCAGCAACTCCTAACCCCACTTCCCTCCTCTCCCCCCCCCCCCACCCTCTTCCTCAGCTCGAGTCTGATGCATTGACTGTCCAGTGCCTTGGGACGTCCTCCTGACTTGAGTGGCGCTATACAAATGTCATTTTGTTGTTGTTGTCCATTACGATGTTTCATTCGGTTTCCTGTAAAACCCTCACTTCCTTCTCCATTCCTTCTGGGGAGTGCGTAAGTGAATGAGTGGGCGAGTGAGTTAGTGAGTGAGCGAGCAAGTGAGTGAGTGATTGAGTAGTGGGTGGGTGGATGGGTGAGTTGAGTTTGTGTGTGCCTCACACCTGTTATGCTGCTCTCTCTCACCCTTAGTTTGGTTGAAAGGAGGGGTCAGTGGAGCAGGGAGGCAGAAGAGAGGCGGAAGAACGTTCCTGATCCCAGCATGCCCCCCGGACACACCAGGATGCCAGAGAACGAACGCTTGGAAACGCTGAACTCACTTCAACAAAGTAAGGTCGAGCCCAGTGCAGTCCTGTAGCTCAGTGGTTAGAGCGCTCGCCTCGCAAATGAGAGACCTGGGATCAGTTCCCCCCCAGAAAGAGCAAACTTCAAGCAAGTTTCCTTTCTCTACACGCACACACACACATGCCTCTGTTTACCCAGCAGTAGGTGGGAACCTGGTTGTTATTCGATTGGCGGATCTCTTTGCCGGAGGTAATAATTCCCTCAAAAAGAAATTTGGTCACTGAATCCACGGCAGTTTGTGGTTTCTGCTGCGTGCAATTGGCTGCTGCGTTTTGCCTGAGAGATATACAGTCAATTCACCTGACGGTGTGTCCTGTGAAGCGCTTTGAGTGTTGAGTATGTCAGGAGTATTGTGATGATGATTGCCGCATTATGTGTTGTTACCCACCAGCCGAACAGCAACTCACCAAACAGCTGCTGATGTTCCCTGTGCGTGTGGACACAATCAGTATGAAGAACAGACGGACGGAGCTGGAGAAGAAGCTAATGGAGATCGAGGAGGCCATCAAGATCTTCACACGTCCCAAAGTCTTCATCAAAATCAACGCTTGAAAAGGTTGGGTCAAGGTAAACTTTAGCAATTTGCTTCATCTACAGTAATAATAATACTAATAATAATAATCCTTGCATTTGATATAGCTCCCTATCGTGTCTTCTAGACCGTGTCTCAAAGCGCTTCACGGAATATACTGTAAAGTGAATTGACTGTATATTTTTGTGTGGGAGAGCGAAACGCGGCAGCTAATTCCACACAGCAGCGACCCCACAAACAGCCTTGGGTTGAAATGACCAATTTATGATAGGTTTTTTTGGGGGGGATGGATTATTATTAGGCCTGTGTGTGTGTGTGTGCGTGTGTGTGGAGTAAGGAGGTTTCGCCCTGACCAGAAGACTGATGTGGAAGAGGAAGCCTGTAGCTCGTGGTCACAGCCCTCGCCTCGCAAGCGAGAGGACCCGGGTTCGATTCCCCCGGCCGGGTCAGGGGGAAGGAAACCTTCGGCAAGTTTCCTTATTCCGCACACACGCGCGCACACACTTGCAGTTAGGCTGGACAAACTAACTCAGGTCAGCGCTGTTGACGTACAAACTGGAGCGAGTGCTCCATATAGTGGCAGCGAGTAGGTATTGCACCTCAATAATAATCCTCGCATTGGATACAGCACCTAATGGTGTCTTTGAGACGTCTCAAAGCGCTTCACCAAAACCCTTGATTGTTTGTGGGGGATGCTGCTGTGCGCAGTTGGCTGCTGTGTTTTTGCCCACGAAATATATAGTCGATTGACTTTACAGTGCATTCTGTGAAGGGCGTTCTCAACGACGTGATAAGGCGCTGCATCAAAATGTCAGATCAGGGTGAAACCTTAGGCAAGGTTTCCTTACTCCACATGCCTCTGTTTACCCAGCGGTATGTAGCAACTTGTTTGCTAGTCGATTGGGGGATCACTTTCCGGCGATAATAATCTCTCCCAAAGAATAAATAAATACCTTGGATCACACAACCCACGATTGTTTGTGGGGGACGCTGCTGTGCGTAATTGGCTGCCCACAAGATACGCAGTCGATTCACTTTGAGACGTCTCGAAGTCGTGATAAGGCGCTGTGTCAAATGCAAGGATTATTATTATTATTTTGTAAGTGATTGTTAACCTCTCTTGTTTTATCAGGGCAGTGGACCTGAGAAGCTGGGCTGTTGTGTCTGAGGAGAGATGCCATCAATCAGGCTCTGGATGTCCCCGAGTCTTACAGTAAATGTGTAAATAAGTCAACTGACAGAACTATTTTTTAATACCACTGTAATTAAAATGTGTGTTAAATTAAACCTATGGACTAAAAAATGAGACGTGTTGATGGTTTCAGTGTCGGGAGGAGAAGCCGGTGATTAATGTATGTCTTTCACCAAGGTACAGCCATCGAGGGCTCAGTCGAAGAGGAAGGTCTTTAGATGGGACTTGAAGGAGGCAAGAGAGAGAGTTGGGAGGTTGAGCTGGAGGGATGGCAGGTCAGTATTCCAGAGTTTGGGGGGGTGGTAGAGAGACTGAATGTCTGTTTCTTTACTCCACACACACACACCTCTGTTTAACTAGCAGTAAGTAGGTACGCAGTTGTTAATCAATTGACAGATCACTTTCTGGGGGTAATAATCTCATCAAATTGTTTTTAAAATAATAATTTGATCCACTCAATCCTCAATTGTTTGTGGATCTCTGCTGTGCATAGTTCAGACATCTAGACCAGTGGTTCTCAACCTTTTGTCACTAATATACCCCTTGTTCATTTTCATCATTATCGTGTATCCCCCACCCACCCACATACATACATACACGGCGGGGTGGGGGGGGGTCCCCCTCATTCCACTTGCATTTTATGACCAAGCTTTTCTTATATAACAAAATAACTAGCAACGTACACAACCAGGGGAAGAACAATTAAATACAGGTGGACCCCGCTTACCGAACGCCCGGTTAATAAAACTTCACTATAACAAGGGTTTCTATTTGTACCACTTCTCCACTTAACAAAGGCTGCTTTCACTATCACAAATGTTTACACACTTTAAATCTCACGGGCTTCTCGTGCGCAGCTTCTCGTGCGCAGCTTCTCTCTGGTTGCCCCAGCAACACAGACTCAGTCTTTAGCGTGCCTCCTCGGTTAAGGAAGAGCTTAAGCGGCAGGATGCTTCGTGGCTTCAATAATAATAAGTCAAGATATGGGAGCGGTGGGGGGGATAGAGAGATAGAGGATGGGGGGATAGAGAGGGAGAGGAAGGGGGATAGAGCGGAGGGGGGATAGAGAGATAGAGAGGAAGAGGGATAGGGAAGGAGGGGAGGGGGGGAACAGAGAGGGAGAGGAGGGGGGCATAGAGAGATGGAGTGGGGGATAGAGAGATGGAGTGGGGGATAGAGAGGGGGGGTAGAGAAAGAGAGAAGGGTGGGTAGAGAGAAAGAGAGGAGGAGGCAATAGAGAGAGGAGATGAGGGAGTAGAGAGAAAGAGAGGAGATGAGGGGGTAGAGAGAAAGAGGGAAGGTGGTGGGTGGGGAGAGAAAGTGAGGAGGGGGAGGAAGAAAAAAGTGCGTCCCGAGTCCGGAAATGCCTGGGTCCAGGTTGGGATATTTCAGTGTGGTGACTGTGCAGACCTGGCCTGGAGCAGGTAGGATCGGCGTTTTCATTCCTGCAATTTTTGTCATATTCCGGAACTCCGGACTTTTGGCTGCTCAACCCGTACACCGGAAATGTTAGCGCCAGGAACCGCTAGGAACTAAACTGATGTTAGCGGGGAGGCTGGGGTCGGGGGCGTTTTGGCTGCTGCCAAAGACAGTAATACAGTTAAACTCTCGCTTAACAAAATTTTCGCTTAACGAAGGGTTTTAAAGTCCCTAACCCCTTCGTAAAGCTGGGTCTACCTGTATACAATTTGGAAAGCCTATAAAACGGTAAATAAGAGAGCGAAATTAATCAACGTACCGCCACCTGTACCCCTGGAAGTCATTTTGTACCCCCTGAGGTACATATAGCCCTGGTTGAGAACCGTTGGTCTAGAAGCCGTGATAAGGCGCTGTGTCAAATATTATTATTGTAACTGTGAACTGTGAGCAGAAGGCTGTGGGAAAACGATCGACAGGATGAGGACGGAGTTGGGAAAATAAATCCCATTGATGCATTTTAATTGCCACAATTTCCTGTTGGACAATTAAGATTTGGCGACCGAATAAACATTGTCTTCATTCCCACCGGCCGACCACAATACCGTCTCAATGTGTTGCCAAGTTTCTATTATTCTCTTCAGACTTGGCTCTCCTCCCGGCTCTCAGCAAACAGCAAACATAGCAAGTGAACGTGTCTGATGATAACAACAACAACAACAATAATAATAATCATCCTTGATATTCATAAGCGCCTTCTCACATCTCCACGAAGTCTCAAAGCGCTTCACAGAATATACTGTGAAGTGTAGTGACTTGTGTATTTTGTGGGTGAATTGAAGTGCCCAAATTATGATTAGTATGTGGGGGTTTTTAAGAAGGGATTATTATCTGTGGAAAAGCGATCTTAGCATACAGAAGTCCTGTAGCTCAGGGATTAGAGCAGTCGCCTTACAAGTGAGAGACCTGGGTTCAATTCCAGGCAAGACAAAATCTTGGGAAAGTTTCCTTACCCCCCTAACCCCCTTCCCCCCCAACCCCCCATGCACACTCAGGGCTGTAGGACTCGAGACCGGTCTCGAGTCCTCATTTGAATGACTCGGACTCGACACCAGGGACTCGAGGACTCGGGCTGGAGACCACCGCGATTCCAGCAGGTATGAGCCGAGCTGCAGGGTTTTCTGTAGTTAGCGCAAATACTACACCGGCCGACCTACCGGAAATCTCGCAGCGAAAGTTTCATGTGAATGAACTGTGGGATACTACTTCCTATCTATCACATGTAAATTTTCTACCGATGAAAAAAGCCCTTTAAAAAGTGACGCGTTTAAATCCAATGCCCTGGATTGCCACGTGTTTCAGTTCCATTGTGTGAGCAGTAGCACTGATTTCTGAGACTCTGTGAGTATTGTTTTGTACATTGTCTTGTGTACTAACTGTACAAGGGCTACCGTACTAGGCTTATATCGCGTGCTACTCACTGAAACCTCCCTGATTCTTACCTGCCCGGCGCGTACCAGCATCACCATGTCTGCCGTGTCCCGAGTGATTGGGAACACGGATCATAAGGAATTCACAACAACAGGGGGAACACACATCACGCAAAATATAAGTTTTGCAAATGTGTTATAACTGAAACGTGTGGCACCACATCGAATTTCACACGCCATCTGCAGCGACGTAAGTTTCTTACTCATTTACGATTAGACTATACAATAAATTAAGTTATTGTGTGTGGACTTTTGTCGGAATGAGTTACTCATGAATCACGATAAATTTTGCCATGTTAATAGTCTTGTTGAAGATTTAATCTAATAAAGACTATTTTCTGAACTTTGTTGGGTACGCCTCAGTCTGCAGAAAAATCCATCTGGTTGGAGGAGTTGTCGCTCTCCTCCAACACAGGTGGAAGTCTCATATAATTTACCGCTACGTGCTGAAATTGGCCTTACTAGGGGTAGATCTTAGGTCTTTGTAGTAGAAATATATATGGGGACAAAAATCTAGCCCCATAGAGATACGCGTAAAAAGTAGAGCGTGAGCACCGCGAAGCGTTCTACTATCTTTGAAATGAGGACTCGAGACCGGTCTCGACGCCGAGTCCAGGACTCGAGTCCTTCAGCCCTGCAATTCTCTTCTTTGTGTGCAATGCACTGACTCGTACTCGGATCAGCAGCATTCACGAGCGCTCGGTCCCACACCAATGTATACAAGTACAAGCCTAGGCAAGCAATCTGCAGCTAGACTTTTTATTTTGAAAAAATGTTTTAATCTACAGTTTACGGGATAATGAGTCAATTTATTGCATAAAGCCAAGAAGTAAGAACCCAACCCTTGTAAACAAAGCGTAGCAAGCAATATACATCAAAAAAAGGTATAAGACTGAAATTCTAGTATGTATAAGTTGGTGATGGGAGTGAATTTTTACATGGAGGACTAGGACATTAAAAAGTGGCAGGGACTCGGACTCGGACACCAGGGACTCGGATGAGGAGGACTCGACTACAGCCCTGATACACACACACACTTAATAATTCAGTAATACAATTTTTTTTTAATTGGTCATTTTAATCCACAACTGTTTGTGGAGGACACCCAACCAGTTCCCCCCAACCCCACCACGGCTCGGTGGGAGGTGGGAATTGAACAGTGAAGGGGGAGAGGACCTCATTACGTCCTAGACGCCACGTGACAATTGGGTTGCATCATGTGTGGGTGTGGGTTGGCTACTTTGGAGCTACTTTCTGTCATAGAATCTTACGGCACAAAAGGAGGCCATTCGGCCCATCTAGTCTGTGCCGGCTCTTTGAAAAGAGCAACTCAATCCCACTGCCCTGCCCGCTCCCCATAGCCTAATAGACCTTTTCTCCCTAAACAAAGATCTAATTCTCTTTTAAAAGCTGTTATCGAATCGGCCTCCACCACCTTTTCAGGCAATGCATTCCAGATTCAAACAACCAGCCGACATTTCTCCTCAGCTCCCCTCTGCTTCGTTTTGAAACTATTTTAAATCTGTGACCACGAGTCACACCAGTGGAAAGTTTTTCCTTATTCACCCCGATGAATCCTCTGATGATTTTATAAACCTCTATTAGGTCTCCTCTCGGGGGGCACTCGATAGTCTCAGTGGGGGGTGGTGGTGGGGGGGGGGGGGAACGTAAAGCCCTATTTTGGGTTTCGTTATAAATCGTTTCAGTTAAAACCGCACTGTTCAAGAACATAAACAAAATACTACAGACGCTGGGAATCCGAAACAACAGAAGTTGCTGGGGAAACTCAGCAGGTCAGGCAGCATCTATGGAGAGAGGAAAAGGAGTCCACGTTTTACCTGCTGAGTTTCCCCAGCAACTTTAGTTTGAGTGCAGGGTGTCTGGTTGGGCTACGGTTGGGCTACTTTGGGCGGGTTGGGAGGGCGCGCGCAGCCTCAGTTCAAACCCCGGTTGGGACGGTTGGTCGGCGCGCATGCGCAGACTTGCCGCCGCCGCCCTCATCTGCAAGCGACTGTTTAGTAATGGCGCCCGCGTCGCTGGTTTAGGCGTCAATCCCCCTCTCCCCTCACACACACACACATACAGTATGGTGTCTCCTCCCGGTTGCTGAGGAGGAAGAGAGAGAGACATAGAGTGGGATACACACACACTAAGAGAGACAGACACAGGGAGAGGCTGCCATTTGCTGTGTATACTACACACAGAGAGACAGACACACACAGACAGCCCCCCCCCCCCCCCCGCCGCCATCATGAGCAAGAGGAAGGCGCCCATGGAGAGCACCAATGAGGGCATCACTGACTTCCTCATCGGTAATGAGGGGAGTGGGGGAGGGGGGGGGCAATAAGGGGGGGTGGGGGGTAATGAGGGGAGTGGGGGGGGGGGTAATGAGGGGAGTGGGGGGGTAATGAGGAGTGGGAGGGGCGGAAATGGGAGTGGGTGGTAATGAGGGGAGTGGGGGTTGGGGTTAATGAGGGGATAATGAGGGAGGGGGGAGGAGGAGTAATCAAGAGAGGGAGGGGAGGGTGGATGTAATGGGAGGGGGGTATAATAAGGAAGCAGGGGGAGGGGTAAAAGGGTGAAGACTAAACCTCTTACATTGCCCCCCCCACACACACAACACACTCGTCCTCTCACATAATAATAATAATAATACTCCTTGCATTTGGACACAGCGCTTTTTACATGTCTCAAGCGCTTCACAGGATACACTGTAAAGTGAAGTGACTGTATGTATTTGTGGATGAAACGTGGGCACAGCAGCGTCCGTCCATCCGCACACACACACAGACGTGGGTTGTTGTGATTCAGTTTACAGTACTATTATTTGACCACTGGGCATAATAACAACAATAATAATATGACACACAGTCACTCACTCCACTTTACGGCGTGTCCTGTGAAGCGCTTTGTGATGTGATCACAAAGCGCCAAGACAAGATATGGCGCTACATCAAATGCGAGGATGATTATTGTCAGTCGTAATAGCAATGGCGGAAATAATAATGACAATAACACACAGCTGTAATAACAGCAACTGCCATTTTGTGGTTGTTGTAATAATAATAATCAACACAGCAATAGTAACCATATCAAATATATGTGGAACTTCTGTAGCTCAGTGGTTAGAGCGCTCGCCTTACAAGCGCGAGACCCGTGTTCGGCAGGCAGCTCAGGGCGAATCCTTGGACAAGTTTCCTCACTCCACGCACAAACGCGCCTAATAATAATCCCTCCAAAAAAAGCCACAATAATAAAATTGGTAATTTCAACCCACAGCTGTTTGTGGGAGGACGCTGCTGTGCGCAATTGGCTGCCGCGTTTCTCCTACAAAATATACAGTCATAAGAACATAAGAATTAGGAGCTGGAGTAGGCCATTCAGCCCTTCGAGCCTGCTCTGCCATTCAACAAGACCATGGCTGATCTTCTGACCTAACTCTGATTACCTGCCCAATCCCCATATCCCCTAATCCCTCTATTTTTCAAAAATCTAGCAGTCTCAGCCTTGAAAATGCTTAAGGACTGAGCATCTACAGCCTTCTGGGATAGTGAATTCCATACATTCACTACCCTCTGAGTAAAGAAATGTTTCCTCAACTCAGTTCTAAAAGGCTGACCAGTCAATTCACTTTACAGTATATTCTGTGAAGCACTTTCAAACACAGTCTAGAAGACGTGAAAAGCTCTATACCAAAGTGCAAGGATTATTAGTATTATGTGTGAGGAGAAAGATATGATGGATTAGAGCCCTCCCTGTGTTGCCTACCTTCACACAGACCCACACACTTCATCACACCCCCGTCACATATTATTATTTCTATGATTATTATTCCTGTTATTATTTCTGTGATATTATTACAATCTTGTGATTGTTAATGAGACAAGTTGTATTTGAGCTCATTTATCGGCAAATATTTGTGACTGAAATGATGCAGAAAAGTACATAGAACATTCCAAAATTTTGACTGAATTCCTCATGAGCCTCCAGCCCTCCTAATGCTATCTCCATTACCATATAACCTATTCCTACATGTTGGCATCATCTTCCCTCTTAAATCATTGTTGTTTTTTTGCTTCAACCGCAAGTGCCGGAGATCTCACATTCTTCCCACCCACTGTGTAATAATAACAAGCCTTGCATTTGATACAGCGCCTTATCACGTCGATGAGACATCTCCAAGCGCTTCATAGATTATACTGTCAAGTGCAGTAACTGTATATTTTATGGACAAAACACGGCAGCCGATTGCACACAGCAGCGGCCCACAAACAGCCATGCAGTGAGTGACCGATTTTAGTTGGGGGACTGTCGGCTGGGAGAGAAAGAGCAACTCCCTTCTCTTTTTGAATAATAAAATAAATAATAATAATAATCCTTGCATTTAAATAGCGCTTTCCATGTCTCATCGAAACTAGCATCCTAACACAAATATTTTGCCAAAGTAAATATCATCTAATACTTTTCCAATAAAGACAGTGTCTGTTGCCTTATGAAGAACATTTTGTCTCCCAGGACATTTTGTTTGTGCAAGGATTATAACATTTATTTTAAAGGTTATAATAATTATGCAGCACTGCAACTTTGAGCAATTAACTGTAATAAAAGACGTCCACACCCTTGGAAACCATTATTTCAATTTTAGTAAAGCTTCTGTCCTTGTCATTAGAAAGTCTTGCATAATCCAGATTTTGTTTTGACTTTGTGTTTGACGTCTTCCAACTTCTATTCATTTTTTAATCTTTATTGGAGTAATCCCTAAAAAAAAAGATAATTTGGTCACTTGACGCACAACTGTTTGTGTGACAGCGCTGTGCGCAATTGGCATAATCAACCCTGGGTATAATTACCACATATAAATCCTTGCAGTTTAATAATAATCCTTGCCATTTGAAATAGCAACCTTCACATCAGAAGGATGTAGATTTTACTGTAAAGTGCAGTGACTGAGTGTTTTGGTGGTGAACGTGGCAGCCATTATGTTCGCACCACTGTTCAGATTGTTTGAATTATAATCGACAATAATTTTGATTTTGCAGAATTGGCGAACTTTGAAAAAAATGTGAATCGAGCCATGCACAAGTACAATGTATACAGGTGAGTTACACAATGTGAGTCTGACACAAACAGAAATCCATACCATAGAATCTCCAAAACAAGCAGAGAATTACATGCTGCCCACATGTTCGCGTAATTTCCTGAGATATTTGTTGAATGGAATGCGCTCTCTTCTCTCTCTTTCTCTCTCCCTGGAGGGACGGTTTCTATTTACCTAATTCCGGAGTGTATTAAGCACAGGTTGGCGAGAGCCAAGATTTGGGGGAGCCCAGAGCGAGCGCGCGTTGGTGTAACTGCTGGACTCTAACCAGATAAAACCATTTAGCTTGTCCATTGTGAGCGCTGGGACCACACTGCCCCACTAAGGGCCTTGGCTGCAGGGTGAACAGGAGCCAAGTGGGTTGACTGCCTACCCCAGTGACTGATCTGCCAGTCAAAGCGCTTCACAGGATATACTATAAACAACAACAACAAAATTACATTTCATGTCAGGAGGACAAGTGGTATGACCGCATTTTGTAAGACGATTTGCGATAGACAGTATCACACAAATAGCAATAAAGTCAGTGACCAATTTTTCAGAGTCTCTGGCATTGGGGTTTTAACTCACAATCCGCTGAACTGGAGTGTTGAGAGTGCTACTGACTGAGCCAGGTCCCCACGCACGCACAAGTACGTACATGACAAGATGCTGTAAAAATGTGTGGGGGGGGGGGTTTCCGGGATTTGAGAATGTTTCTACAATCAGCATTTGTTTGTGTTGGATCTGTCTCGCAGAAAAGCAGCTTCAGTTATTGCAAAATACCCAACAAAAATCAAGAGTGGCGCCGAGGCAAAAAAGCTGGTAAGCAGATTCCACTCTCACCCACTCTCACCCACTCTCACCACTCTCACTCTCATAAGCGATGTTTCCGGCAGTTTACTGCATCAATTTGATGTTTTCTCATTGTGCCTTAATGTTCACAGTGAACATTGTCCTGTAGCTCAGTGTTTAGAGCGCACGTCTCGCTAGCGAGAGAATCTGGATTCAGTTCCTCTCCAGGGCGAAACCTTTGGCAAGTTTCCTTACTCCACACGCACACCTCGGTTTACTTATCAGTAAGTAGGACCCAGTTGTTAGTCGATTGGTGGATTGCTAATAATCCCTCCCAAAAAAGTAAATAAAGTAAAAATGTGGTCATTGAATCTACGACTGTTTGCAGGACGCTTCTGAGCGCAATTGGCTGCCACGTTTCGCCCACAAATGTACAGTCAATTCACTTCACAGTATATCTTGTGAGGCACTTTGAGATGTCTCAATGATGTGACGAGGTGCTGTGTCAGATGCCAGGATTTTTATTCTAAGTGAAACATCACAGCGATGCACATTATTTAAATTACGTTTTGCGGTTATTGCACTGTGGCTTATATGCCACGATTCCGTGACTGAGAGAGTGGCCAAACATCAGCTAACTCCACTTTTAAACACGCTACACGGAAATCCGTGGGAGCAAGCTGTGACTTGATCAGACTATTACTTTTCTCAGCCTTATTCACTGTAGGAAAGCATCTGGGCGACACTTTGTTTCTCCCCTCAGACACAAGTGAAGCTGTGACATTGCCAGATGTTTTACCAATCTTAAAAACTTCAGTAAAATACTTGTTTACATGTGGAACTGATTGTCATTGTTTACAACAGTCTTTGCCAATTGTAAATTGAGGTAAAGCTTGGCTCATTTCAGATATCCAGCATTTTCAGCGCCCTGGGACATCCTCCTGACATGAAAGGCACTGCACAAATATTA
Organism: Hydrolagus colliei; assembly: GCA_035084275.1. Taxonomy (NCBI): domain Eukaryota; kingdom Metazoa; phylum Chordata; class Chondrichthyes; order Chimaeriformes; family Chimaeridae; genus Hydrolagus; species Hydrolagus colliei. The sequence continues at coordinate 1,143,384 of CM068777.1, forward strand.
TTTACTGTTGTTTTCCTGTCCTGAGCTATTGAACTTTCCACTGTATAATATTTGTGCCACATTTTCAGGAGGGAGTTGGCGATAAGATTGCGAAGAAAATCGACGAATTTTTAGCAACAGGGAAGCTACAGAAACTGGAGAAGGTACTCACACCATCAATTGACTTGCTGTTTTCAGCACTGCCTTCAGCCTCTCTGCCCACACCGTCTGGAACTCCATCCCATAGTCCCCCGGCCTCACCCCTTCCGTTGCCTCCTTCAAGGCCTGTCTCGACCCTTCTTTTGGCCCGTGCCGTCTACTGTCCTTCCCCTGCCCTCCATGCTTCCTGATCCTAACCCACAGCTCGGGTTCAAATCCCTGTACAGCGCCTTGGGACGTCCTCCCGATGTGACAGGCACTGTGTCAATGCCATCTGTTGTTGTAATTGTATTGTCGATTCACAACCATCTTACGGGACTCTGCCCATCATCAAATCACACCTGAAGATTTTCCCATCAGCCGAGTCTTCGGTCACCTCCCTTCTCTTTCCAAATTGACGTCAGAAAACGCATTTAAACGCTCCCAAACATGACCCTACTTGAAGAAAGCTGTAAAAATTCAAGTAATTGTGGTTGGATCACCGAGGAATTGATTCCATATTACTTTACATTGAATATCCTGTCTTCCTCTTGCAGATTCGTCAAGATGACGTCAGTTCATCCATTAACTTTTTAACTCGAGTGACTGGAATAGGGTAATCGTCCCATTTATTATTTTCTTGCAATATTTCAGCATTCTCTTAATAGTATGAATCAGTCTCACAATTTCTCTTTGGTGAAAGACTACATGAGACATTCAACTCAGTTGTGTTAATAATAATAATCCTTGCATTTTATATAGTGCTTTTTATTTCTTCTAACCGTTTCAGAGCGCTTCATAGAATATACTGTAAAGTGAATTGACTGTATACGTGGGCAAAATCCAGCAGCCAATTGTGCATAGCAGCGTCCACACAAATAGTCTCTGATTGGTTTTTTTGGGGAAATTATTATTAGGCATGTGGAGCAAGGAAACCTGCCCAAGGTTACGCCCTGACTTGCCTGGAATCGAACCCAGGTCTCTCGCTTATAAGGCGAGTACTCTAACTGCTGAGCTACTGGACTTCATGTTTGTATGTCGTGTATTGCTCGGTTTGATGACTGAGAGACTGGGTTACAGTCTGGTGTTTGATTAATTTCTCATGTTCTTCACTGTGCCTTTATCAAGTTGTTTAATTAAATTGGGATCTGCGTTTCGCCCATAAACATACAGTCCATTCACTTTACAGTATATTCTGTGAAGCACTTTCAGATATCTAAGTCCCTCTCTTCTCAGCTTCAGGTCCCAGCTGAAGACCTTTCTCGTCGACCGCGCCTTTGGTCACCTTTCTCCCCCTGCCCCTGGCTCGGTCCTGGGATCCGCTATTGTGAAGCGCTCTGAGAAGCTGTCCGGCAGGGAGGGCGCCAAATAAATCCAAGTAATTGTTGTTGTCTAGAAGAGGTGAAAAGCACAATTTCAAATGTAAGGATTATTATTATTTGTTTCTGTCCATAATAAAAATCCCTGGGACTATAAACAGTGGCACACACTAGTTGGGCTGAATGGCTGTTTCCATGCTGTACAGTCTGTGTATATCTTTCACTCTAAAGCTGGAGACTAAAATGATGGTGGGGGAGAAGTGAATGGAAATAAAATAACTGAGTTTGAAAAGTGTATTTCTCTAACGCCAGAGCAGCTGTGATGTATTATGCTCTTTTGTTATTTTATAACAAACGTTTAGGGTATGGGAGAATGTTACTGAAATAGTTCTTAACCTTTACTATTAATAATTCATCATTATTATTATTCTTGATCTGTAGTCCTGCCGCAGCCAGGAAGCTTGTGGATGAAGGAGTCAAAAACTTGGAAGGCAAGTTTTAAATCCCTTCGTGCCCTGACACCTCCCTAACCTCTCTGACCTGCTAACTCCCCATTCCACTACCTCTAACCTCCTGCTTGTTCCCTCATTCCCCTAATCCACAGGACATGTGTGCAGGAGTCGTACTCCAGCAACTTGGGATGTCCTCCCGACGTGAAAGGCGCTATACAAATGTAATTTTGTCGTTGTTGTCATCTAAATGTCGTTTAATGCTATCAAATATGATGGATGTGATAACCTATTTCTGTTTTATGTTTTCAGATCTGAGGAATAATGAAGATAAGTTAAATTATCACCAGAGGATCGGTTTGAAGTATGTATTTTTATGTTTTCAGCCATTATATTTACAGTGGGTAAAATGCTGAAAGAATTTATTTGTGTAAAAAGAAAATAAAACACTTTTGTTTCTGCTGGATAAGAAACTTATGGTAGACAACAAGGTTCCAATTGTTAGTCGATTGGCAGGTCACTGTTTGTGTGGGACACTGCTGTGCGCAATTGATTGATGCATTTCGCCCGCAAAATACAGTCACTACACTTTACATCGTATATTCTGTGAAGTGCTTTGAGACATCGTAAAATCGTGATAAGGCACTGTATCAAATGTAAGTACAGTAAAAACCCATTTATCCGGCACCCTCGGGACCTGGCCAATGCCGGTTAAGCGACACGCCGGATATTCAGGCTGATCCGACGCCAAAAACCCAACACAAAAAAAATTAACTTATTTTAACACATACCATATTAATAATCGACTCAATAATAACACATGATAACAGACGTTATTCACCTAAAAATCACCTTTGCTGGTAGATGCCTGGTTTGAAATCACGATCTTGGGGTAGAGGTGTACAGTCTATCCTCTACAATACTGATGCGAGGGAAACAAAGGGCAGTGCAACTTGAAGGCTCAACTAGTGGCAAGCCGAAATACCAATGCGAGGGAAAAAAACGGCAGCACCACCGCGTTTGTGCCGGATAAGATCTGGTTAATCGAATGGGGACTTTTTTTAACGTGCCAGTTATACGGAAGTTACGGTTAAATGGGTCACAGATAAACGGGCTTTTACTGTATTATTATCACGGGGTTGGATTGCTGTGTGCATCGCGCAATATTATCTGGGATGTTGATTAGAAGCAAGGGTCCTCCACCATGGCACGGAGAACAAAGCACAAATTCAAATTGAGCTCATGAACAAAGGGCATTTCTATTCCAATGAATATCTCTGGAACTTCCCTGTGTAGGGTGGGAGGCATTGAATTCTCATCTTAGGTTTGGAGACTCTTAAGCAACGATGATGCATGTCCGCGTGTATCAGACACCTGGCTGACACTCAAAAAAATCTTGGTCAAAGTATTTATGCTGTGACTAGTGAAAAGGCTGGTATCACAATGGCTATCCTGATTGTACCTGCAGGTATTTTGAAGATTTTGAGAAGAGAATTCCTCGAAATGAAATGTTGAAAATGCAGGTAAATAAAATAAAACAGCGGCAGTTTGGGCATTTATACAGCATCTGGTTTAGGTGAGTAATCTGCAAACACTTCACAACGTCACTGGGGAACGAGTCTCAGGGTTTGAGGGTTACCCAGAAGTCAGAAGCTGTTACAACAGGAAATTGCATTTACACAGCACCCTTCTCGGAGGGCAGCATCTCGCAGAATGAAACTTAGCCTGCGCTATGGCTTAGCATACAGAACATCTGCGACCTACTCACAACCGTCCCATGTGAAAACTGTTTGTGCTGTGTCTCCTCAGGACCTCGTTCTGGAAGAAATAAACAAGTTGGATCCAGATTACATCTCCACTGTTTGTGGTAGTTTCAGACGAGGTTGGTGCTGCCTACTTTTAATTCTAGATAATAACACCTTGGGACATCCTCTCGATGCGAAGGGCATGATACAAATGTAATTTTTGATGTTGAAGACATGAGTTTGATTCCCAGGCCAGGGCAAAATGTTGGGCAAGATTCCTGTTTGTGGGACACTGCTGTGTTCAGTTCAACCGAAGACAACACTAACTTGTTCAGACAGACAGAGCTGTGGGGCTTTACTGAGGGTGGTTTTGACTCCAGGGGAAATGAAATCGAGACAAACGCAGAATCCAGAATACTCCTCAGTTACTCAGCTCCCATTCGCAGCCCATTGCCAACCTCAAACATTGTGAAACTGAGACCTTGTAAAGAGATGGACAAACTAATTGCATATTTTTCCTGGTTCTCATGGAGTACACAATAACAGGAAGCCTCAGTCAGAGCACGACTGGTGCTCGTATTTGTGCCTTGGTTTACCATAGATTTCAGTCATTCAGTTACCAGAAACCTTCAGCAAGTTTCGTTACGCCACGTTCCTTATTATAATAATCCTTGCATTTGATATAGCATTTTTCATGTCTTCTCGATGTCTCAAAGCGCTTCACAGAATATACTGTAAAGTGAATTGACTGCATAGTTGTGGGCAAAACACTGCAGCCAATTGTGCACAGCAGTGTCTCCCACAAACAGTCGTGGGTTGAAATGACCAATTTTATTATTGTGGTTTTTTTTTGAGGAATTATTATTAGGCGTGTGGAGTAAGGAAACTTTCCCAAGTTTTCACCCTGACCTGCCTGGGTTCGAGCACTGGTCTCACGCTTATAAGGCAAGTGCTCTAACCTACTGAGCTACAGGAGCTCCACGTTTAGCTGTTGTTTACCTAGCAGTAAATATGGACCTGGTCAATTCCAGGTGGCTTTCCAGATGGAATAATCCCTTCAATTTTTTTAAAATAGTCATAATTTGGTCATTCATTCTACAAGTGCGTGTGGGACTCTGTTAGAGCATGCCCACAAAATACACAGTTAATCTACAGTATATTCTTTGAGACGTCTCAATGACACAATGAGGCACTCTAAAACATAAGGATTATTATTATCTTGATGTTGGTATGAGGGAATGGGAATTTTGAACGCTGACATCTGTCCATTCTGTTTGGAAAACATTATTTTAGTTGGTTTATTAATATCTTAAAAATAGAATTCAGCATGGGCACAAATTTAAAAATAATTTGTGTTATAGAAATATGTCATAGCTTATAAACCACAAAGATTGAAGCAAAGATCTCAAATGACTTGCTTTCAAACAAGCAGCTTGCTTGGTACAGTAAAAGCCCGTTTATCTGGCTAATGCCGGTTAAAGCGCCTGCCGGATATTTGGCCTGCACCCAATAAACCCACCAAAAAAATTTAATTTATTTTAACACACACCAGACTAAATAATAACAGATAATAACAGAATATTGTATTGGTACTTACTGTTAAAACTGCTCTCTTGCGCTTCTCATCTTTACTAATTGAGGTTTACAGTCCAGCGATTCTTTTTTAAATGGAGGACGCCAAGTGGGTGAAAAAAACGGCAGCGCCATTTTAAAGTCGCACAACTTTACTAACGGCGAGCCGAAATACTGCACCTGCGTGACAATGTGGGTTATCGGCTAGCGTTATCGGCTTGCTGCTGGTGTGGCTTTAAAATTGCGCCCGCTTGGCGTGCTCCATTTTAAAAAGAATCACTGGACTCAACGATTGGACTCAACCTCATGGCTTCAAGCGCATCATCTATCAGTAAAGGTGAGAAACGCAAGAGAGTAGTTTCAACAATAAGTACCGATTCAATGTTATCTTATTATTTATGCGTTTACAAATGCTCCACCGCTATTGTTCCGGATAAGTTCCGATTTATCGAATGGGGACTTTTTTTTGGTGTGCCGGTTATGCGGAAGTGCCAATTCATCGAGTCACGGATAAAGGAAAATCTGTGACTCGTGGTCACAGATTTAAAATACAGGTAGACCCCGCTTAACGAAAGGGTTAGGAACTTTAAAACCCTTCGTTAAGCGAAAATTTTGTTAAGCGAGAGTTTAACGGTATTACTGTATTTGGCAGCAGCCAAAACGCCCCCGACCCCAGCCTCCCCGCTAACATCAGTTTAGTTCCTAGCGGTTCCTGGTGCTAACATTTCCGGTGTACGGGTTGAGCAGCCAAAAGTCCGGAGTTCTGGAATCCGGAATGTGACAAAAATTGCAGGATCCTACTTGCTCCAGGCCAGGTCTGCACAGTCACCACACTGAAATATCCCAACCTGGACCCAGGCATTTCCGGACTCGGGACGCACTTTTTTCTTCCTCCCCCTCCTCACTTTCTCTCTACCCCCCCCTCCCCTCTTTCTCTCTACTAGAGTCCGGCGATATATCGATATATCGCTAAAACCCGATATAATTTTCATATCGATACGCCGATAGACATTTTAAAAATATCTATATATCGAAAAAACAATATATCGAGGTAAAAAAATCGGGATGCGAGCAAACAGAACTACAAGACCCAGAATGCTCATCTCTATACACAATGCACAGACCGAGGTGCAAAGCCGCCATATTGTATTCACAGTCCTTGAATACAATATACAGGTATACAAGGGCTGGGGGGTGAGAGAGACGGCTGGGGGGTGTGAGGGGGAGAGAGACGGCTGGGGGGAGGGGGAGAGAGATGGCTGGGGGGGGGAGAGGGGGAGAGGGACGGCTGGGGGGAGAGGGGGAGAGAGACGGCTGGGGGGAGGGGGAGAGAGATGGCTGGGGGGGGGAGAGGGGGAGAGAGACGGCTGGAGGGGGAGAGGGACGGCTGGGGGAGGGGGGGAGAGAGACGGCTGGGAGGGGGAGGAGAGGGGGAGAGAGATGGCTGGGGTGAGGGGGAGAGAGACGGCTGGGGTGGGGAGAGAGACGGCTGGGGGGGGAGGAGAGGGGGAGAGAGACGGCTGGGGGGAGGGGGAGAGAGACGGCTGTGGGGGTAGAGACGGCTGGGGGGGGGGAGACGGCTGGGGGGAGGGGGAGAGAGACAGCTGGGGTGAGAGAGATGGCTGGGGGGGGAGGGAGAAAGAGACAGCTGGGGGGGGGGGTGGGGGAGAGAGATGACGGGGGTGGGGGGTGCGAGAGAGGGACGGCGGGGGGGGGGGGAGAGAAGGGGTGGATGTGATAATATACAGATAGATAGAGATGGGGGGAATGTGAGAGAGGAGAGAGGGAGAGAGACACACAGACACACAGACAGAAAAAAACAGAGATGGAGAGAGTGAGAGACACAGAGAGAGAAAGATATTTACCTCCTGAGAAGATGGGTACCCGGAATGTGCGCTCACTCCAAATGCGCGCGCACATGCGCAGTACGAAAACCCCCAAAATATCGATATTTCGGTATATCTCGATATGAGCCCATCGATATATTTAATCGGAAAATTTCCATATTGACGGACCCTACCCTCTATCCGCTCCTGACCATACCTCTTTCTCTCTACCCACCCTCTTCCTCTCTACTCCCCCCCCCCCCCCCCCCCACCCTCACTTTCTCTCTACCCTCCCTCCCCTCTTTCTCTCTACTCCCCCCCGTCCTCCTCTCTTTCTCTCTACCTCCCCTCTCTATCTCTCTATCCCGCCCTATATCTCTCTATCCCCCACTCCTCTCTCTCTATCCCTCCCATCTCTCTCTTCCCCCACACCTCTCTATCTCTATCCCCCCCCATCTCTTTATCCCCCCTCCTCTCTATCCCCCTCCCCTCTATCCCCCTTCCCCGTCCTCTCTATCCCCCCCATCTCTCTATCGAGAAGCTCGCGAGATTTAAAGTGTGTAAACATTCGTTATAGCGAAAGCAGCCTTTGTTAAGCGGAGAAGTGGTACAAATAGAAACCCTCGTTATAGTGAAGTTTTGATAACCGGGCGTTCGGGAAGTGGGGTCTACCTGTAGTTTCAAAACAAAGCAGAGGAGAGTTGAGGAGAAATGTTTTCACTCAACGGGTTGTTTGAATCTGTAATGCATTGCCTGAAAAGATAGTGGAGACTGATTTGATAGCAGCTTTAAAAAGAGAATTAGATCTTTATTTAGGGAGAACAGGTCTGTTAGGTTATGGTGAGAGAGCTGGGCAGTGAGATTGAGTTGCTCTTATCAAAGAGCCGGCACAGACCAGATGGGCCAAATTGCCTCTTTTTGTGCCGTAAAATTCTATGATTCTATGAAATGGGCTTCTACTGTACTAACTGTTCTACTTTCAGCCACTTGGTGTCACCATTGTCCTTATAAAAAAGATGGCCCAATCATAAAATATAATATTATAATAATAATCCTTGCATTTGACAATGTCTCAAAAGTGCTTCACAGAATATACCATCAAGTGACTGCATTTTGGCAGCGAATTGCGCTGTTTCCCACAAAAGAAGTGGATTAAGTGACCAAATTATTAGGTTTAAAATGTATTTTATCTTAAGGGTTATTACCCGTAGAATGTGAGCCAATTAAATTTAAATCCACTTAAGTGATGATTAAATATTTAAATCCACTCAAATGAGATTTGGTAGATATTCCCTAATAATAATTCTTGCAATTGATACAGCCTGCTATAGAAATTATAAAACACTGAATGTATACTCCTGGAACTGTTAAGATTGTACTGCGTGGGTCAGAAACCCCAGAAGGTTTCAGAAATCATGTACTACAGAAGTTACTTTTTTTATATATAAATGAAGAAAAAACAGAGCCTGAGTATCCAAACATGTAGGAACCAGGCAAATAATTATTTCAGCAATTGTCTTATCAATGTTTGAGCTCCTCTGGTTCGGATTGACTGTATACGTTGTGAGCGAAATGACAGCAGGTAGCGTCCCGCAAACAGTCATGAGTTGAGTTGTGACCACATTTTTTTTGGTGGCAGGAGGGATTATTCCCTCCGATGTTAATATCAACAGATGTAACGGGCCTCAGCAGAGACACAGTATAACTCAAACAAAAGCAGAAGTTGCTGAGGAAAACTCAGCAGGTCAGGCATGGAGAAAGGAAAGTGAGTCAACATTTCGGATCCACGACCCTTCGTCAGAGACGTGGACCTGAAATGTTCACTCACTTTCCTTTCTCCGTGGATGCTGCCTGATCTGCTGAGTTTTCCCAGCAATTTCTGTCTCTGTTTCAGATTTCTAGCATCTGTAGTACAGTATTTTGTGTTTTTGACACAGTATAACTCATGCTCCCTGTCTGCTGGTTCAAGGTGCTTCATCCAGTGGTGATATGGATATTCTTCTGACTCATCCCGACTATACCTCAGAGTCAACCAAAAAGGTGAGTTGGGATTAACCGAGATAGGATTTTACAGGATATTTGAACCAATTTAGAAATCAGCCAGGACAGATTAAAAGGAACTGATGCAGCCACAATTTTCACACGCACACAGCTATTTATAGCCGTATTTATAGATTGTGGTCTTCAAAATTATGTGGGGTTTTGCAATAAATAAGGAGAAACTGTTTCCTCTGGTGGGCGGGTGGGTCGGTAGCCAGAGGACACAGCTCTAAGATAATAATAGTAAAAGTCCTTCCATTTGATATAGCGCTTTTTACATCATTGGCAAAAGAACAAGAAGGGAGACATTCTTTTGCTTCGAGACATCGCTTCTGTGTTCGAGGCGTTTCAAAGCTACACAAAATATACTGTAAAGTGTATTAACTGTTATGTTTTGTGGGCGATAAGATCTCTCTTCCCCCAAAAGGCTGTGGATTATGGCTGGATCCATTCACCTCTTCCAGACTGAGGTGGATTGATGTTGTTAAGTAATCAAAGGATTATCAAAGGAATGGAGCGAAGGTGGTTGAGGTAGAGATCAGCTGTGATCTAATAGAATGGTGTAACAGGTTTGAGGGGCTGAATGGCCTCCTCCTGTTCCAATAAGCCACGACTTGTTTTGTGTATTTTGTGTGGGAACGAAACCAAGCTTGTCGCTTCCTGATCAGATCACAGAGCTCCAAGGCATCCGCAACTCTAAAGGCAAATTGCTTCTGAAAATATTCGTTAGGGTTTGATTTTAAAGTCCTGACTGACAAGTCATGATGTGCTCTCAGCAACAGCAGCACCCGGTTCAGAGCACGCGTACAAAGGGAGGGAGGAAAAACAGCAAGTGCATAGCTTTAATCAAAGGCTAACTTAGTAGTAATAATAATAGTCCTTGCTTTTGATATAGCGCCTTATCATGCCTTTGAGATGTCTCATGGCGCTTCACAGGATATACCGTAAGGTGATTTGAATTTTGTGGATGATGGGATTATTACCTCAAGAAAAGCAATCCACTGTTCGACTTATGATGAGGATGTCCGAAGGTGCCGTCGAAGAGAGAGATCTTGAGATTGGCGCAGAGCTAGGGAGGAGCAAGGCCGAGGAGGGCTTCAGAATTTTTAACTCAATCCTCGAATGGCGGGGCGGCTGATGGGGAACTAGTGGATTCACCAAAACCCATATCCAACAGGTAGCAACGATCTAACTTAAATGCCATACATTTAACATGTGCTTCAGGGCTGTAATATATTAAAAGCGCATATTATTCCTACTCACACCACATGTTAAAAAACAAGGTCGTATTTTACATTTGAAAGAAACTGCGATGTGTGCAGACACGCAAATGTGCCTTAACCCAATCGTTTCAGTAGTTCCACATCTGTAGCTTTTGTAACCTTCAGGGCATTCGGATTGACTGTCAGTTTATAAATAATGATAAGCAGCATAATAATCTTTGAGTTTGATATAGCGCATTATCACCTTGTTAAGACACCTCAAAGAGGATATACTGAAAAGTGTAGTGACTTTGTATCTTGTGGGTGATAATGTGATTCCAAGCCCCAATGTGGGGGTTGAACCCACAATATTCTGACTCAAGAGAGAGAGAGAGCGCTACCTTAGCCCGAGGCTGACACTGAATTTTTGTAATATTCTCAACATTATATGTGGTATAGAAACATGCCGGGAACATAATGCAAATATTTCTCCACCACATCTAATGGGGAAAAAAATTAATCTTATTCTACAATTGGTAACATAACAACATCTGGGACTGAAAACAAACTCAATCCTCTAGCCAACTCTCATATCTGAATAATCTCCCAGGTAAAATTAGTCACTCAACCCATGACTGTTGGTGGGGACACTGCTGTACTCAATTGGCTGCCACGTTTCACCACAAAACACAGTCAATCCACTTCACTGTGAAGCGCTTTGAGACAGCTCAACGATGTGATGGATAAGGAGCTATATAAAATGCAAGACTTATTATCATATTAAATGCAAGCATTATTAATAAGATGCAAATGTTTATATGGGTTCCTTCTGCAGAAATCCTCATGAGAAAGAATGAGAAATCCTCTGGATTTCAAGCACTGCTCATTGAGGCTGTGGCGTGTTTGGGAATGAAGGAAATGTACTGACTGCTGTTCAACTTGACATTTGTTTGGGATATTTTCAGCCAAAGCTTCTCCACCGAGTTGTGGAATGTTTGGAAGCGACGGGATTTGTGACAGAAACCATTTCCAAAGGGGACACCAAGTATATGGTGAGTAGCTCTGGTTATTTCTGTTTCGTGGTGAAATGAAAATGGTAACAACAACAACTTGCATTCACACAGCGCCCTTCACACAGGTTGGATTTGGAACCCTTAACGGTGGCGGAGCACAGCACTGAGCCAGAGGACCGTGAGCACAGTCGGAGAGGAAGGTGTTCAGTCGGGATCTGAAAGAGGGGAAAGAGTGGGCAAGGCGCAGGACAGATTGAGGGGAGGGAGTTCCAAAGCTTCAGGGCACAGTGGCTGAAATCGCAGCCACCGATGATGGAGCAGAGGGACAAACAGGCCAGAGCCAGCTGAGGAGGCAGCGGGTAGTTGAGTGGGGAGGCAGCAGGTCAGAGAGATAGAGTGTCAGAGTGTGAAGGGGTACGTTAGCGAGGGAGAGGTCGCTACAGCCTGCTGATAAAAGTTAGGTGAATAGTCTTCAGAGAATGTCTCTTCCTCTTGTTTCAGTATCACAAACCTATTTAAGTACTCTTAATTTTTTTGAAAAAAGGCAGATGTTTAAAGTGCTGGCAGCAGAATGGTGTAATAATAATAATCCTTGTATTTGTTATAGAATCGTAGAATCTCACAGCACAGAAGGGGGCTATTCGGCCCATCACATCTGTGCCGGCTCTTTGAAAAGCTGCCAACTATTCCCACTCCCACTGTCCCACAAACTATCATGGATTAAGTGACCACTTTAATATAGAGCCTTATCAAGTTGTTGAGAAGTGCTTCACGGAACATATGGTAAAGTAAATTGACTGTGTATTTTGTGGGCAAAATGTGAAAGCCAATTACACACAGCAGTGGCTCGCAAACAGGCGTGGATTTTTGAAGGGATTATTACCCGGAAAGCAAACTGCCGGGTTCCTAAACTTGCCTAAGTTTCCTCCTACCCGGGAATTGAATCCAGGTCCTCTTGATTGCATGGCGAGCACTCTAACTAACCGCTACTCTAGACTCCCACCAGCATCTGCTACAGTTGGTTTGTGTCTGCACAAGAAACCATCCATCAAGCAATGATCTGAGGTGAGCCTGTGGCGTTCAAAATCCACGGGCGATCGGGAGAAGGTTGAGGGCTCAAATCACCAGTTCTGATGAGCAGAGTACAAAAACACATTTCATTCACTCCCCATCTCGATCTTTGAAATCGAATCAGTGATGTTCATCTTAACTGGCTTCCTGTTGGTAACTCAACCCTCCCGTTCTGTCATCTCAATCCTCACTATTCTTTCAAAGGTACAAAACCTGATCTGAGGGAAGTTCTTAAGTTTTAATACAGAATTTTTTCTTTTTGAAATTCCCTTCAGCTGGGCAGGCGGGCTGTCTGGAGGAGGGGCAGGGCAGGCGTGCTTTACTCTTCAGATGTTTCGCTCATTGATGTTTGTTTCAGATCATTGTAACATCACCTGCTCAGTCTTTCCAACAGCGAGGAAGTGAGTTTTGGGAACCCGAGTGTGAAATACTTACAAACGTTTGGATTAATTTGAGAATTAAATTACAAAAGCAATTGTGGCTTCTCTTAACGTGGGGATCGTGTCAAATGAACCTGACAAGTAATTAAACAATATTTCCTGCATCCACCTTCGCTTTCGCCGTGTCCCGGTTATGGGACACTGCTGTGTGCAATCGGCTGCCACGATTCGCCCCACGTATGTACAGTCGATTCAGTTTACAGTATATTCTGGGAAGCGGTTTGAGACTTCTCAGCCATATGATAAGATGCTATGGGACGTCCTCCTGACATGAAAGGCACTAAAGTGTAATTTTGTTGTTGTTATTATTTATGTTGTTATTTGGTGTGAGTGACTTTGTGTAATACAGGTATTCCTCGCTTAACATCGTAGTTTGGTTCTTGTTAAGCGAATACATTTTTCCCATAAGAATTAATGTATCAACTGGAGTTAGGTTCTTTTGGACATTCTTCATCAAAATTTTCTTTAAAAAAACCATTATACTCGCTCCCAGCTCACTCACTCGCTCCCTGACTGCCTGCCCGGCTCACTCACTCGCTGCCGGTCTCACTCGCTGCCGGCTGGCTGGTCTCACTCTCTGCCGACCTGCCTCGCTCTCTCACTGCCGGCCTAGCTCACTCCCAGCCTGTCTGTCACTCTCTTGACGCGCAGGCCCTAGTGCGGTAGTGCCCCCTTTCCACCCACTGGTGAACAATGTAATAGTGAACGTCACAACGTTTAATGAATATACAATAAAAGCCTATTTATCCGTTACCCTCGGGACCTGGCCAATCAGATTGGGACCCAAGCGAGGGAGAAGGGCGGGGTAGGGGGCAGTGGTCGGAGAGTTTGGAGGGAAGCGGAAGCCATGGTCGAAGATGAGGGTCTTGAGACCGGTTTTGAAGGAGGCGAGGGAGGGAGCGAGGCGAAGGGACTGTGGGATGGAGTTCCAGAGAGTGGGGTCAGAGAGGCTGAAAGCCCATCTACCAAATGTAGGGTGGGTCAGGTGGGGGACATGGAGCAGGCCGGAGCCCACTGAACGGAGGGGGCGGGGAGACTTGTAGGGGGACAGCAGGTCAGGGAGGTAGGTGGGAGCAAGGCCATGAATGGCCTTGAAGCCAGACCTCACGGACGAAGATCTTGAATTTGAATTATAATATTATAGTGTTAGTGAATATGTGTATAATAAAAACAGTACAGTAATACAGTACAGTATAATAATCCACAGTAAAAGCCCGTTTATCCGGCACTCTCAGGACCTGGCCAATGCTGGTTAAAGCGCATGCCGGATATTCGGGCGGCCAGCTGCCGAAATCCCAACACAAAAAAAATTAACTTAAAAAAACCCCACAGGTAATTACATTTTTTTAAACATACCATATTAATAATAGACTAAATAATAAAAAGAATATTGTATAGATGCTTACCAATAAAGCAATAAATATTGATTAGTCTATAAACAAAGCACACAATCACAAAGCAAACTTTTTTTTTCTGTTAAAGGGGTGCACATACACTCAGCCAGTCTGGCATTTCAATGGCTCCAAACCCAACCACCCTCCACTCCTCTCATTTTCCATCTAAATTAATCAACTCTCCCCCTCTCTCTCTCCCCCATCTTTCTCTCCCCCCACTCCTCTCTCTTTCTCCCCGCCCCCTTTCCCTCTCTTTCTCCCTCCCCACCATCCATCTTTCCCACTCCCCCCCCCCCCCCCCCCACACCCACCCTCTTTCGCTCCCTGCCTCTCTTGCCTTCTCCCACCCCACCCCCACCAAAACCTATGATTCCATCAGGCTACACAGACAATACGTAGTATCCATCAGAGAGAGAGGGGAAGGGGAAAGAGAGAGGGAGAGATAGAGAGGAAGGAAGGAGAGGGGGAGAGAGAGAGAGAGAAAAAGAGGGAGCAGAGAGAAAAAGGAGAATGCCCCTTTAAGAAGAAAGACCTGAAGTGACACTACCGACAGCATTCAGAACTAATCATACTGTACTCTAGTGCAACAATCGACTCATTAAATGCGCCACAGTGATTGTGCCGGATAAGATCTGGTTAATCGAATGGGGACTTTTTTTTGAGGTGCCGATTATATGGAAGTCACGGTTGACTGGGTCATGGATAAACGGCTTTTTCTTTCATTTAATATGTATAATATAATAGAGTGCGATTGAATATGTTGGTATAATAATACAGTAACATATAGTGTGAGTGAAGGTGTGTATACCAATATACAGTAGAAGCCCGTTTATCCGTGACTCGATGAATCGGCACTTCCGCATAACCGGCACGCCAAAAAAAAGGCCCCATTCGATAAACTGGAACTTATCCGGAACAATAGCAGTGGATCATTTGTAAATGCATAAAACATAACATAATAACAGAATATTATATTGGTACTTATTGTTAAAACTACTCTCTACCTTTGCTGGTAGATGCTGCGCTTGAAGCCATGGTGCTGCAGTTGAGGTTTATAGTCCAGCAAATCTTTTTAAAATGGAGCACGCCAAGCGGGTGAAAAAACCACGACTTTGAAGCCTTACTTGCAGCAAGCCGATAACGCTAGCCGATAACCCACATTGTCGCACAGGTGCAGTATTTTGGTTTGCCACTAGTAGAGTCTAGGGCTATCGGCTCGCCGTTAGTAAAGTCGCCAGACTTTAAAATCGCGCTGCCGTTTTTTTCACCCACTTGGCGTCCTCCATTTAAAAAAGAATCGCTGGACTATAAACCTCAATCAGGTAAAGGTGAGAAACGTGTGAGAGTAGTTTTAACAATGAGTACCAATACAATATTCTGCTATTATTCAGTCTGGTATGTATGGTGTGTATTAAAAGAACTTTAATGTTTTTGTGGTGGGTTTTTGGCAGGCGCTTTAACCAGCATTGGCCAGGTCCTGCGGGTGCCGGATAAACAGGCATTTACTGTAATAATATTGAATGTGTATAACAATAACAATACAATAATATATAGTGTGTCCGTGTGTGGGTATAATAGTTTGAGTGATTGTGTGTATAATAATAGAGAGAGTGAATGACTGTATATAATAATACAGAGTATGAGTGAATGTGTGTGTATCGTAATATAATAATATAGTGTGACTCTCTAATATAATATAGTATGTGTGTTACTGTGTGATTAACAATATTATAATATAATATAGTGTGAGGGATTGTGTATAATAATATAATTCAGGCAGGTCATGGTGAAACCTTGGGCAAGTCCTTATTTCAGGCGCCTAATAATAATCCCTTCAAAAGAAACACAATAATAAAAATTGGTCATTTCAATCCATCACTGTTTGTGGGACACTGCTGTGTGCAACTGGCTGCCGCGTCTCACCCACAAAATACACAGTTACTCCACTTTACGGTACAACCTGTGAAACGCTTCGAGGCATCTTGACAGGGTGATAAGGCGGTATATCAAATGCAAGAATGATTATTATAAGTTCATAATAATAAGAAAAGTAGGATGTAAACCTGTACCATTGAAACTGTAATTTAAAAATTTCCAGTTGCTTAGCCAAGTAGCCGTTGACTTATCTGGAACTGAGCGATGTATTGAGTGTAAAATAGCCTGAGGATATGTAGGAGGGTTTTGGAGGAAAAAAGAGAAGGATGTGGTTTCTCTATTAGTATTCTCCATCGGAAACAGGAGACAAAAAACGCTTCCAATTTACTGAGAGCTCTGTGTTGAGGTTTTATTTGGACTTTGGTCTGATAGTTTAATTGTTACTTTGATCTACACATCCTTTACAAGAGAGAGATGAGTCCTGTAGCCCAGTGGTTAGAGAGCGTGCCTTGTCAAGCAAGAGGACCCAGGTTCGATTCCTGGGCAGGGTGAAATGTTGGGCAAGTTTCCTTACCCTGCACACACGCCTCTGTTTACCCAGCAGTAAGTAGGAACCCGCTTGTTATCAATTGACGAATGGCTTTCTGGGAATAATAATCCCATCAAACGAACAAATGAAGGAATCATTTGGTCACTCAATCTACGACTGTGTGTGGGGGACGCTGCTGTACCCAATTGGCTGCCGCGTTTTGCCTACAAATATACAGTCAATTAACTTTCCATATATTCTTTGAAGCGCTTTGAGAAGTGTTCCACAAACGGTTGTGGATTGCGTGACCAAATTATTTTTAAATTTATTTTTGGAGGGATTATTACCTCCAGTTTCCTACTGACGCCTGGGTAAACAGAGGCATGCAGAGTAGGAAAACTTTCCAAAGTTTCCTCCCTGCCTGTAACTCAAACCCAGGTCCTCTGGCTTGCGAGACGAGTGCTCTAACCACTGAGCTACAGGACTCGCCAGGTTGAACTGGACAATTTTCTCAATGTGACTGTTTACTATATGATCGCAACCTGATGCTCTGGATAATTTGGGTGGGGGAAATGGAAAATGTTTTTGCTAGAGATTTCATAATGGTGAATTCCTACGTGAGTAGTTAATATTTACTGTACAGAAATAATTATTGGGCTGATATTATGGAACTATACGACCTCAGTGAGGAGCCAACACAAGTTGTTTTTTTGTGTGAAAAGATTTATAGAGATAGTAGTGGAGGCTAGGATAAGTCTTAGTTGGGGTTGCCTGGATATGATGTATACAGAAGCACTGTGCTGGGGGTGATAAGGGAATAATAATAATAATAATCCTGACACTATAGTGCTTTATCACATTGTTAAAGACGTCTCAAAGCGCTTCACAGAATGTTACCTGTCTTTTTTCCTGTTAATCAAACGGTGCTTTATCGTAATTCTTTTTTTGAAGTACCAGTTGTGGGTACTGAACACTGATCTCATGGCCGTATGTGAAAAGAAATCATTTTGTTTCCTATAACACCTTATTATATCAGTTTCAAAGTGTTCACAGGTAATTACAGTGATTGTTAACCAGGACATCTGGCAAACCTGTCTTTTTGAACAGTATCATGCGATCTTTAACCAGTGGAAGTTCAGGCAGACGGTGCCTTGGTTTATTCATAATATTATTTGCCTTATTTGCCTTATCACCACATTGAGATGTCTAAAGCGTTTCATAGAATATACTGGAAAGTATATATTTTGTAGGCAAAACACAGGGGACTATTGCACACAGCAGTGTCCCACAAACAGTTGTGGATTGAGTCACCAAATTATTATTATTTGTTCGAGGGATTATCACCCCTGGAAAGCAACCCACCGATCGACTAACAAATGGGTTCCTACCTATTTACTCTTAGGTATTCAGAGGTGTGTGGAGCAAGGAAACTTGCCTTAGGTTTTGCCCCGGCTTCGAACCAAACCCAGATTGTCTCGCTTGCTCTAACCAATATACTACAGGAGTCCAGTTTAACATATCATGCAAAATATATGGCTTCCAACACATTCCCCTGGCACTGAGTGTGGAGGGTGAGTTCAGTGTTTCATGTGGGGCTTCAACCCACACCTTGTGATCAGTGCTGGTGTGTGTGTGTAGGCACAGCCCAGTGTATTTGCTAACCTTCTGATCATCAATTGCTTGATGACTCCACAATTCATAGGTGTCTATGCCCTGTCCATCTGCCTACTTGTTTGAAGAAGTCCGACTCCAATTTGTTAAGGAAACATTACAGTCATTAATTGTTACAGACAGCTGCTTTGGAGACACTAAAGATGGACTTCATCGTATCAGCTATTTAGCGGTTTGGTCTGGGCATAACTATAGCTTCCAAAGGGATTATTACCCCCTGCTTTTCCGGACATAATAATCCTTTCAATAAATAATAATAATAATTTGGTCAATCAATCCACGGCTGTGTGTGTGGAGCTTCTGTGCGCAATTGGCTGCCTGCCACATTTCACCCACAAACTATAGTCAATCCACTTTACAATATTGTTCTGTGAAATACTCAATGATATGATGAGGTGCCAATATCAAATACAAGGATTGCTGTTATTATTATTAATCTATAGATTTGCTTTGCAGAAAATTCTCCAAATGAGCACATCAGCAACGCCACTGGTTTAAAACAATCTGGAGTTTGAAAGCCTATTGATTGTGTCTTTATTATGTGTCCACAAGTGCACTGAAATTCCAGGGCTTTAGATATATATCATCAGAGCCACCGGGGAACAAACGGGTGATTAAAATATCACACGTTTAGTATCACAGACTTTTTACGCTCGATAATGACATCCTTTGAGCGGACGCATCTGAACAATAAGGACCTTCCCCTTACGCCCACGGGTTACACATAAAACACAAGGAGTATCTGAGAGCCTTTCAACTGTATCCACTCGCACGGTGTTTGGTTTGTGAACCCACAATAGCAGCTGGGTGGGAATGGTAACATCATACTGGGGCACAACAGAGAGACTGGGGTGGGGGGGGAGGGTTAAGGTACATTGCTGGGTGAGGGGACGTGGACCTTGATGTTGTACCTCACCAGCGTTAGACTGAGGCCTGGGGTGTTTGACATTGATATAGGGCACTAAACACCCAAATAGATTTGGTTCTCAAGATCAGAGCTCTTTCATCTCAAGCACCAAACTAATGTTGTAATGTGAACCGCACGCTATCTGCTCTGCAAGCCACTCACCATGCACTCCTGACCTGCGGCAGAGAAACCATCAGGTCAAAACACCCAGCTTCCCAACCTGGGGGCCTGCATACACCAAATCTTCAAGGAACAGACAAGCAGTTAACCAACATGGAGATATTGGCTATCTGTGGAATAAGGAAACCACATAGCTTAACATTTTTGCATCCTGCCCAGGAATCGAACCTGGGTCTTCTTGCTTGCAAAGCGAATGTTCTAACCACTCAGCCACAGGACTCCACGGAATTACTTGCAACCCTGAGTGATTGAGATGTTCCATGTGGCAAAATCACATATTTTTGCCCGTAAAATCTTACTTCTCTTCAATGACAAACCTCAGGGAAGAAATCCAACTCCGACCCCATTGTTCTATAGGTTTGCAAAAATGTAAAGATTGATTTTGTGCCTTTGCATATCAAACAAATTCTCAGAGATGTCAGAAATGGCTTTATTTCTGAGGCCAGTAGCTAGTGGTTAGAGCACTCGCCTCACAGGCGAGAGATCCCAGGTTTGAATGCCCAACAATAACAAAATGTATGGCGCCTTTCACATTGGGAGGACATCCCTAGGGTGAAACCTTAGGCAAGTTTCTCCACACAGCTCTGCTAATCCCATTTGTTAGTCAATCACTTTCTGATGGTGATAATCCCTGAAAGAGAAAATTGGTCACTCAATCCACACTTGTTTGTTACTGTGTGCAATTGGCTGCTGTGTTTTGCCCCAACATAGCCAGTCACTCCACTTTACAATAACATCCTGTGAAGTGCTTTGAGGCGTCTCAATGACATGATAAGATGCTGTATCAAATGCAAGGCTTATTATTAATTGGAGCTTTTTATCTTCATAGTTATGGTAGAATACTGTATGCCATGGATTTAGTTTTCATTGTGTTTACCTAATGCGCTTTGCTCTTTCCTTCAACAGGGTGTCTGTCAGTTACCAGATGACAATGATGCCTGTGACTTTCCGCACAGGAGAATTGACATCAGGTGAGTTAACACGCATAACACACACCCACCTCGCAAGTGAGAGGACCTGGGTTCAAATCCTGGCCAGGGCCAAATGTTGGGCAAGTTTCCTTACTCCACACGCACGCATTCCTTCTTAAAAAAATAAAATAAAACATGACTGTTTGTGGGGGACGCTGCTGTGCGCAATTGACTGCCGCGTTTCGCCCACAAAATATGCAGACAATTCACTTGACAATGTATCCTGTGAAGCGCTTTGAGGCGTCTGAAAGATGTGATGAGGCACTGTGTCAAATGCAAGGATTATTTTAATATTATGACCAATCCTGTAGTGTTAAATGTGTTGTGTCTGACAGCGAGAGATGGCATGTGTTGTTGATCACTGTGTTGTGTGAGGACTTTGCTCAGCTCCACCCCAGCTCCCCCCTTCACAGGTTTCACAGCAGACTCGCGTCTCCAGCTCTAACCATAAACTGACCGCTCTCCTCAGCGCTAGACCAGCTAACTAACAATTTGAAACAAATTAAAACCAGGCCAGAAGAAACACATTTACTATTTTTTTAAAACTGAAATATTTCAAGTGAAATTCTCACCAGTACACGGTTGTTTGAAGAAAACTTTTAACATCTTTAAGGCTTCGTTTGATATGTGGGAAGAATATATCAACTGTTCCTACACACTAGATAATACCAACAACAACAACAAAATGACACTTGTATAGCGCCTTTCACGTCAGGAGGCGCTGGACAGTCACTGCTTCAGACCCAGGGGGTCCATCAAAGAGAAGGGTCTTGAGGCGAGACTTGAAGGAGGCCAGGGAGGAGGCGAGGCGGAGGGACTGCAGGATGGAGTTCCAGAGGCTGGGGGCAGAGTGGCTGAAGGCTCGCCCTTTAGCCAATGGTGGGATGGGGGTAAAAACTCACATAAGCTTTATCTTTGTAAATCATGTAATCAATTGAAACCACTTCAATTTCATACTAATCACCTCCCGTTTACCATCCGGCTGCATTCGATCTGTTGTTGTTGTTGTTTAGACGGTTTGTGCTCCTGGGGAGAGTGGTCGAGATGGGTTGATTCGTGGGGAATGTAAACTGCACACCTTAAAACATTACCTCATACGCACATAGCGGCTGCATTAACCTCCTCGTGTGTGGGGTAGAATTGATTGGATCAGGTTTCCAGCTAAAAATATCAGTTTGGTGATGATTGAGTGACGTTGCTAACCTAGGCTTTGTGAAGCAGCGGAACAAACACACTCCACATCGTGTGTAACGCAGTACTGGAGACGTCAATATTGAAGTTTGCGCCTTCGAACCTTGCCAGTTGTAATTTCATCCTTTTAAGAAGCATCAATCACTTTTAATGTAAAGTAATCCCAGATGTTACTGTACATCCAGACATACCCTGTCACAACAAGCCACTGACTTGGTTCTTGGGTAATACAAATACTGTCCAGGTAGTTAGGGGAAGAGATTTTGATGATAATAATCCTTGCATTTCATATAGTAATAATAATAATCTGGTATCTGATATACTGCTTTTCACATCTTATCGACGTCTCAAAGTGCTTCACACAAAATACTATAAAGTGAATTGACTGTAAATTTGTGGGTGAAACGTGGCAGCCAATTGCGCACAGCAGCGTCCCTCGCAAACAGTCGTGGATTGAAATGACCACAATTTTTATTATTGTGTGTGGTTATTTTTGGTGGATTATGATTAGGTGTGTGTGTGTGGTGGAGTAAGGAAACTTGCCAAAGGTTTCGCCCTGACCTACCTGGATTTGAACACAGGCCTCTCACTTGTAAGGCGAGTGCTCTAACCACTGAGCTACAGGAGCTAAAGCTGTATCACATCACTAGGATGTCTCAAAACGCTTCACAGAATTCATTTAAAGTGGATGGACTGTGTATTTTGTAGGCTAAACACGGCAGCCATTTGCACAGAGCAGTGTCCCACAAACAGTCGGGAATTGGTCAATTGATTGACCAATTTTTTTTTAAGTTGTGTTAAATGTTATTATCCTGACTGATACATCTTATGAGTGTTTTCCTGTGTTTGTATTCTCCCCTTGTTGTTGTTGTGTTGTTGGACAGTTGTGGAGCTCCTGTAGCTCAATGGTTAGTCTTACAAGTGTGAGACTCTGTGTTTGAATCCAGGCAGGTCAGAGCGAAACCTTGGGCAAGTTTCCTTACTGCACACACACACACATGCCTACTAATAATCTGTCCAAAAATCGATCCCCCAAAAAACCACAATAATAAAAATTGGTCATTTCAATCTACGATTGTTTGTGGGGGACGCTGCTGTGCGCAATCAGCTGCCGCATTTCACCCACAAATATACAGTCACTTCACTTTACTGTATATTCTGTGAAGCGCTTTGAGACGTCGAGAAGATGTGAAAAGCGCTATATTTAATGCAAGGATTATTATTATTATTATTATTATAAGAGGTGCTTTGAACAATGATGCAGTGAATCTGGGGATTGGGAGTATTTTTAAATTAGCCAGGAGTGAAATTTCACTCCAGCCAGGAATCAAACCCAGGGCCTCTCGCTTGCTAAACACCACACTGCAGAACTAATTGTTTTGATGATGTAATTTGATGATTGATGATTAATCTCCTCATTCTCTATACTGTACTAACCTGGATACTGACCATGTCCTATCTCCCTACACAGGCTGATTCCAAAAGATCAGTATTTCTGCGGAGTGCTGTATTTCACTGGCAGTGACATATTCAACAAGAACATGAGGACCAACGCGCTGGAAAAAGGCTTCACATTGAACGAGTATACCATCCGCCCAATAGGATCCACAGGTCAGCTTCAAACAGCAATGGAAGCCGTGAGCTTGCTCCTGTTTATCAAATGCTCCCGTCTCTGCACTGATAAGGATTTCACTGTTTTAAATAAAAAGGGTTGTACAAATCCACCATTGCACTAACATTTCAACTGCTAGATTGTTATCATAAAATAATATTCCTTGTGTTGAGATGTCTCAAAGCGCTTCACAGAATATACTGTCAAGTGAATTGTCTGAACGTTTTGTGGGCAAAACGCGGCAGCCGATTGCGATCAGCAGCGTTCCCCCCCCCCACAAACAACAACAACCATTACATTTGTCGAGCGCCTTTCACGTCAGGAAGATGTCCCAAGGCACTGAGTTGTAGGTAGAGTTTGGAGGCATTTTTACTCCTGAAAGCGATCTGCCAATCGACCAACCACCAGTTCCTAGTTACTGCTAAGTACAACAACAACAACATTATATTTATAGAGCGCCTTTCACGTCGGGAAGACGGTCCAGGGCGCTGAATAGTCAGGTCAGGACGCGAGCAAGGGAGAGGGGAGGGAGAGAGTTGGGAGGGAAGGGAGAGAGTTGGGAAGACAGAAGAAGGCACGGTCAAAGAGATGGGTCTTGAGACCGGCCTTGAAGGAGGCGAGGGAGGGAGCGAGGCGAAGGGACTGTGGGATGGAGTTTGAGAGTGTGGGGGAAGAGTAAACAGGATTGTGTGTGAAGTAAGGAAAGTTGTGTAAGGTTTTACCTGGGTCCTCTCATTTGAGAGGCAAGTTCTGTACCCACTACACTACAGGACTCCTGCTGTGTGTAATCACCACCACAGTGACTGAAGAGTTCAAATGTGAGTACAGAAATTGGTATTTGAAGTAAACTGAATTGGCAATATTGTGTTTGGTTTGACAAAAGGAGCTGTGGATCAACGCGGGGCTGTTCTCAAGTTCTAAATAGTGTTTGTGACCTATAATTAGTGTCCCACAGTCAGGCACCGGCTTGTAATCCCGAGGCACAGCCATGATAAACTGCAGCTTGGAAAACACTAAGTGTTTTGTTCCAGCCGTTAGTTAGTGACAAGTTAGTCAATCAACCGATAACTCAACTCACACAAAGTGCCTCCTCAATCAGCACCACACGCCTGTCACTAACTGAGGACATTTGCTTATCTCCAGGGAGTTCACAAAGTCCCCTTACCCCCAAAGGCTCTACAGTAATATATTGTTGCGGCTGGAGTGGTTAGATCGCTCACTTTGCGAGTTAAAGGTCCCAGGTTCAGTTCCCAGGTGGATTGAAAAGTTAGGAAAGTTTCCTTACACTCTCCTCACACTCACTCACTCACACTCTAGCAGTAAAAGGGACCCAGTAGTTAATTGATTGGTCCCACTCTCGCTTTCTAAACCCTTCTGGTAACTGAATGACTGAACTCTATGGTAAACCAAGGCACAAATACGAGCACCAGTCGTGCTCTGACTGAGGCTTCCTGTTATTGTGTACTCCATGAGAACCAGGAAAAATATGCAATTGGTTTGTCCGTCTCTTTACAAGGTCCCAGTTGCACAATGTTTGAGGTTGGCAATGGGCTGGGAATGGGAGCTGAGTAACTGAGGAGTATTCTGGATTCTGCGTTTGTCTCGATTCCATTTCCCCTGGAGTCAAACAATAACAACAACAAATGACATTTATAGAGCGCCTCACACAGCGGGAGGATGTCCCAACGCGCTCAACAGGCAGGTCGGGACCAGAGCTGGTGGTGGGTGGGGTTTGGGATAGGGGGAAGGAGAGTAGGAGAATTGACTGTATATTTGTGGGTGAAACGCAGCAGCCAATTGCACACAGCAGCGTCCCGCAAATAGTCACGGAAGTGGGGTTAGGGAAGAAAGGGGGAGAGGGAGGGGAAGGTGAGGGGGGTTCAAATCAGGGAGAAACGGTGGGGAAAGAAAGAAACCACTCACAGTAAAGTCCCACAGCTCGCTCACTCTCTCTCTCTCTCTTACCCACACGCAGTCACTCCATTCTGCAGTGTATCCAGTGAAGCGCTTTGACATGTCTCAAAGACGTGATAAGGCGCTGTATCAAATGCCACAATTATATAAAATGAGTTTTTAAACCTGGCCTTTTTAAGGTTCCAAAATAGTTGACTGTTTCCTGCGGTCTCGCCGAAAACTACACTCGAGGTTCTCAAATTTAGATTTTCGATTAATTTTGCATTCAAATCCCTAAACGCCTCAAGATCCTCCTATGCGACCGCGCCTTCGGTTACCCCCCTATCCCTAGCCTCCCTATCCACAAACAGTCGAGGATTGAGTGACCTTTTTGTAGGGATTGTTATCTCCACAAAGCAATCCACCAACTGATCCACTAACAACTGGGTTCGTGCTGACTGCTGGGTAAACAGAGGCGTGTGTGTGTGCATGTATGTAGTGAATTGACTCTATACTATTTATTAGTCGAGCTCCTGTAGCTCAGTGGTTAGAGCCCTTGCCTTACAACTGTGAGACCTGTGTTCCAATCCAGTCAGGGCGAAACCCTGGGCCAGTTTCTTTACTCTATAGACACACACACACACATTTAATCCGTCCAAAAAATACACAATAATAAAATTGGTCATTTCAACCCACAGCTGTGTGTGGGGGACGCTGCTGTGCGCAATCGGCTGCCGTGTTTCACCCACAAATATATATACAGTCAATTCACTTTACAGTATTTCTGTGAAGCGCTTTGAGACACAGTGTAGAAGACGTGATAAGGCACCGTATCAAACGCCAGGATTACTCGTGGGCGAATGTATATTAATTGATGGATGTTTGTAACTGCAGGGATCCCGGGGGAGCCGCTGCCGGTGGACAGTGAGCAGGACATCTTTGACTATATTGACTGGGTTTATCGAGAACCTAAAGACCGGAGCGAGTGATTGACATCTGCGGGCCGTCCTCGGAACATTCACTCAACAATAACTGCGAGTCCGGGGGCTTCTGTGACTGAGGGAGAGCGGCCGAGCGAGCCCCGGGGAACCGAGGACTGAGGAACTCTCCGATCTCTGCAGAGGTCAGGGTGTAATGTGTAATCAGGATTAAACTCAAGGTGCAATAAACGCTCAGCAAACCATGGTGGCATGATTGATATCAACCTTGGACTGTTCATTGCTCTTGTGTGGCTCAGAGCAGGGAACAAATCATTAAAACTCACAAAAGTCGTGTCGGTCGGGAGAGAGGGGGGAGGGAGGGTCATATTGACAGCCTTACCCACCCCCCCACCTCTCTGACCTGCTGTCCCCCCTATGAACCTCCCCACCCCCTCCGTTCACCGGGCTCCGGCCTGCTCCGTGTCCCCCGCCCGACCCTCCCTACCGTCAGTGGCCGGGCTTTCTGCCCCCCACACTCTGGAACTCCATCCCACAGTCCCTTCGCCTCGCTCCCTCCCTCGCCTCCTTCAAGGCCGGTCTCAAGACCCTCCTCTTCGACTGTGCCTTCTGCTGCCCTCCCAACTCTCTCTCTCCCTTCCCAACTCCCTCTCTCCCCTCGCAACTCTCTCCCCTCCCCTCCCAACTCCCTCTCTCCCCTCCCAATTCACTCCCTTCCCTCCCAACCCTCTCCCCCCTCCCCTGCCCCTCTCCCTTGCTCGGGTCCGGTCCTGACGTGAAAGACGCTCTATACGTGTAATGTTGTTGTTCCAAGTCCCGTCTAAAGACCTTCCTCTTCAGCTGCCTCCCCATAAACTCAGGGCGTTTGATAGGAAACGGGTCAGACTGTTTCACTGACTCTGGGACTCCAACCTGCAATTGGAGGTGGGGTGGGGGTCACTATATAAAGCCAAGTTATTGCTGTTACAGTATTATGCAATGTATAAAGATGAGACCTACCTGAATTTTACTATCAAATCAGTGGGGAATCAGCTTTGCCTGGGTTGTGTGTGGTGTGTGTGTGTTCTCTGTAATGTGGTTTTGTCCTTTGGGACTCCAGGGTTGATCAGGGAATATTATTGGATGAAATAACATGGATGATTTTGGTGTCTCGTTGCTCAGTAGTTTCCCTCTCACAGGTGGGGGTGGGGGGTTGGGTTGGTTGGTAAATTATGCATGAGTAGCTACAATCCACCGTCTTTCCTTCCTTTTCGGCTCTTTGCAGTGAAGAACTATAAATAAAATGCTTTTAAAACTGACTGCTTGCTGCGTATCGTAACTCACTCTCTCACTCGGAGAGAGAGGTGAAGGGAGGGAGACTCGCACACATAATGTCTATCTCTAAATTTACTTGTTCACCACCTACACCCATCACAGGGGTTTGGAATGAACGACTTGACTTGACATCTGACCCACAGTGGAGAGGGATAACAACGAGGAATAACAAGGTTAGAAAACCCGGGTGAGATCTGGCTGGAGGGAGGGCCCCCTGCCTCAGGGATCTCACTGCAGAAACATGGGCTGGAACCTGCTGTGTGGAGACCTGTAGCTCAGGGGTTAGAGCGCTCACCTCACAGGAGAGGGGACTCAGTGTCAATTTCCTGAGAGGGTCAGGACAAGAGAAACCTTGGGCAAGTTTCCTTACTCCACACACACATATACACACACGCGCACACACATACACACATATATATTTATACACATACACGCGCGCCTCTGTTTACCCAGCAGTAAATAGGAACCTGATTGTTAGTCGCTTGGCAGACCATTTTCTGGGGGTGATAATCCCTCCAGACAAAACCATATCATTAAATCCATGACTCTTTGTGTGTGTGGGGGTGGTGGGGGAACTGGGTGGAGGTTAATTTCCAGCTTCAGTCTCTCAGCTCTCCCAGGGAATCAGTGGTGTTTAAAGGCTTTGTTCCCACAAAGCGAGGAGGCGAGAGTTTAATGGTTTATTTCCCCCCCAGGGTGAAGGCAGGCACTGGTTTGACATATTAACGATGAAAACACAGTGTTGGGTAATTGTAGCTTCTGCTCCATAGACAGCGGTGGTGCGTGCCACCTCACAAAACACAGTCACTCCACTTTACACCACATTCTGGAGTCCCTGTAGCTCAGTGGTTAGAGCACTCGCCTTACAAGCGAAAGATCTTGTTCAGGTTAAAACCTTGGGCAAGTTTCCTTACTTCACACACACACACACTCCCTAATAATAATCCCTCCACAAAAAATTTTTATTGGTCATTTCAACCCACAGCTGTGTGTGGGGGGGAAACGCTGCTGTGCGCAATTGGCTGTCATGTTTTGCCAACAAATATATATACAGTCAATTGACTTTACAGTATATTCTGTGAAGCGCTTTGGAACGTCGATAAACGCCTTTATATAGCACCTTTCACATCGAGAGGACGTCCCAAGGCACTGTACAGGCAGCCAAATTAACGCAAAGCAGTGTCCCACAAACAGTCACAGAAATGGGGCCTGGGGAGAAAGGGGGAAAAGAGGGTAAGGGGGGAGAGGGAGGGAAAGGTGAGGTGAGGAAGAGGGGGGGAGAAAGGGGGGAGGGAAAGGTGGGTGGGGGGCAAAATCAGGGAGAAAGGGGGGTAATAGATAACCATGATACATAAACACAATTTTCTGATGGCATGAGAGGTTTGCCAGTGTTGAGTGAAGTTGCAAACAGTCGACTCGCTTTCGAAAGCAGTTTGACACAGAGAGATAGATCGAGAGAGAGATGGGGGGGGGGGGGGGGGGGGGGGGGGGGGGGGTGGAGAGCAGGTATGTGTGGGTGGGGGCAATACAACACACGTGAGTTTGACTATCGGTCAAACAGAGATGCAAAATTTCAAGTCCATTTTAGTGTCGACGACTCTACCATCTTTCTGTGTCTCTCCCAGTATTTTACCTTTGTGGGTTTGTCTCACATAACTAGAGGATGTGATTCCATCTCAACCACAACCACTTGGGTTTACACGACGCCCTCCACCCAATCTCACCGCAACCTGACACTTCAAGATCTTACACTACAAAGAGTTTATCTTTCAAAAGTTTAACACCCGGGTCCTCAACCTCAAAGCCTCGTTCCTATAGCCTCTAGCCTCTCCCATAGCCACCCTACCTCCGTGACCACCTAACCTCCCACCAACCTGGCCCCACCCCCTCCCTCCGCTCAGCAGGCTCTGGCCTGCTCTATGTCCCCCAACCCACCCACCCGCCCCCCACCATTCAGCCACTCTGCCCCCAACCTCTGGAACTCCATCCGCCTCACCCCTTCCCCTTCAAGTCCCGCCTCAAGACCATCCTCCTCTTTGACCAACCGTGCTTTCAATCAACTTCCTTCACCCCCCCACCCTCCCCCCCCCCACACTCTGCCTCCCTACCCCCAGCTCAGGTCCAGGGCCTTGGGACGTCCTCCCCCCAGGGTAAGGAGTTACACATATATAATATATAATATTGTCTTAATCCACTGAAGCTGTTTCTGGCTGATTTTGAACTTTTTAAGACTTAAAAGACTGAAGACATTTTTCCCAATTCAATTTTATTTTACATAATACACGGTCGCAAACACTGGGATAGCAACAATCCTTTGCGTTTGACCCCAGCGGCTTATCGGGCGGGTTGGAAAGTCCGGGGCAGAATATCTCTGTGATCGGCTGAACAAGTTACATTTTGCAAAACTTTTTTTTTTTTTAAATGAACAATAAAGTGGGCAAAAAACAAAATACTGGCGATTCTGCAAATCTGAAATAACAACAGAAGTCACTGGGAACACGCAGCAGGTCATGAACACTTACTTGCCTCTCTCCATAGATGCTGCCTTACCCTAAACGGTAACAACAACAAAA
Source organism: Hydrolagus colliei (assembly GCA_035084275.1). Lineage (NCBI taxonomy): Eukaryota > Metazoa > Chordata > Chondrichthyes > Chimaeriformes > Chimaeridae > Hydrolagus > Hydrolagus colliei. Next base: position 1,173,226 of record CM068777.1, read on the forward strand.
TGACACTTGTAGAGAGCCTTTCACGTCAGGAGGAAGTCCCAAGGCGCTGGACAGTCACTGCTTCAGACGCGAGCTGAGGACAGGGGGGGTGGGGGTGGGGGGGGGGGGGGATGGGGGGGGAGGGGGGAGGTGGAAGGAGTTGCCAATGGGACCATCGAAGAGGAGTGAGGCGGGACTTGAAGGAGGCCAGGGAGAGGGCGAGCGAGGCAGAGGGACTGAGGGATGGAGTTCCAGAGGTTGGGGGGGTAGAGTGGGTGAAGGCTGGGGGGGTGGGGGGGGGTGGGGGGGGGGTGGGGGGGGGTGGGGGGGGGTCAGGCGATGTGGAGCAGACCAGAGTCTGCTGAGCAGAGGGAGGGGGGGGGGCCCCGGGCAAGTTGGTAAGGGGATAGGAGGTCATGGATATAGAGTGAGGCGAGGTTGTGGAGGGGGCTTTAAATGTGAGGACCACTCCCTCCCTCTCTCTCTCTCCCTCTCTCTCTCTCTCTCCATAGATGCTGCCTGACCTGCTGTGTGTGTGTGTGTGTGTGTGTGTTTCCCAGCCACGTCTCTCTAACTTGCAGCTATCTTGTAAACCGGGCGAGGAGTCCTGTGAAGGGTCTCACTGACAGACTCGTAACCTTGACCTGCGCTGTGAGCTGCCCTGGTTCTGGTGTCTGCAGGTCAGGCCCGGGGAGCAGTCACAGCGCTGGAAGATCTCTGGACCCTGAGGAAGGTCCTTGCGTCCTCGCTTGGAACAAACCTGACCCTCTTTCAGGACTGGGCGGCAGATCTTAGACCAGAAATGCCGAGCGCAGCAAAGTCCCCTCGAGCAATCGGATGTCCGCAAACACAACTCCCCCTCCAGCCCTGAAAACACACACACACACACACACAGAGGGTTATCATGAGAGAATCGTATCGGAATAATAATAATCCTTGCATTTGGATATATAGTGCCTTTTCACATTTTATCGCCACCTCAAAGCGCTTCACAGAATAAAGTGAAGTGACTGTATATATATTTGTGGGCGAAACGCGGCAGCCAATTGCGCACAACAGCGTCCCCCACACACAGCAGCGTCCCCAGCGTCCCCACCACCCCCCCCACCCCCCCCCCCACACACACAGCCGTGGGTTGAAATAACCAACTTTTTTATTATTGTGGTGTTTTGGGACAGATTATTATCAGGTGTGTGTGTGTGTGAGTGGGTGTGGAGTAAAGGAAACTTGTCCAAGGTTTCGCCCTGACCTGCTGGGAATCGAACCCATGTCCTCTGGCTTGCGAGGCGAGCGCTCTAACCACTGATGCCCGTCTCCTATAATTTAACATGTGGCCACAGGGCTTTGGAGCACGCCCACTACACGTTTAATAGATTAGAGTCTGGAGAGAGAACTTTACACTCTGTCATTATTAAAGCCAAACAACTGGGCGTTAATTCTGGGCTATAATTTTGGTGAAAAGTGGGAGAGAAGAGGGTGGGGGGAGAGGAGGGTGGGAGGAGAGAGGAGAGTGGAGTGGCAGGGAGGAGGGTGAGAGAGGACGGAGAGAGGAGGGTGAAGGAGAGGGGAGGGTGGGGGAGGGAGAGAGGAGGGAGGGGAGGGGGGAGGTTGCGGGGGAGAGGAGGGTGGGGAGAGAGGTGGCAGAGAGGGAGGGTGGGGGGAGGGAGGTGGTGGGGGAGAGTGGAGGGTGACGGAGAGAGGAGGATGGTGGAGAGAAGGGGGTAGGGGAGAGGTGGGGAGAGAGGAGGGTGGGAGAGAGAGGGGAGGAGAGAGGGGAGAGGTGGGGAGGGAGGAGGGGGAGAGAGGAGGAGAGGGAGGAGGGTGGGAGAAAGTTGCTCTCTTAAACTCCTCTGTGCAAGTTGATTTTGTTTGTCTTCCCGCTCACTTGGCGACTCTGTTGATGCTAAGCTGAGGAGAATCCCTGGAGCTCAGAGGTTAGAGCGCTCGCCTCGCAAGCGAGAGGATCTGGGTTCAATTCCCTGGTGGGGGGTAACCTTAGACATGTTTCTTTACTCTCTACATACACACAGACACACACACGCACCTCTGTTTACCCAGCAGTTATTGGTCGATCGGTGGATCACTTTTCCAGGGAGTAATAATCTCTTCAAAATAAATAATTATATAAATCGATCATTTTCAACCCACGGCTCTGTGTGTGTGTGTGTCGTGTGTGTGGGGGGGGA